>CM076142.1:32560000-33077500 GCA_038025085.1 Tetragonia tetragonoides | reverse complement strand
ATCTTGCTAAGATCTACCGACACTCCCTCTTTCGAGATTATATGTCCTAAAAAGGCAACTTCCTTAATCCAAAACTCACATTTCGTTTATTTTGCATAAAGTTGGATTTCTCTCAAGGTTTCTAAGACAATCCTCAAATGCTCTTTGTGGTCTTCCCTATTCTTGGAATAAATAAGAATATCATCTATTAATACTGCCACAAATCGATCTAAGTAAGGATGAAAAATCCTATGCATAAGATCCATAAAACCTGCGGGGGCATTGGTTAATCCAAATGGGCATGACTCTGAATTAAAAATGTCCGTAACAGGTTGTAAAAACAGTTTTGGGTATATCTTTTTCCTTAATTCTTAAATGGTGATAATCCGACCTCAAATCTATCTTCGAAAATATTCCTGCACCCTTAAGTTGGTCAAACAAATAATCTATTCTAAGAGATATTTATCTTTGATGGTAACTTTATTCAACTCTCGATAGTTTATACACAACCTCACACTTCCGTCTTTCTTTTTCACGAATAATACAGGTGCTCCCTAAGGTGAAAAACTTGGCCTAATATACCTTTTCTCCAATAATTCATCTAACTAGGTTTTCAATTCTTTCATCTCAATTGAGCCATCCTATACGGTGCTTTCCAAATTGGTGCGATCCGGGAATAAGATCTATCGTAAACCCTATGGCTCTCTTTGGCGGCATGCCAGGTATCTCATTGGGAAATACATCGGAAAATTCTGCTACAATAGGTATTTTTGACAAGTCATTTTCTTTTGGTGTGATTTCGGTTATCTGGAAAAGATATTGTGGATATTCTTTGCTATTTTGAGCAACAATATTCATAGCGGAAATCACACTAAGCTGAGGTGTTCTATTCATTCCATCTTATTCTACCCATTCCCCGGAAAATGTTTTTAACAAGACTTTTTGTTGGTTACACTCAATTCTAGCCTGATATTTACTAAGCCAATCCATTCCTAAAATAGCATCGAAATCTGACAAATTAAGCTGAATGAGATCACCAGGAAAATTTTGTTGGCTATATGTATAGGGCTATTTTTGTAAACGAATTCACATGGTACGATATTTCCACCGGAAGTTATAATTTCTACTTTGGAGATAATATTTTGTATTTATTTATTTTTCTCGCCAAATTTAGTGGATAAAAATGATCTTGAAGCATTGGAATCAAATAAGACTACTGCATGGTGAGAGTAAATAAGAAAAGTACCAGTGACCACATTAGGACTACTGTCAGCCTCCAGATGATTCATCACATGAATTCTTCCTTTGTTGTGGCTGACTACCTGACTAGTACCATAACACTTCCAGGTTGTTGAGTTGCGACATTTTGAAAAGTGGTGGTATTTCTCCAATCTCTAGCTCCAAGGTATTGTCCTCCGTTTTCACGGCCATTGTTCCAGTTTTGATTTCCATTCTGGGGTGGGTTGTTCCTCCTATCAAATCATCCTTCATTCCTAAATGACTTCTTAACGTAGCATTCACTTGCATAATGACCAGGTCGGTTACAAAAGCAAAGCAAACAGGCTTACTTCCACAAGGGTTTCCCGGGTGATTCTTTCCACATCTAGGACAACTCCTCATACTCCCTCCATTTTTCCTAAAATTTCCTCCAGACCTAAACATCCCAATGTGACTAGCTGGACTCCTAGATCTCTTTCTTTCAACATTTCCATCTTTCTCTCTCCAGTTCTTATTCTTTTCTAACATTTTCTCACACCTCTCTTGAATTCTCTCCATGTTAATTGCCTTGTCATAGGCCTCCTGAAAAGTTTTCGATGAACCAACCACTAACTCTTGGATACGCCAAGTAAGGCCATCCTCGAACCTCTCAATTCTATCATGCTCGTCTTTCACCAAATTTTTAGCAAAACGTGCTAACTCATCGAATTTCGCTGCATACTCCGTAACACTCATCTTTTCTTGCCTCAGATTTTCAAACTCTTGTTGTTTCTTTCTCCTTAGGGAACTAGGGTAAAACCTCTCCCTAAACTTTTTCTTGAACTTCTCCCAATCAAACTCATTTTCACTAAGGTGAGTCTCCTTAACAACTTGCCACCAATCATCGGCCTCTCTCCTCAAATAGTATTGCCCACAACTTATCATAAGATCCTTAGGACATCCTATAGCCTCAAACAACTTCTCCATATCCCTAATCCAATCCTCAATCAACAAAGGATCAACTCCTCCTTCAAAGGTAGGTGGGTGGTGATTAGCTATGTTTTTGAAAAGTATGGCTTGGGGTTCCTTAGCTTTTTCTTTCATTTTCTCATTCCCTTCAAGTTGACTCTTAATGGTTGTCCCAAAGTATTGACACAAGGTTTTTAGAGTTTCTATTCTCCCTCCATTACAACTTTCTCCTAAGGTTGAATTCGGTGTAGCACCGGTCATAACTACCTGTTCTTCTTGAGTCGGCATAGCTATATTTAAGATATTTAACACATGAGATAAATCACATATTTATTATGGTTTTACTAAACAACCGACTTATAAATTCGAATTTAAGAGGCATCTAAGTCTAATTTTCATTTTCAAATGTTTAATCTATTATTAAGGCCATTTCGAACCTTAATTAACATGCAAAAATTATTTAGCAAATTGGTTTCTAAACACCCTATTTCTTCTAGCAAAGCATGCGCATAATTGTCCATGCATCATACTACAATATTCTAGGCTACACTTACACCTTGTAGCTTCCACATAGTTGCTGAAATTTTTGGTTAGCCTACTATCAAAATACAACAAGGCTAACCTTCCTCCTTGTAGCCGATGTACACAATGTTTTTTACCACAAAATACACACCAAATTAGTGTTTGTTAGTGCCCAAAATATCAACACCATTAGCGAGTCTAAATCAAGAGATTACCAACCAACCAACAACTACATATACCCATGCACAAGAGCCTCAATAGGAACACATGTTACAGCGGAAAAATGAACCTCAACCTCATGCTCGATTCCGTCCAAAGCCGACACCCAAGGAGTTGGTGGGGGCATGGTCGAGGGTCCCTCTTGCGGTGGTGGAGGTGGATGCACGGGGACGTACTCGGGAACGGGAGGATGATGAGGGAAGTACACAGATTTTCCCCTACGGTATTGGATGACCGTCTCGGGCACGAGATCGACACCCATGTTGGCGACTGTCCATTCGTCATAAGTTTGGTTAAAGACCCCTATAGTGTAAGCCAAATCCAAATACTATTTACCATGATTAGCATAATGGATAGCATTAAATTTGTTATTTGCAACAATAATACACATATAATTGAGGCGTGCACTAAGCCATGGTTCAAGAGGTGGTAGAGTTTTGAGAAGCACATACACCCTCCATCCCTCGAAATCCACGGGCTCGGTGGTGTGCGGTGCATACTCGTCACAAGCGTGAGCAAAGCGAACCAAATAGTCGTCAATTGACTCGTACACTTGCATCACGACATTGACGGGAGGTAGTGGAATAAGAGTTGAGGTTGCGGTAGGTGCCATCTAAACATACTCACTGTAACACACATTCTAAGCGTTAGTCTCAAACAAGTATACAAGCACATTTGGAAAAATGAACTTAAACACAACTATATGCAACATGCACCCTTTTTCTTAGTCTACCCCGTTCAAATTTTTATCCTTAAGTTCTATTTTCCATTTTAATGCTCTGATACCATTTTGTAACGAACCGGAATTTTAATCCCGATTAATTAGTGCTAATCGAGAATAATTAGCTCAAGATCATAATTATCATATTAATTAATATTGCATCATTCCGAAGTCATTACCGTTGTATCCATTATAAGACAAATGGATACAAGGCTAAAGTTAAGTACACGATGAAAACCAAGCTAAACGATATAATGTCAATAGTACATATAAACATAACTTGACGCCTAAGTAAAGTAGTATTATTACGAAAATGTCATCCCATGCCATGCAAAACACGTCCATCAAACTACTTCAAAATCCACCCAAGGTTCACATGAAACAAATTAAAAATAAGAGAAAATTAGCGAGAAGCTAAGCAATTTCACCCCATTACGAAAAATAATAATAATAAAGTAATTTTGAGAAACTTACATTTTGCTTCTACATAAATCGTTGCCAAAACTATATAAATAATAAGTGATGTGTTTGTATATAATATAGTACACGTAACTCCTCAAGGTCATTTCAAAATCAAGTACAAAACATCCCAAGTCGATCAATCACAATAGATCATCAAGTCACTCATATCACATTAAATCATCAGATATCCTAATTACTAATTGTTAGTCATTTTATGTTAGGTGGTAGGAACTGATGCGTGATTAAGGTCATTCCCGCCTTAATCATAACTCAATATTCTTTTCATAATCATATCACTTGGATTTATAATCCATACATTTCATAAACATATACTGGACTCTTGGTCCTATCATTTCATAAATCGGCTCTTGGCTTGGCACGGTAGCGTCTTTATTATAGTGTACACTATACTCACATTCCCTTCTATCCCTCAAGGTTGCAAAGCTTGAGCGCCTACCACAATTTATCTTTCATTAGTGATAAAACAAGTGCAAACAATTTTATTTCCAGTTAAGTTGGGATCAAGTGATAACTTGATAAATCCCATATAGTTAATGTTTTATTTTCAGAAAAAGTCCTTAAAAGTAAATAACTCCTAATGTCACCATACTTAGTAAACTTCAGCCATATACACTTCTCATACGCCATCATTTTCGAACACACACAAACATCCATACATACACCAAATCTCCCAATTCAATAATACTTCTCCATAATTCATAACAATGCTTTATAAATCACAATTTATCACTTAAACATAAGAATTCCATAAAACTCACTTAATCACTTATTCACACGACAATCACCAAGTATCACAAATTTACAATATTTCATTACACAACAACAATTCAAGTCCAAAAACCACTTTTATCACAAATTCCATAATTCTCAACAAATCCCATATATCTCATTCGTAACTTATACAAATTAAAAATCCACAAAATCCTTTTCTTTTCCATAATTTTCGTAAATTAATAAACCGTTTTTATATAATTTAAAAAGGGGATTAATGAACATGAAAATTACCTTCTCTTGAGCAAAATGAAATTAAAATCTTCTTTCTTCTCCCTTTTTCTACTCGGCAATCCTCCTTGAGCCTATAATTTTATTTCTTTTCTAGTTAGCTCAAAATTACATAAATAAGTCTAAAAGTTGAAGATCTTGGATTTTACCCATCTTTTATTAATTTTCGGTTTTAGGGTTTTTTTTTTCTTTTACTTTTCCTTTTCGACATGTCCTTTTTAGGAAATGGATTAATAGTCCATTTTAAGTCAAATTTCCACTTTGGTCCTTAATTGTTCTTTTTGGTCCAAAATCAAATTTAAGTTCATGCATGTACGTAAAATGGATTTTTAGGTTAGATAACGTTTTTCTTTATTTTTCTTATCTTCATTTTCGTGAGTCAAGGTAGGGTTTAACTTTTAAGGGTTTAATTTTAGATTATGAAAAATAAAAATGATCTAAGCAAAAATGAAGAATAAATAAGTTAGGTTTTCGAATTTCTTACCTTACTCTTTAGAATTTCGAAAATGGAGTTTGGACATTGGATGAGTTTGAATGCTCTTGAAAGGTTGATCTTGTTTTTCATATAAACAAGAAGGTTTAACATTTGTATGTTTTGAGTTTATGATTTTAAGTAACAAATGTACAAGCTTTTAGTTTAGTGATTTCTTACCTTTTTTTTCTTCTTTTTCCTTCTCTCTTTTTCTCTAAAAGCTTCTACTCTTTTCTTGAACTTTTATGAAGGTTGAGACATTTTTGGAGAGATTTATTTTGGGAAGAAAAATTCTGAATTTGGTTGGGTTTGTGGGGATTTTCGGCCAAGAGGAAAATAAAGAGGAGGTAAGGTGATTTGCTTGTTTGGATGAACAAAAATATTTTGGGAAGAGAAAAAGGAGAGTTAAATGATTATAGGGTGGGTTATATTTTCATTGGGTATAATTCCCTTGCCAATAGTGTTAGGAATTTCATAATCATTTTTCCAATTTTTCTGTTTTTTTCTTTCTCTCTTTTCTTCCCTTTTCCTTCCTTCTCCTACCCGGTTCTCTTTCTCTCTTTTATAGCCCAAAAATTTTATTCTTAGCTTAGTTAACTTCCCGCTTTGAGCCCACATAAGTGCCCACCACAAGCGCATTTATTTTCCCTTTTTCCTTAAGTTTAATTTGCTCATCTAGCCCACCACAAGGGCTGAATTTTCTCTCACCAAGCCCAACATATGGTAAAACCACACACCTAGGCTAAATCCATGAAAAAATACAATAGGTGAAATTTTTATTTAATTTCGAAAATCAGAAAAATTTCCACCTAACTATACACTTGTCACAAATTAATTTATTTCACTCATAAAATATTAAGGCTAGTCTTAATCAAATAAATATTACCAAGTTTTGCATGTAATATTTTAACCATGTACTATTTAAGTAACTAGAGATGATTAGGAGATTAATTTCGTAATTAGCTAACTAATTGCATTATTACTTAATCACACAATTTAATGATCAAAAACTAATTCAATCATTTCATTTCGCTAATTTAGGTGTTTAATCACCTTGATTAAAATAAGCTAGGCACAAATATAAATTTTCGAATTATGGTTAATTTTAGAATTAGTTAAATTAATTAAAGATTTTAATCGTAATTTTAGAATTAGTTAAATTAATTAAAGATTTTAATCGTGATTTATTTCGTTAATCACAATTATTAACGTTAATTAGGTAATTAAAAATTTTGGGTTATTACAGAGGGCTTGTAACTTTTTGAAGATGAATGAAGGTCGACTTTTTCAACTCCCAATTCCTGTCTTTTATCATACGTATGTTGTTGTTCGTTTGTTTGAAGGGTATGTATGTCTTTTTTTGGGAGGTCATATCCATTCAAGCTATTAGACCCTTGTAGCACAGTTTTGCGCGAAGCCTATTTGGTCGATTAGACCTCGTAACCCTAGTTTTACATAGTAGTATGTGAAGCTTTAACATGAAGCTTATTTGGGCGATTTTTTTTTGTCGGACACAGGCCGTGAAACTTGTTTTACGTTTCATAGCGCGAGGCTGAAGTCGGTTGACCAGTCATGCCGAGTATATGACTTAGGTCATTCGACCAATTAAGTCTGTTGTAGAGCTGAGGTCCATTGAGTAGTCTAACTCGAGGGTAGATTTAGGTCGATTGGTCTTATTCTTGGGTACCCATATGTTCTATATGAGCAGGAGTCTTTTTAAAATTATGACTACTTCAATTTTTACGCTACTGGGTTGTCCCTTCGGTAAAGCGCGTGTAGCAGAATTTGAGCTTTTTCATGGTTTTTATTCAATTCAAGTCTTCAAATGCTATTCTAACTCGACGGTTCCTTGAACTTATATAATTCCACGATTTAATTTCTCAATTACAAATTCTCTAACAACAATGCGGGTCCTTACACCTCTACTCGGCTGCTAATTTGGATACATCACTATGTTAAAAAAGCAAATTACGAAGCTTATAAAATAGAAAAGTTAGTGTCAAAAAGTTATTTGTACCTATTCATATGCCAAAAAAAATATGATTGTTCTTCTCAAAAACAAAATAAAAGTTTCATTGTTACTACAAATGTTATAACCTATGATGTCCTTGTCTATATATCACTTTCCAAGTGAAATTTTTATTTTTTACAGCTTCATGTACCTTTGTTACTACAAAATTACCTGCAACTTCTTAAACGTATCCTGAAATCCTCTTGTCTACCATTCATCGTCTTCCTTAACACAACCACATCGTGAAATATTCTTGTTCGTCATCTCAATCACTATTAGTGAAGAGTATTTAAATTAACTTGGTTTGTTTTTTGTTGTTCTTAGGGAACTTTTTAAGGGGTTCAACTCACGAATCTTACCCACTAGTCTCATGGATGAAGATTGAGACACCGGAATCTATACCCTACAAATTTCAGATTCCTAATTCTCGTTGGCAAAGTTTTGAATCTTTACAAAGTTTCTGAGTCGTTAGAAAGTTTGGGCCGCGAGAGTTATAATGAATCCCTGGAGTAAAATGAAATTTCCAACAAAAATTTTGTTTTGGGTTTATTTAGGAGAAAATGTGTTGGTTGTTCTTCTCAACAACAAAAAAAAGTTTCATTGTTACTACAAATATAACCTATGATGTCCATGTCTATATATGATTCCCCAAGTGTATTCCTGTGCCAATACCTGCAATAAAACAGGAAAACTGAGTGAAGTGACAATCGGTTAAAGATAAAAATCATTTTTAGAGCAACAAATTCCCCGGTTTATTTGACCGAGAGTTCGACCCTATGTTGTAGGTCAGACAATAAACGTCCTCCGATTTTCAGTCGAAGGGGACCCTATGCTGTTGGTTACACAATAAACGTCCTCCGATTTTCACTCGAAGGGGGGCCTTATGCTGTAGGTTACACAATAAACGTCCTCCGATTTTCAGTCGAAGGAGACCTTATGCTGTAGGTTACACAATAAAAAATATTTCGTTATAAATAAGAAAAGAGATAAAAACCTTTCGATATTCAGTCGAAAGGTAACCCTATGCTGTAGGTCAAACAATAAACGTCTTTCGATTTTCAGTCGAAGGGGAACCCTATGCTGTAGGTTACACAATAAAAATATTTCGTTAGAAATAATATAAGAGACAAGAAATCTTTCGATTTCAAGTCGAAAGGTGACCCTATGCTGTAGGTCAAACAATAAACATCCTTCGACTTTCAGGCGAAGGGGAACCCTATGCTGTAGGTTACACAATAAACGTATTTCGTTAGAAATAATATAAGAGATAAAAATCTTTCGATTTTTGGTCGAAAGGTGACCTATGTTGTAGGTCAAACAATAAACGTCCTTCGATTTTCAGTCGAAGGGGAACCCTATGCTGTAGGTTACAACAATAAAAAATATTTCATTAGAAATAATATAAGAGATAAAAATCATTCGATTTTCAGTCGAAAGGTGACCCTATGCTGTAGGTCAAACAATAAACGTCCTTGGATTTTCAGTCGAAGGGGAACCCTATTCTGTAGGTTACACAATAAAAATATTTCGTTAGAAATAATAAGTAGTAAAGGGTAGTAAAATGTTGCTCACACCTTAGGTAGGGTTTGAGCCCATGCCATTTGGCCAAGTATGAATGTGCAAACCTGTGGATTTAAAGTAGTCTTGTTTTTCATAACGGACTTTGGCGCGCAAATAAATGTTATGGACCTCATGTGGGGCCCACTGATTTTGAACCAGTGGCCCAAATATACGTCAAAAATGAGAAAGTGGGTCAGGCGGTCAAACCGCCATGTCAAGCGGTTGAACCGCTACGTGGAGCGGTGTAGCCGCTGGCTGGACCGGTTGTGCTGCTTGCTGGAGCGGCTATGCCGCTTGGCTTGCGGTCTGACCGCCAGCTGGGCGGTCTGACCGTCCACGTGGCAGTTTGACCAGCCACTAGGTCATTTTGCGGTTTTGCCATAAAAGGAGAAGGGGGTGGCCGGTCATCTTCCCATTTCGAGCTCTCTCCTCCATTTTTGCACAAGCTTTTCAACCTCAATCAAAGCCCCTAGCTCCAAATCTTGAGGTTTTCTTGCTCAAATTCTTAGTAGAACTTGATTTTGCTAGTTGTTCTGGTGTTTTTGAGTGTCAAAACTCCAAATTGTGTGAATTTGTGAGTTTTGTGAGTTTCACTCAAATTTTAAAAAATCCATCCTTTTTTTCATTCTTCATCCATGGTTCCCAAACTTAGAGGAGGTAGGAAGGAGCAAGAGATTGTTGTTCATGAGGCCCCGAATGTTTTCGCTCGGGTTTTCGTTTCCGGTATACCCCATCACCGGGTAGGTGAGAGCCGGTGAGTCCAGGACGAGTTCACTCGTAGTGATTTTCATCCTACCAATCGTTGGGAGCCCAGCGATCTTGTTTTCAAGAAGAAGGAGCATTTGGTTACCGTTGGTATCAAATGTCGGGTATGTCGTTTTTTCTTTGTTCTTGTTCCTTTACACTTAGAAAATCCTGTGTAGGCGAACATAGAATTCTTAGGTTGAGAACTGTAGTGTAGCTAAATGTGGAAAAACCAATTTGCATGAAATTGTTTTTCTGGTTATTTTGCGAATTTCCGTAGGACTCTTGTATTAAATATGCTTGTGAAGAATGAATTTGTGTGAAATTCATCTTTAGTCTGTGGAAAATAAATTTGTGTGAAATTTATTCTCGTTGCAATTACATATTTATTCTGTGAAAATAAACTTGAATGAAGTTTATTTTTGTTGTGGTGATGAATGGTTTTTCGAGTATATTTGTGGAGAATAAAAATTGTGTGAAATTTTCTCTCTTTAAAATTTACTCTTTTCATATTGGTTTAGCCAAAATGTTAAATTTTACGATTTGTAAAAATTTAGAACTAAACCGGAGATTGATAGTTGTTATTAGGATCACCTAGCTAATTGTCTTTGCAATTATTGGTGCCTTTTAAGGATGTCGACACGGCCGTGCGGGGTTACGGTAGCCTCTCGGGCATTGAGAAAGCCCGTAGGTACGTGACTCCTTCGGTGGACGCTATTGTGACGCGTTGTGGCTTCAGTCACTTTTTAGCGTCCATGGCTTCTGTTGAGCGCTCCGATCGCCTATTGGTGGTTAGGGGCCTTGCGGAGTGGTACTGGGATACTACCAGTACCTTTCATTTTCCCATGGGTGAGATCATGATCACCCCTTTCGAGTTTGGTCTCATTTCCGGGCTCCCTTGCACCGGTACTCCTGTCACTTATGGAGAGGTGAGCAGGGAGGTCATGGTTGAGATGTTTGGTCTCTTTGGGACCAACTAGGATGGCAAGGAGTATGGTCGGACCGACGTCATGGTCCAGTTTCTGACCAACCCGAGGAAGTTGAAGAAGGTCACAGCGGAGCAGCACGCCCGCCTTTTCTTAGCCCTTATGCTAGCTTGTTCCGTCTTTTTGGATAAAGCTAGTAGGTATCATGTTCGCTATTTCCAGTGCTTGCGGGATTTGGATAGAGTTGCGGAGTACAACTGGGGTCTTCCCGCATACTCTTGTCTTCTACGGTGTTTGAGGCAGTCTAGTCACCTCAGTCGAGAGGAGGGCGCATCTCGCGTCTCCTTAGTCGGTTATTGGAAGGTTATGGAGGTAATTTCCTTTTACCCTTCTTATACTTTGTGTTTTGGCTCTTTGTTAATAACTTGTGTCTAATCCATGTACTTTGCATATCTTAGATTTGGTTTTATGAGCATTTCCCCGACCTTGCCCCTCTTCTCGAGACAGGGGATTTGTCCTTTCCAGCGATGCAGACCTGGAGGGGACGGGCTTCTTGTCCATTTACTACACTGCACGCCCTTAGGGAGGCGATATATCCCTTGATCGCTCAGAATGTAAGCAACTTTTCTTTGTGCTTCTTTTGTCCTTTTATCCTTTTGTATGCTTATTCTTACTTTTGCAGATCGACTGGTTTCCATGGACGGATTATCTACCGGGCCTTTCGGATATATTCTTGGGTGCTCGGGTATACGACCAGAGGAGGATCCTTATTGAGGGTCCCTTTGGTTTTGAGTGGTTCTTGGGGGAGAGACTGATTAGGCAGACTTTCCCCGATCTTCCGGCTCAAAGGGTTCCTTTGGATCCTCAAGATTCTATGCTTTATGTTCGTCACTTTACCGTGGAGCAAGTGAGGGCGGCCACCGTTGGGGCGAATGCCCTTGAGTATTTGCTTCCAGTTGATCCTGAGGTGGCTCTTATGGTGGCTTATAAAGATTTCGTTGAGGCGTGGTTATGCCCCAACTTCTCTACCGATCCGGTAAGTAATGTACTTTTGTTTCTTAATTTCGTTTTGAAATTTAGAAATGTGTTTGACATTCTTAAATCTTTGTAGAGTGCTTTGAGCTCTTTGGATGTTTCTGCTCCGCGTCCTACTCCTCCTACTTTGTCGGTGAGTTATACCGGAGCGGACGGGTCTCCTCAGGTTAGACAGGTTCCTGAGTTTCGTGGCCTTGATGAGGAGGTTGAGGGATTGCCTCTACCTGCTGGCTGTAGAGGGTAAGTGAGAAAATTCATTGTCATTTGCAATGTTTCCTTTGTATTTATACTGATTCTTTTTCTTATGTGCACAGTTGGATGTTGCTGAGACACGGAAGGTCTTTTGGGGTATGCATGCCCTTAAGAGCCTGATTTCCATATTCATGTCTCGGAGTGTATGCATGAGTCATCGGTCTGACGTTCAAGAGGTATGTTCATTTCAAGTAATAATGCTTGATTTGAATTTTTGGTATTTTCTGACCTTGAGCTTATTTTCGCAGCCTGTTCCCGTGGTGAGGCCTCTTAGGCCTTCAGTTGTTCGTACTCCGGAGTTGGTGTCTACACCACAGCGTCCTATTCCGAAATAAGAGAGTGTAGAGGTGCGTCAGGGGACACCTCCGGCTAGAGTAGATACGGGGAGCTCGCCCTAAGTGCCTTCTCTTATGCAGTAACTTGCACCGCATCCCTACATGGAGTATCCGGGCTATCATATGCCCATGTATCCTCCAATCCCTCCAAGGGGTTTTTGGAGTCAGCAGCGTACGGGGTATGGCGGCTATCCAGGCATGTCGGAGCCACCTCGTCATTCATTGGATCCCGCTTACTTGACGGGTTCATTATTTGCTTTCATCCCTAGAGCTTGTATGATGTCTCAGTCCGGTCCTTCAGGTGCTCCATCATCGAGTGGACCCGGAGAGTCGTCTCAGGCGGGTCCGAGTACCGGCGAAGATGGCCAGTGATATTTGTTGTAGTGCATTTCGAACTTTCGGGCTTGTATTAAACCTGCTAAAAATTATTGCGTTTTATTCACGCACAAACATATCACGCAAATGCCCATATGTGAACTTCAATCAACTAATTTCCGAGTGAGAAAATCACAAATCACGACATTCAGAAATTTAGGATTCCTGAGAATTTAGCACATTTTGGGGTACCCCTTCCCCTAAAATAAAAATAAAGTAAAGAAAAGTAAAAATAGAAAAAACATAATTAAAGGGGAAAATATTAATAAAGGAACTCAGAAAACAAAAGGAATAAAAGTGGAACTTGATAATCAAAATAAAAAGAAGGAAAGAAAATAAAGAGGGAATAAATAGAAAAGTGGCAAGAGCCAAAATTAAGGTAAGGAAAATATAAGGGGAGTCTTCCAAAATCTGTCCAAGTGGGAATCAGGAAGGTGGAGCTCTGTCCCGCGTGGGTCGGTTGAACCGAGATCTCTTGCGAAAAGAGTACACCAGGCGCCTATACAGGGTGACCGCTAGAGCTCCTAGCGGTTGTGCTAGATCTCTAGCGGTTGCCGCTTGGGCTTGCGGTTTGGCCACTTGTCTTAGCGGTCAAGCCTCTTGCTGGAGCGGTTTGGCCGCTTGTCCCAGCGGCTTAGCCGTCCAGGCTAGCTTCAAGGTCGCCTGACCTTTTTTTGTCGTTTGTCTGAATTTCCTTAAATTTTCGACGAGAATCAAATCGTAGCCTCTATATAGTTGGGTTTCTTTCTCTTCTCTTCTCACCACTTGCTTTAAACCCTTAGAGAGAGAATTCCTTGAGAGAAAATCCTTAATCTTAACAATGGTGAATTTTGATGATCCTTTTGATGCTTGGTTGGCTTCCATGACTGTAGAAGAGAGGTTAGAGCTCACCCCTTTTCACCTCAATGCCTTCTTTCACCTTAAACAAGTCAAAATTCTATGGGATTTTCTTCATGTTTCCGTGGAGTTTTGGGACCCGAAATTCCATGTCTTCTATTTCGGTGCTCAGGAGATGTGCCCCTTGGTGGAGGAATTCTCCGACATAGTTGGCTTTCCAACCGAAAGTCCTCCTGTCGTTCCCTACTTGGGGAATGCCTTCATGGGTGATTTCCAAAGGTACCTTGGGTTGTCTCCCCGTCAAGCGGGTCAAGTGCTTCATGGTGAGGGCTCGACCTTTCCAAGCTTGTGACTTTCTTCACTTCCAAGGCCCAAGGCGCGATGAATATGAGGTACAAGAAACGTGCCTTTGTATTTTGCCTCCTCCATCGTTATTTGTTCGTTGGTAGTAATGAAGACGCTCTTATTCCCTCTGAAAAGAAGCTTACCATCAATAGGGGCAAAGCTTGCCTTCTTAGGGTGACCGAGCAAATACAATGAGATAGCTCTCCTATGCACTTGGTTATGGGAGAGACAATCCTAGCTTTAGATACGCTCAAGAGCAATCCTCAAGAGTCCTTCACCGGGAGCTCTTTTCTCCTTCAAGTATGTATTGCGATAAAGTCTTAATCTTTATGGACTTAACTTTATTTGGTGAAATTCTTATCTTGTATTCACTTGATTTTTTTTTTGTTGTTTTTGTGTAGATATGGCTCCAAGAGAGGCTCAACATCCTTGAGATGCCTACCATACATACCAGAAAGTATTTACCCAAGCAACTCCCGTCGAGACGTTGGCACCTATCTTCACGCGAGGAGTGGTTGGAATTCTTATATACTAAGACCTAAATGGGTTGGTTCGTCCCGTGGTGGCATACCACCAAGATTGTAGGGTGTAGCGAGAACGTGCCCTTTACGAGGATTATTGGCTTACGCACCCTAACTTCCTTTTTGCCAAACCGCCTTTTGAGACAATATGGTTTACGGCAAAGAATTCCAAATGTAAGCTGTGTGTGCCCCCGTCAACGACCATTGACTCCTCCCTTAGTGCTCTGTTGGGAGTGATATTGGGGTTGTCGTCCAACATGGGTTAAACCGGTCTTTCCTCAATCTCATGGGCTGACGATCTTGTACGGGCAATGGATTTGGAGCGGTGATCGTCGAGTCAACCCGAAACTTCTGGAGGAAGAGAGAGCGTTGTTCAAGGCCTGCAAATATGATGAGCCTAGTGGTGTGAAGAAACCTCCAATCGATGTGCCCACTAAACCTTCCAAGCCCCAAACTATGGGTAAGGGAAAAGGCAAGGCAAAGGCCCAATCTAAGTAAAGGAAGAATCCGGAACATTCGGCCAAGCAAGTAACTCCAAGTAGGCCCAATGATCACGAGGCCTCTTCTAGCTATGGTAGGGAAAGATGGGCTCCAAAAGAACGAATGGAACTTGATGAGCCTAGCGAACCCGTCCAAGAGCATGAAGTCAAAGACAAGGAGGAGTAGTCCACCTCTAATTGTCTGGCAAGTCTTGTCCTTTTTGCTTAGTAGTATAATTCAGATAACGGGTTTACATGCCTTAGAATTGCCTTTTTATTTATTTATTTATTATTGCCACTTTATTATTTTTATATTTAGAGCATGTAATGGACTTTAGCCATATTAATGAAAGACTTGCTTATTTTTGCATTAATCGAATGGATCAAAACTCCCTTTAGAGATTTATTTTATTAAAGTGGTCGGGCCCAAGTTATATGGGTTACCTACATATCCATGCGGAATCAGGCCAATGTAGTTCGTAAAACCAAATCTCGTTCTTCTTTTTTTTTTTCGGTCGTGGGTCCCACGTGGATGAGTTGACCGATTTTGACCTTAGTGGGCTCTCTCAAAGATTTAACATTTATGCATAGAACCGCTTAAGTTGATCCATATTCGTGAGTTGGGTGAACTCGTTGTCGTCTAAGTCCATTAGCTTTACCGCTCCACCGGATAATATTGTCTTAATAAGGTATGGGCCGGCCCAATTAGATTTGAACTTTCCCTGAGGATCAGCCATAATTGGTGTGATACCCCAATATTTTCTATAATTATTATATCGATTTATAAATGATTTATAAAGTTTCGGAGATTAAATCGCATATTCATTTGAGGATTCAATTTATTCAATTAAAGCCATAATAATATTAATTATTATTATGGGACTTTCATAATTTATATTTATTTATTTTGTGGAGTTTAATGAAAATGTTTTATATATGAATAAGAATTGTTCATATAGTTTTAATTAGTTTTAATTAGCTTTTTAATTCTGAAAATTATTGATTGAATTCCTAAACTTAGTAGTCTTTGACTTGGGTTGACTGAGGACCAATATAAGGAAAAGGGTGAGACAATTAGTCAGTTTTGCAAACTGAGCCAAACCCTCACACATTCTCTCTCTCTCTCACCCGTCCTCTTCCTCTCTACCTCACGGTTTTCTCTCTCTCTCCTCCACCGAGCTCTCTCTCTCCTTCTCAGCCGCTCACCCCACCGGAGACCTCACCGGCGTCCCCTCTCCCTCGCCGGCGGTAAGCTGCTCCTTCTCTCTCCCTCTTTCTCTTTCTTTTTCCCTCACTCTTTCTCTTTGCAATTTCTCTCCCCCTCTCCTGTTTTTGATGTCGCGCCACCAGGGACCACCACGGCGCCACCAGGCCGTGCCTGGGTGGTCGCCGACCGAGCCCTGGCTCTCTCTCTCTCTCTTCCTTTCTCTCTTCTCTCTCGCTCGCATTCTCTTCTCTCTCTCTCTCTCTCTTTCGCGTTTTCTCTCTCCTCTCTTCGCCGGCGCTCCGGCGACAATCACCACCGGCCATGGTGGCCAGTGGGTGGTGGTGGTGATGATGGGTTGGGTCATGGGCCCCATGCATGGGTACCCGTGACCTAGACCGAGTTTTGAAGTTAGGGTTTCGTTTTTATATTTTTCGTAATTATTTAATTGATTTTCAGTATTTTTGATTTAATGTTTATATTTTTCTGTACTCGTTCGGAACCCGAATTCAGATTTTCAAAAGCCTTTATTGGTTGTAATAAATCAAAGAATTTAATAAAAATATCAGACTGAGATTTCGTTACTGTTTGTTCTTTCTTATTTAATAAATTTAGTTTCGGTAATTGTTTTTAATTTGGGCCTAACGGGCAAGCGTAATAATCTTTGTACGTGGAGCTTACGTACTGTTTGGTAGCGTATTAGTGGTAAGCGCTCATGCCTAACTTCTTCTAAAGCCCCATAAAAACTATTTTGATGTGTTATGTGCTAATTGAGAAATTGTTGTGAATTTAATATGCAAAGCATGATTAAATTATATCGTCGTTATTATGAAATTTCTTAAGCATGTTTACCGCTGTAAATATGATTTATAATTAGCATGTCGATGTTCTCATGTTTTGAGAATTAATTAGTCCATGTAATGATTATTGGACAATTATTGAATGGTGAATTATTAGTATTATTATGTTATTAAATAAGTGCTAATTGGTATGGGTATTATTGAGTGCTAGTGAGCACCTATCTATTATTGATTGAATATCTTGGATGATTTGTGAATTTTTGGATATCGTGTTACCCTGCCGAAGTGCTGCCGAAATTTGGCTAGACATTACTTGTCATCATTATTGAATTATCGTCGTTATTGAATTAAAGCATATTTAATTCTCCTCGTATTGAATTATCATTATCGTCGTTATTTACTATTCATTGTCTAGAGCATGAAATGAATTAGTAAGTCGTGGTCTCGTAGTACCACTTATGTCAACCAATGCAAATTATGTGAATTGAATTAAATGAGAGTAAGACTCCTAATGGATCCCTAGGAGTAGTCGAGCTATCGGGATTGCACCTAATGGTGTAGTTCAAGGGATGAGTGATTCCCAAAGTTACTTATGGGCACCTCGCAGTGTGTTTGGGAAGGATCATTCCCCATTTATTAAGTCCTCTAGGCTCGTGTAACTGTACTAGAGGTAGTGTGCACACTAGAGTCATTAAGTCCATGGCGTGATTGTATCTTCGATAAACAGTATGGGTAATCGCTGTTTTATAAGCTCTCTTACATCTCTCTAATCAAGACAGATTGTCTATGTCGTATTTCGTATGATCACTATACGAGAATTGTGTATAAAAGAATGTCGTTATGCGTATGCTTGATTATCTGCTTATGTACGTATGCAAATGAATTTCAATGATTCTTCTAAAACCTCAGGTAAGGTTTGCGAAATGTTTTTACTGGGTACGGATGACGTTTATTCAGTTTATCTGATTTTTGTTTCTCTTTTGTTTCTTTTCTTTTCTTTTGTATTTTTGTTTCCGTCACGGAAACCAAAGTGCAGGTTTAGATTGATTGAGGACGTACAGCTTGGAAGGTTAGAGTTGGCGTCAGTTTATAGAACTGTTTTTGTTTGGATTAGATCGTGGGAATTGGTTATTAGTTATTATTTGAATTTGGTTTTGCCCTTGAAGGCTAGTTGTAATAAATTTGGTGAATGGTTTTAGCTCACTATATAAACAACTCTGATAATAACTGCTTAGATTTATTAAGTTCCTTAAAAGCTCCTTTTGATGCCTAGTCTTTTTCTTTCTGCTTAGCATTTACTCCTTAGTGATAAATGTTGTAGTAACGCCCTTGGGTTTGTGACTGTTCGGTGGTGTCGAGTCATGGATAATGACGTCGATAGTTCCCTGGAAATCGTTGTAAATTCGGGGGTGTTACAATTAGTCTCACCTCCTTTAGGACTAAGTCTCCTTCTTTTAGTCCTCTAGCCTTGAATCGTTGATCAAAATGCCTTGTCATCCTTGCTTGGTAGACATGACCATAATGTAGGGCATTTAGTCCTCTTTCATCTAGCAGAATCAATTGATCATACCGGGCTTGAACCCACTCTACTTCGGGTAATTCACTTTTCAAAGTTATCCTCAAAGAGGGAATTTCTACCTCGACTGGGAGTACCGCCTCTATTCTGTATAGTAAAGAATAAGGTGTTGCTCCCGTTGAGGATCGAATGGTGGTTCTATATCCCCATAAGGCAAATTGTAGCTTGTCTGGCCAATCTTCGTAGTTTTCCGTCATCTTAACTATCATTTGCTTCAGGTTTTTGTTTGCGGATTCTACGGCTCCATTCGTTTGTGGCATCTAAGGTGAAGACTGGCGATGTTGAATTTTAAACTTAGTAAAAAACTCGGCAATATCCTTATTGAATTGAGACCCGTGATCACTTATGATTTCGTGGGGTACCCCATATCTGGTAATAATGTTGTCATGTATGAACTTTGCCACGTGTTTGGACGCTATCCTTGCATACGAGCGAGCTTCAACCCATTTGGTAATGTAGTCTATCGCGACTAATATGTATTCATTGCCTCCTTTTCCTGTAGGGGTGATTTTTCCAATGATGTCAATACCCATGCAGAGAACGGCCATGGTGAAGTGAATGTATGTAGAAGAGTAGGAGGTCTATGTTGTAAATTAGCGTGAAATTGGCAGCGTGTGAACTTTCTCACGTATTCCATGCAATCTTTTTCCATCGTAGTCAGATAGTATCATTGCCTTAGGATTCTCTTGACCAAGGTGAGTCCATTCATGTGGGGACCACATTCTCCATTATGTATATCACTCATGACTTTGATGACCTGACGTTCTTTTAAGCATAGAAGACTTAACCCTTGTGGTGTCTTTTTATAAAGTTTGTCTTGCACATGTATGTATTGTAAGGCTAGTCTTCTTAAAGCTCTTTGTGCCCTAGGTGTGGACTGTGGAGGATAAACGCCTTTGGCGAGTAAATTGAGAATGTCAGTAAACCATTGTTCCTCTTCTTCCTCGTTGAGGCATACTTCAAGTGCATTACAAAAGGCGGGCTTAGTGCGCCTTCGAATGTGAATGGGCATGGAGATTACATCATCTGGGATATTTATCATAAAAGCCATCTTTGCTAAGGCATCTGCGAACTGGTTGTCATCTCTAGGAGGTATGTGAAAAGGACAAAAGTGAAATATTTGGCTATCTTTTCAAGATATTCCTGGTACGGTGCCAGGGATTCGCTTTTCACTTTCCATTTTTTGGAAACTTGGTTTATGATGAGAGTTGAATCTCCATATACTTGTAGATCCTTAATTTGCAGTTCTATTGCCGCTTCTAGACCAATTATGCATGCTTCATATTCGGCGCCGTTGTTGGTTACCTCATGATCTAACTTGACGGCTATGGGAGTATGTGCACCTTCAGGGCTGACTAATAATACTCCTACGCCATAACCTTTTTGGTTTGATGCTCCGTCAAAGTATAATTGCCAACTGTTCTCCTCGACATTCATTATTCCTTCGTCAGGAAAGTCATGTGTAGCACCTTCACTAGTGACTGGATTTTCAGCGAGATGCTCAGAAATGGCATGTCCTTTGATCGTCTTTTGGTCTTCAAAAGTTAGATCGAATTCTGAAAGCATGACAGTCCATCTTGCTATTCTTCCACTAAGAATGGGTTTTTCGAACAAGTACTTTAATGGATTCATCCTAGACTTTATATGAATGGAGTGTTGTAGCATGTAGTGTCGAAGCTTCTTGGTTGCAGTGACCAATGCGCAAGACACATTTTCTCTAGGGTGGAGTATCGTGTTTCGTATTCTAGGAATTTCTTGCTAAGGTTGTATATTGCCTTTTCATCATTCTCCACCTTTTGGGCCAACATAGCACCCATGGCGGTTTCTATGACTGTTAGGTATAGCATAAGTGGTTTTCCCGGAATGGGTGGAACCAATACGAGCGGATTAGCTAAGTATTCCTTAATCTTGTCGAAGGCTTGCTGGCATTGATCATCCCAAGTAGATTTAGTGTCCGTTTTGAGCTTCTTGAAGATGAGCTCGCATGTAATAGTCAATTTGGATATGAATCGACTTATAAATTGGAGACGTCCTAGGAATCCTCTTATCTACTTTTCATTTTTGGGAGATGGCATATCCCTTGTAGCTTTGATTTTAGTAGGATCGATTTCAATACCTCTTGTGCTTATGACGAATCCTAAGAGCTTGCCCGAAGTTACTCCAAACGTACACTTTTGAGGGTACAATCTCATGTTGTAATTCCAAAGCTTATCAAAGAATTTCTTTAGAGAGGGTATATGCCCTTCTCTCTCCTTCGATTTAATGATCATTTCGTCTACGTACACTTCGGTCTCCTTGTGTATCATGTCATGTAGAAGGGAAGTTGCGGTTCTTTGGTATGTTGCTCCCGCGTTCTTCAACCCGAAAGGAATGACGGTGTAGCAATAGGTCCCCCATTGGGTAATGAAAGTGGTTTTCTCCATATATTCTTCGGCCATTTGTATTTGGTTATACCCTGCATAGCCATCCATGAATGATAAGAGGGCATGTCCCGCGGTATTATCCACCAATACATCTATATGTGGCAGGGGAAAGTCGTCCTTTGGACTTGCCTTGTTCAGATTCTCTAAAGTCAACACACATCCTTACTTTGCCATCCTTTTTGGAACGGGCACTATATTAGCAACCCATTCTGGATATTGAGAAACCCTGCTAAAACCTGCTGCGAGCTGTTTTTGCACCTCTTCCTTGATCTTCAGTGCCCACTCAGGCTTCACTCTCCGAAGTTTCTGCTTTACCGGCTTTGAATCCGGATTGAGCGGTATTGTATGTTGTGCTATCTCGCGACTTATTCCCGGCATATCTTTGTAGCACCAAGTGAAAACGTCTATGTATTCTTTTAAGAGATTTATAAAGCTTTCACGCTCTTTGGGAGTTAACGATAAGTCAATGCGCACTTGGCAGAGCTCTTGATCGTTTGCAAGATTGATTAATTCTGTTTCTTCCACAATTGAAGTCTTTTGTTTATGCTCTAATAGTTCTTTAGTTACATTTTTGGGCAATTCTTGTTCATCTTTTGAATTATTAGCTACTAAGTAATCCAAGAAGTAAGCAGAATCAGTAATTATTTCATTGATAGGGGAAACTGAAACATCAACTGAGCCATTACTATTGGCTTTAACATCTTCCGACTTGCAAACAGAATCAAACATAGATTTGGGTGGACCACCCGACTCTACTATATTAGACTCGTCTTCGGAATCGGACTCGGTCCGGTCGGAATCTTTTGTCGGAGTCAGGCTTGGATTCTTCGGAGACCGTGATCTTGATCTTCTTTCCATTGGCTCCTGTCCAGCTTATAGTACGTTTCTGCTTTGTGAGTTGACCCTCGTTTGGAGTGATCAACTTAGTTGGGTCAAAGTTTGCATCCTAAATTGCATTATTGACATTGTGGAGTTCTTCATCTTTTGGATGGTGATGCTCTTGTCCAAATAATAGACCCAAAGCATTGTTGGGTGTGTCCTCTACCCAATCAAAATTCAATCTCCTTCTTACATGCAAAGGAGTGATGAAGGTGATCCTTCCTTTATTAAGGGTGTCGGATAAGGCCTTATATCATGCGGACGACCCCCTCATTGATGAGGCCTTGTGTCTTGCATTCCAGGTGCACACAATCATCCGTATGATGTCCCCTTCCTCGGTGATAGATGCAAAAAGAGGTATGGTTCTAGTCCTTACTCTTATTTCCTAGATCTGGATCATGTGTTGGCCCAATGGGCCCTAGAATACCTTTCCAAAACAGGTCCTAAAAGATTTGAGTTGGGGTTGAAAGGATGGGGGTGTATACCCTTTTTGGCATTGCGTTATGGTACTCTCTCTCGAGATTGGCGGTGTCATTGCAGCTGTATGGTTGAACTTTTATGAGATCTTGAATTCTGTGTTTCAACGCCCAACACTCTTCAGTGTTGTGGCCTCTTCCCCTATGGTAATTGCAAAACATACGTGGGTGTCAGGCGATCCCTAGAGAGACAGGATCGGGAGTTGGTCCCAGTGGTCGTACGCTTCCAAAACTTATGAGTATCTCAAGAGTGTGAGTGAGATGGAGAGGTAGCGGACAGAAGTTTCTTTTGGTCATATCCCTCAAGGATGGGACATGACTAAGTGAGACTCACACTTTGGTGGAGGATAGATGCGGAATGCACTTCTGCGTCCTCTCTTTCTCTCTTCTTCATCTCGATGTTACTTACCTCTTCGTCTATTTGTTTTAGACCAACAGTGATTTCCTTGACCAACTCCTCCAATGATTTCTTGGGGGTGTTGTTGGTTGTGTGAAGGTCATCCTCCTCATCACTATCCCAAATTCTGGCTACCTCTAGATGGAGGGAGTCGATCTTAAATGGTGGGACGCGATGTCTAATCGACACAATCAGGCGAGAGGGGTCTTTTTCCTCTTGTTCATTTGTAATGAAGAAAACGGCGCCTAGAGGATTGGTGTTGTTATTTGGAGTGGGAACATTCTTTGGCTTGGGAATAGTCCCATTGTCAAAAAGATCCTGGATTTTATTCTTGAGTGTCCAACACTTCTCGGTGTCATGTCCTTTTCCTCTATGGAATTTGCAATAAAGATTATGGTTCCATGACGCACTCCTCTTTACAACGTCGGAATCCGGAGTGGGGCCCACGACATTGAGGTAGTCATTCTTGACAAGCTTTTCCAAAGCTTTAGCATAGGTCATACTCAATGGGGTGTATTGCCTTTGCGTTTTGTCGTAGACAGCATTGATTTCATTAACCTTGTTGGAAGAGTTTCCCGAATTGGAGTTCTTCTTGTAGCTTGAGTTATAAGCACCTTTGTTGAAGAAGTCCTTGTTTTTCTCCTTTTTGAGTGCTTGATCGTTCTCTATGAGCAATCCCACACTATTGAGTTGTGCGTATGAAGTAATTGCTTGGTATTTGAGAGGATTCAAGTAAGGAGGTTGTAAGTTCTTGATGAGTTTTCGAATTTTCTCTTCCTCGGATGGTCGGTCGAGCATTTCAACCACTTTAGTTCTCCATTTCTTGACAAAATCAGTGAAGCTTTATTTTCACCTTGCTTGTGCTTCCAACTCTCTCATGGTGGTGGGTTGGATGACATTTTCAGCATACCTAGTGAGGAATAAACTGGACACTTTGTTCTATTCTTGAACCTGATTGGGCTCGAGCTTGAAAAACCATGCCCTAACAGTGGGCTCCAAGGTTTGTGAGAAAAGATGAATATAGAGGTCAGGATCTACTCCTCTTAGGCCCAATGCAGTGGTGAAAGCCCTTATGTGATCTTTTGGATCATCGATCCCTTTGAAGAGGGAGACTTCAGGCATAGAGAACTTTTGTGGGAGCTTCCCCTTGATGTGAGAGGAGTATCCTTCAGCATTGATCATGTGGTCACTTATGATCTTGTTTTGAGTTAGAGCTAACTCAAGGTTCTTAATTTGAGCACTTAGCTCTTTTACCTTGTCATCTCGAGGTGGAGGATCATCCTGGTTAAGTGGGTCAGCTTTTTTGACCTTGCTCTCTATCTATGTCACACGGTTTCCCATAATTTCCAACATTTTCATCATTTCAGTCAACATCTCATCGGTGGTCTTAGGTGGTGGAGGGGGCATATCATCTTCGGCCATTTCAGTCAACTTAGAACAAGGTGGTCGATACGGAGGGGGAGTAACAAATACTGCGTCAGGCCTAGTTTTGCTCGAAAGGGGAGATTCCAATACGAGCTTCCTAACCAGACGTTGATTACTATGATCGCGTTCTCAACTTTTCGGACCGACTGTTTTCTTCCCAATCCTGGACAGCGGATAAGACTTAGAAAAGGAAAGACTAACAAGTTCCACGAAAGAAAAGTTTTAAACCAAAGATGGGAAGTTTCTATCTAGGATATTTATCAACATAGTTACCCTTGGGGACTAAGTAATAGGTTTAGGTCAAAAGATCTCGACTCAAAATGGGATAAAGCAAAAGATATTATACTCTTGACTAAAAGGAGAGGGGAGAGATATTATCTCGACTCAATATGGGATAAAGCAAAAGATATTATACTCTTGACTAAAAGGAGGGGGGGGGGAGAGATATTATCTCGACTCAATATGGGATAAAGCAAAAGATATTATACTCTTGACTAAAAGGAGAGGGGAGAGATATTATCTCGACTCAAAATGAGATAAAGCAAAAGATATTATACTCTTGACTAAAAGGAGAGGGGAGAGATATTATCGAGATCTTTTGACCTAGACTCACTACCTAAATAAGGGGAAAGAATATAGCAACCAAATCTTTCCTAAGGTAACGAGCATCATACAGAACACTCAGGGGTATTATTTCCTAAAAATAAAGATTTTAGACTCGATCTTAAGACAAAATCTAGACTCAAAAAAGGAAAATATCCTAATTGGGGTCTAGCCTAATTTTCTATGACGACCAAAAAGACTACGCAAAGATTGCGCTTACATATGGGCAAATAGCAAACAACGCAATATGACATGATTATGCAAATCTAGCATCGACATGGGACTGAGTTTCAACCTAAAACATCGGTTCTAGTTCACGCAATGGGGTAGGCTTAAGGGTTTTGGTCAAAGGTACTCATGATCAAGAATGTACTACAATCCGCGGGATGCGCGATAATGTGAGGCATTCTAGTTATCCTATTCGTCGAGTGGACGAATGTGTAGGAAGGTACATGAGGTGGGGGGATCCATGTTGCTTGGCAAAGAAGAATCGAGTGGATTCTCAAGAAGGCACTTCACCACACTCCATTGGCTAAAAACTGGTTTGAACTTGTAAAAACAAACTCGGAAGTCGCGCAAGCGCATGAACATGAATGCAATGAATGCAAATTAATAGATGAATGACAAGTCACAAAATAAAAATAAGAACACTCAAGGCAGTGACCCAAGAAAAAATAATTATAATGAATCGATCTTCAAGTTACACCCTCTTAATCATGTCCCCAGTGAAGTCGCCACTGTAGGCTGCCGTATTTTTCTCCCCTCTTTTTCACGTGCCTCACCTCGACCCACCTTTTCGGGGGTTGGGTGGACCGGACGGCCTGGGAGAGCGCGTTGGGTAATCGAGTTTCGTGAATCCTTTCATAGAGATTTTTGTTGAAAGGACATGATTAAGATTGTCGGAAGTCGCCACCAAATTTTAAGGTAATTTGGAAACCTTGGAGATCAAGTCGATACTCTAGAAAGACGTCAACTCAACTCCTGTGCACCCCAATCCCTATTGGGGAAATTGACTTCATTAATGAGTTCGGGGGCGTAGGTACGAGCTAGGAAGGTGTTAGGCACACAACTCGCCTGTTAACAACAACGGCCTTTACTAATCGATTAAATATAATTATTAATGCCACGGTTCAAAACAAGGTTCGATTTGTCCAAATTCCTAGTTTTAGCTAATGGGTTTGAACAAACATCATAATATGACAACTTTTAACAATTTATCAAGTTACATGCTTTCATTGCTAGAAAACGATAAATATGCTAAAAACCTGCGAGTTAGAAGGCAAACAAGGTAATTCACCCACCAATTCACAAACAAAGCATAATTTAATAAAGAGCAATAAATGATAAATATGCATTCATTCATCCATTCATTAGGCTTAATACAAACTCTATTGCTCGAAAACGCGCCATGCATGTACATATCACATAAACTAAATTCGTTAGTAATAACAAACAATATAAAATTTATTGAAAACCCAGGTTGGATTACCAGGATGCTCACAATGAACTTATTGGGTTGTATTGCTTGAATTCATGCTCTTGATGAAGTACGAAGGTTTATTTTGTGGTGTTAGGCTAATCCTAGAAGAAGGAGTAGAATCAGAATTTACGGTTTAATATGAGAGAGAGAGAGAGAGAGAGAGAATGTCCAACTTTGAGAGATAAACTGCCAACCAACTCTCAAAATACCAACCCCTTCAACTGAGCCCTAAGGCTTGTTTATATAGAAGAGGGGGAGCTGCCAGGGTTTGGCACGGAAATCGAATAGGCCTCAAATTTTGCCGTTTGCGAGAAAAGGTCCAGGCGGCCAAACCGCTAAGAAAGGCGACCAAACCGGCAGGCCAAGTGGTCAAGCCGCTTGGCAAGCGGATTAGCCTCAAGGCAAGCGGTCAAACCGCTTGGCCTAGCGGCACAGCCGCTTGTCCTAGCGGCCACCGCTTGAGCCCAAGCATGGCCGCTTGGACCTGGTGCGGTGTGCCTGCATAGGCGCCTGGCATGATTTTCGTGCGGGGGAGGTTTTTCCGATGGGTTCCACGCGGGATTAACCGAGTTTCCTTGTTTGAGCAAGGGTTGACTCATGGGTTTGGGTTCCCTTTCGGGCCCTTAGGTTCAAAGAGGCCTATCTCTCTGTTTTGGACTCCAATTGAATTGAGTCCAACTGGTTTGGATCACCTGTACAAAAGGCTTCCACTGGTTAATTCAAATGAACTGGGCTAATCATCAGAGCAATTATTCTCGCAACCCAAGTTCGAGCAAAATCCAATCCTTTCATCATCAGGTTTTTACGGGGACTTATTATAGACACAATTTTTGGTGTCTACACCACCCCAGTCCAGTTATCAAGCTAAAAACTAATTTATTCTCCAGAGCCCACTTTCCAAGTAATGCTATCGAGGAATAGATCCCACCCTTTCCCAATGTCTTGCCAATAGTGAGACCTTTTACCAAATGGTGTGGGCTTCCTCCTATTCTCTATGTACTTCTGTTTGAGGAAATCAGAAGCAAGGATCTGGTTATAGTGCATCTTCCAACATTGCCTAGTCATATGGACTTTGTTCATTATTTTGTTGTCCCTGATCCCAAGTCTACCTTCATCCTTACTCCTAGTAACTTTGTCCCAAGAGACCAGATGGAGTTTCTTTTTTTCCTGAGTATCTCCCCACAGAAAACTGTTGACAGAGGAGTTCAGGGTTTGAAGGATAGAAGCAGGGAGGTCGATACATTGCATGATGTAGCTAGGAATAACATTAAGGGTAGAGTTAATCAGACAAAGTCTCCCTGCTTTAGACAGAAACCTAGCTTTCCAACTACTAAGTTTCCCTTTGACTTTATTCACAATATCACCAAGTTGACTTTTAGTTGGTCTTTTAGAAGTCAAGGGGAACCCAAGATAGGTCCCAAGGTCTGTAACACCCTGGATTTCGGAACAAATAAAAACTTTCATAAATAGGTGATATTTACAACAGCGGAAGACTTCTATACAAAATCCCGACCGTTATCGACGCACTCACTCCAAAGAATGAGCGCAAGGCTAAACGGTAACAACTATTAACCACTCGATAGTACAACAATTGACTAATTAATACAACTGTTGAATAGAAAGGACTTGAAACTGAATTCTTGAACACTCTATTCGGTCGCCAAACTTGATCTTCAATCACGACCTGTAAGACCATTCTTGATCTACTCCCACATTATAGTTAAGCCATAATGGTTCATCGTACATCCACCATAAGTAAATGGACAACACACACACATAGAAAAGAAAAGCAACCAGTCGGCAAAGCTGAGTAACCCGGCATATCATTAAGTAGTAGACGTCAATTAATATATAAATAATGAGTTATGCATAAGATACAAATCAGCTCAGGTCTTTTTAGACCTTAACACCAATAACCCAAATAAGGGGATAACTATAATCTCTAGAGTGTGATCCCATAAGTTTCAATCACTAAACTCAATACCCAACAAATGTGCCAATGCTCTCAATCGAAGACTCATTGTCTCGGCTATGCGGCAACGTGGACCTATAAAGTCAAATACAGCCAATCCAGGCTTGCGTTTGCGTACAGTTTGCACGCATAAAAAGTCCACTATGAGGAACAACGCATTTAAAATAGGGTAAATATGATTAGGTGTCACGTGACTTATCAACATGCCAAGACATAAGTGATCGACTCTATCGAGCCTTAAACCAAAATAGGTATATACTAATCCATATTCAATTCCATTATGATATGACCTTTCATAAATCGCAATCATTAGAAACTCACCCATTCAGGATTAGAACGAAAATATCATCAATATGGCACGATTTCTCAAAAGTAATGTCATATGCTCAGTCGTGACAATATCTAACTTATACCCTAGAAATCACCTCAAACAATTATAAGAACACACCTTTATTCAAAAATAAGCTCTCTATCAAATTCCCAAATCAACTTCCTTTGATATCAACCTAGTCACCAAATTAACATTAAGGAGTATATTTACTTACTAACATGCACACATAATTAGGAACACCAACATTAATGTATTTCCATCCAATGATGACAATCTATCAAGTCATAGCATAATTGAAATCATATAACAACATGGAAATTCACACATGTCCAGTCAATAAAAATGAGGTTACACATACATATTCAAATAGATATTCCAATAATAAAAATACACATAAATTAATGGCACTAAAGGTTACCTCTCAATTAAAAGGTCAATGGCATAACGATCATGAGTCGTTTCCTTAATTTAAATGAGTAAAACTCGATCACTTGAGAAATTGGAAATTCAAATGAACTCCAAATTTAGATCTGATAATTTTGTTAATTTCTTGAATTTTTCCACTCGAAATAGGCTTTTGAATTTTGATAAACGGATTAGTAAATTATTTTAAACAAATAAAACAAAAAAAACAATAAGATGAAAATCGAAATTAAATCTGAAATAAATTCCAAAAATCGAAAATTTGAAAACTCACTTCCCTCCAACACAACTCAGCCACAATCACCCATCAGTGGGGGTCCATGGCTGCATCATCACCACCCTAACCACCTCACAGACTTGGTAGCGTCGTGGTGGTCATGGTGGTGGCACTGGTGGTGCGAACAAGAAGAGAGAGAAAGACAGAAAATGAGAGAGAAAGAGAAAGTGAGAAATGAGGAGAGAGAAGAAGATGAGTGGGGCTTTGAACCTTCATCCTTTCACTCATATTTATAGACCCATTTGGTCCACTTAGTCAACTCCCCAATTAACTCCTTCATTAACTCCTTAATTAACTCATTCATTAACTTACTAATAAATGTAATGAAATCAATTTGCATTATTCCTTCTATTTCCAAATCAGATTTTTGACTTCAAAATATCCCACCAAAATTTCAAAATAATTCAAATGAAAAATTCCTTCCAAAATTTGAATTAACTAAAATCTATAATATTTATTATTATGATTTCTAATATTAGTTATGGAAAAATAACCATCCATAATTACTAATTCAAATAATCGCAAAATAATTACGATTAATTCTTTAAAAATCCATTTAATAAATAAAGAAATTATCGTGGTATCACATCTCACCCCCCTTAAAAGAAGTTTCGTCCCGAAACTTGGAGATACTACTCCGGACGAAGAAAGGTTTACCCAATACAAGGGTAGAAAACATTTTTTTTAGGAACCAATATTCGTAGACACAACGCGCTTTTCTAATTCTCTTAGCAATGCAGTAAGTAATGCTTCAACATATAATCACATAAAACTCACAACAAGACGACGAATACATGAAAATCTGGGACGTGACATTCTACCCTCCTTAAAAGAGTTTTCGTCCCAAAAATCACTAGACTACAACTAGGACATACGAGTCTGATCCTGGGCCCTTGGGTTATGGGCCCACTAAATTTAAAGCAACATAAAACACATTAACAACGAACAACGCGAGCATATGAAGATGCAAGCGTTAAACCCAAAACTAACCCGCTCTGATACCATCTGTATCAGAGCCAACTCTAAATACTTTACTCCACATTCCTAATAACAACGCAAGTATATGAAGATACTCGCGTTACACCAAAACCTAACCTGGCTTTGATACCATCTGTAACACCCCCGATTTTGGACCAAATAAAAACTATCATAAATAGGTGATATTTACAACAGCGGAAGACTTCTATACAAAATCCCGGGCGTTATCGCCGCACTCACTCCAAAGAATGAGCGCAAGGCTAAACGGTAACAACTATTAACCACTCGATAGTACGATAATTAACTAATCAATACAACTGATGAAGAGAAAGGACTTGAAACTGAATTCTTGAACACTCTATTCGGTCGCCAAACTTGATCTTCAATCACGACATGTAAGACCATTCTTAATCTACTCCCACATTATAGTTAAGCCATAATGGTTCGTCGTAGGTCCACCATAAGTAAATGGACAACACACACACATAGAAAAGAAAAGCAACCGGTCAACAAAGCTGAGTAACCTGGCATATCATTAAGTAGTAGACGTCAATTAATATATAAATAATGAGTTATGCATAAGATATAAATCAGCTCAGGTCTTTTTAGACCTTAATACCAATAACCCAAATAAGGGGATAACTATAATCTCTAGAGTGTGATCCCATAAGTTTGAATCACTAAACATACCCAACAAATGTGTCAATGCTCTCAATCGAAGACTCATTGTCTCGGCTATGCGGCAACGTGGACCTATAAAGTCAAATACAGCCAATCCAGGCTTGCGTTTGCGTACAGTTCGCACGCATAAAAAGTCCACTATGAGGAACAACGCATTTAAAATAAGGTAAATATGATTAGGTGTCACGTTACTTATCAACATGCCAAGACATAAGTGATCGACTCTATCGAGCCTTAAACCAAAATAGGTATATGCCAATCCATATTCAATTCCATTACGATATGACCTTTCATAAATCGCAATCATTAGAAACTCACTCATTCAGGATTAGAACGAAAATATCATCAATATGGCATGATTTCCCAAAAGTAATGTCATATGCTCAGTCGTGATAATATCTAACTTATACGCTAGAAATCACCTCAAACAATTATAAGAACACACCTTTATTCAAAAATAAGCTCTCTATCAAATTCCCAAATCAACTTCCTTTGATACCAACCTAGTCACCAAATTAAAATTAAGGAGTATATTTACTTACTAACATGCACACATAATTAGGAACACCAACATTAATGTATTTCCATCCAATGATGACAATCTATCAAGTCATAGCATAATTGAAATCATATAACGACATGCAAATTCACACATGTCCAGTCAATAAAAATGAGGTTACACATAAATATTCAAATAGATATTCCAATAATAAAGTTACACATAAATTAATGGCAATAAAGGTTACCTCTCAATTAAAAGGTCAACGGCATAACGATCACGAGTCGTTTCCTTAATTTAAATGAGTAAAACTCGATCACTTGAGAAATTTGAAATTCAAATGAACTCCAAATTTAGATCTGATAATTTTGTTAATTTCTTGAATTTTTCCACTCGATATAGGCTTTTGAATCTTGATAAACGGATTAGTAAATCATTTTAAACAAATAAAACAAAAAATACAATAAGCTGAAAATCGAAATTAAATCTGAAATAAATTCCAAAAACCGAAAATTTGAAAACTCACTTCCCTCCAACACAACTCAGCCACAATCACCCATCAATGGGGGTCCATGGCTGCATCATCACTACCCCAACCACCTCACAGACTTGGTAGCGCCGTGGTGGTCATGGTGGTGGCGCTGGTGGTGCGAACAAGAAGAGAGAGAAAGAGAGAAAATGAGAGAGAAAGAGAAAGTGAGAAATGAGGAGAGAGAAGAAGATGAGTGGGGGTTTGAACCTTCATCTTTTCACTCATATTTATAAACCCATTTGGTCCACTTAGTCAACTCCCCAATTAACTCCTTCATTAACTTCTTAATTAACTCCTTCATTAACTTACTAATAAATGTAATGAAATCAATTTACATTATTCCCTCCATTTTCCAAATCAGATTTTTGACTTCAAAATCTCCCACCAAAATTTCAAAATAATTCAAATGAAAAATTCCTTCCAAAATTTGAATTAACTAAAATCTATAATATTTATTATTATGATTTCTAATATTAGTTATGGAAAAATAACCATCCATAATTACTATTTCAAATAATCGCAAAATAGTTACGATTAATTCTTTAAAAATCCATTTAATAAATAAAGAAATTATCGGGGTATCACAAGGTCTTTGCTCTCGGACATACCTAACACCTCACAATACGATTCCTTAACTTGGTCAGGGAGTGTTAGTGCAAAAGAACAGTTTGCTTTTATCACCATTGACCTTCTGCCCAGACTCCAAACAGAAGGCAGAAAGCACATTAGTAAGAGAACAGAGGGTATCACTGGTGGTTTCCCCAAAAAAAATCAGGTCATCAGCAAAGAGTAGGTGGGAGATCTGAAGCTTAGACCTACTCAGAGCGAAAGGTGACCAGTGTTTCTGGTCACAGGCCCCATGGATCAGGTGTGAGAGGCCCTCCATGCAGAGGATGAAGAGGTAGGGATAAAGGGGGTCTCCCTGTCTAATACCCCTAGAAGGGAGGAAGGTCTCAGATACAGAACCATTGATCTGAACAGCTGTGGAGGTAGTGGTCACACAACTCATAATGAGCTGAATAGATAAGGGTTCAAAACCATGGGTTTTCAAGCAATTTGCAATGAAGTCCCATTCCAGTCTATCATAGGCCTTTTCCAGGTCAACTTTAAGGGCAAAGAAATTATTTTTACTTTTGGAAGACTTCATGGAATGTAATATCTCAGTTGCCACAATATAGTTGACATCAGAACCCCTCTCCCAGGTATAAAATTGTTTTGATTGGGGGATATGAGAGTAGCAAGGAAAGGTCTCATTCTTTGCACAATAATCTTGGTGACAATCTTATAGATTATGTTACATAAACTTATAGGTCTGAACTGCTTTATGGTCTCAGGGGAGTCCACCTTGGGGATAAGGGAGATGATAGTATTGTTAATATTCTCAGGGACCACTCTCTTCCTAAAAACATCTTGTATAAACAGACACACATCCTCCCCTATATTATGCCACTGTTTCTTGAAAAGGCAAGCATGGAAGCCATCAGGACCCGGGGCTTTCACAGGAGCCATCTTGAAGACAACTCTTCTGATTTCCTCAAATGAAGGAATGTTGTGAATAGCAAAGGAGCTCCCAAGTAAGGCTCTATCAAAGCCAACATGATTCCTCATAGTGGCTTCTTTTTCAGTGGTAGGGTCTTAAAAAAAGAAGTGATGTGGGAATCAATAAGCTCAGGGGTAGTAATATCATTCCTAACACAGTCTCTAAGGCAAGTAATCTTATTATGCTTCCTTCTAATGACAACAGACTTGTGGAAAAAATGTGGTATTTCTATCACCATCAATAATCCAATTAGCTTTAAATCTCATAAGCCAAAACATCTCCTCTTGATCAAGAATGCTACTCAGATCAATAGTATGTTTTGCATTCAACTCAAACAGGAATTGAGAATAAGGGGAGCAGTAAAGTTCCCTTTGAACCCCTTCAAGTCTCTTTCAAAGATGTCTCTTTTTTTTTGAAAACATTTCCAAAAATATTTTTTGCCCAAACTTTTAACTAGTTAGCAAGATGGCCAAATTTTTCAGGAAGGGTGGCAGCACATTTAGTCCATTCATGATACACTAGGTTTTCAAAGGATGGAGCCAGGAACCACATAGGCTCAAAGTTAAAGGGTCTATCACCAGGGTGAAATATAGGTTTCACAAGATCCAGGAAAACAGGGCAATGGTCAGAAGTAAATCTAGCCAGATGAGTGACTCTATTTTCACGGAACATGCTCATCCAAGCAGAGTTTGCCCAACCTCTATTAAGTCTTTCCATAATAGGGTTAATCTTCCTTCTATTAGTCTAGGTAAACTTAGGACCAGAGTACCCCAAATCCATGAAGTCACAAGCATGCATGCAATCCAAGAACTTGTTAGTTCTATCTATACCATTTAATTGGTTTACCCCTAAACTTCTCAGCAGGACATGTTATTTCATTAAAGTCACCCACAGATAACCAAGGTAAACTAACAATAGGCGCCAAATCATGAAATTTATTCCAAAGCTCACATCTTTTTTTAAATTTAGGATTAGCATAAATAGCAGAAAAGAAAAAAGTTTTGGATAGAGATTTTACCCGAACCACTCCATGCACGCTCTGAGCATCATGATCCTGAACATGGAACTCCAGGAAGTTGGAGTTCCACAGAATCATAATGTCCCCGGAGAAGCCCACTGGTGCCACCAGGAAATAGCGGTCAAAAGGCAAGTACCTTTAGATCAGACGAGAGTTCTCAGAGCTAGCCCGGGTTTCTAGCAGTACCACCATGACAGGTCTATGGGTTTAGACAAGGTCCAGACAAGGATCGACATAAATTGGTTCATTCTGTGCCTTGTCAACAACCGGGGCACATCTCCCTAGTCCTTCCAGTTCCTCCTCTTCGGCCTGGTATCCATTCTCCTCTGAGATTTCCTGTGGAACAACACCACACCCAGTGGTTCGAATCCCACACTTATGGTTCTCCCTTTCCCTACTGGATTGCATAACCAGCCCACAGATAGTTGAATCTATCTGAGCCCTACTTTTGTCTGAATAATTTTTAGATCGTTTGTAAAGCTCAGAAACTCCAGCGCAATCATCTGGTTTTTCTCCATGAGTAGGGTATCTCTCCTACAAGGGAGGACTGAAACTAGATCTATAATGCCTCTCAGCTCTTCTGGAAGAACCCACGACGGGTTCTCTCTTCCTTTCTTCTCGATTAACCATTCCATGAAAGAGATGCAACCCAGTGGGAACCGCTCTAGATCTCCCAGTTGGGGGAGGTCAGTTGGAACCATTTCTCCTGTTTCTTCCCCTTGGATGTCTAGCCACTCTCCTGTGGCTTTCTCTGGGTGCAAAATGAGTTGTCTCTTCTCTACAGTCTTCAAAATTTTCCATGGGGGACGCCTCCCCACCACCCAAGTTCCAAACTCTAAACGTACTTCCAGTTTGGTGATCAGAGGTCGACGGTGGCACTTGGCCGAAGTCACTTTCTGAAGCATCCATACTTCCATAGAGGTGCAGGGGTTGAAAGGGGGAACTGGTAAAGGGGCTCCAAGATCCTTTTTTTGTACTGGTGAGGGGCTAAGTGGCTGAGATCGTAAATAAGGTGAATTGGTGGAGGTGGTGAGTTGTATTGTTGGTAGGCCATTGTTGTCAAGCAGGGCGGCAGGATTTGTGTGATTGGAGTAAACAATGGTTTTGTCTAGATCTAGGGTTTTTTGTGAAGCTTCCAATGTAAGGGAGAGGATAGAAAAAGGGTTGAGGCTAAGGGGAAAAAGGGTCATGAGGGGGGTAGGGTCAGCAAGAGGCTCAAACGATGTAGTTTCATGGGAATAGGCGAGAGGCTCCACTCCCCCTTGGTCCCACACACTCTCTCTCTTTCCTCCAGCTCACTCCCACTGGACTCAAGAACAGAGCTCGACTTTGAATTTGAATTGAAAATTTGAATCTCCCTGCATTTTTTAACCCATTCCCGCCTAGAATTGGGTTTCTTGCCGGTCGCAGCATCTACAGGCGTTGCCGCCTTACCCTGGTGTGGATCACGGTCCTGCTTATGCTTGTGCTTAGGTTTCCTCTTCTTGACTTCCTATTCCCTTCCATCTTCAGATCCTGGGATTTCTACCTCCTCTACCATCTTGCAGGTACAGAGTGCATGCCAAAGCATAAAACAAGACTTGCAAATTTTGGGCAAGTCATGATACACAATTTCCTGGCAGAGGTTACCAATCCACATTTTCTTAGGAAGTTTCTTTGACAAGTCAACCTGGACACAAAACTTACTGAATCTAGCTTTGGTCTCAACCATTGTTCCATTATCAAATTTCACAATTGTCCAAATTGCTTTGGCTATGCGAATAAGCATTTCCTTTCTGAACAGTTGAGCTGGAAGCTCCGGCAAGGAGACCCAAACCGGCATTGTGTTAATCTTAGCTTCTAAGGCTTTGAAACCCGTCTCACAGAGGCGTGTGTGTAAGAGTACTCCATTAATGAACCAGGGTCCTCCAGCGAGAATTCTCATAACTTTGCCATTTGATTCGAGCTTAACCGCATAGAAACCCTTCCCAAGAGCTCTAACATTCAAATTCTTAACAAAAGGCTAAACTTTCATAAGGCTTTCCAGTAAGTAATCTTCTGAGAATGAATCTCCAATCGGCTTACAAATAATGGCATGGACCCAATTGGCACACAATTGGTTTAATTCCTCCGACGAGAGCGGAATGAATACCTCCGATCCTGGTCTGAACTCCGAAGGAGGGGTACATCTAGCAAGATTTTGGGTAACAACCCCCAGGTTCTGAACCGGCACTGGAAAGGAGGGAATTGAAGGGGGGGCGGGTGATGGAGGAGGGAGGGGAGAGGTGAGAAGGGCCAGAGATATCTTGAAGGGGTTGAGAAAATGCGTTGGTCGTGGTGGAGTTGGGTTGGAGGTTAGCAATTGGAGTGGGGTTGGGTTAGGGTTAGGGTTAGGGTTGGAGACGAAGGGGGAAGGAGAAAGTCCATTAAGGACCTGGACAAAGGAAAACGGTGGGGGGAAAAGGGGGCCTGCTGAAACCGGGCTCGCTCCAAGTATACCCGTCGCGTTCGTCGGGGTAGTTGCCCGCTGCTCCTGGTTGCACAGTGGATCTCCGGTTGAGGGCGGGGGGTTAGGGGGAAGGGGGGCTCTCTCTCACTCATATTATAGGTCTCTTCTATTACTTCTCTACCATGCTAATTATGATTATCCATTTTTAGGAATTAATTTTCATAGAAATCGACTCTGAATTCCTCCTATTCGTGCTAGAATTTTGTAATTACATTCAAGTTTTATTCCTAATGTCAAACATGAAAGTCCAACTTAGATCGCTTAACTTGGAAAATTTAAGAAACTGCTTAGTACTTTGGACGAACTTTTGCTTCTAATGGAGAAAGCACACTCACTCCATTTTACTATTTTGATAATGCCACTTAATAGCCTATCACATATAAAGAGGCGTATCGAAAAAAGAAAAAAGAAAAAAATTGAATGAGACATCTAAATGGAATATAGGCAGGTTGCCATTTGAAAGAAAAATCTAATCTGAAGTTGTGTGCTATAGAGATATATCATTTAGTCCTTTACCCTTAGTGGCGGGACCAAAAATTATTCATCGGTGGGGCCAAATGATACAGTTATGTATGCAATTAAAATACGTATGATGTGGGTAAATTATTTTTTGTATAAACTCCTCAAAAGAAGAGAAAAATATTAATAGAAAATCAAATCTCCGAGACTTCTATTTAACAAAAGCATTCAGGATTTTTTTTTTAATGTCATGTTTTATTTGGAAAATAGCACGCAAATTAAGTATCAATAACAAAAAAGAATAATCATACTAAAATACTTATATGGTTCTTACTTAGATTCAGCTAGAAAGTCTGTGTAATTTTTGTTAAAATATATTCTATCTTGTATTGTTAATTCACCTACACATGAAACAAAAATTAGAAAGTCTTTGTCCGCCTAACCAAACCTATAAAATAAAACCTCTATTTAAATGTCGTGTTTCATTTGGAAAATAGCACACAAAATAAAAATTAATAAGAAAAAGGAATAATGATACTAAAATAATTAAATTGTTCTTACTTAACCAGTAAGAAAGCCTGTGTAATTTTGTTAGAATATACTCTATCTTGCATTGTTTATTCACCTACACAGTAAAAAAAATTAGAATGTCTTTGTTGGCTTAACCAAACCTGTACAATAAAACCTCTATAAATTAATATTGTCGGGACCAGATAAATTTATTAATTTAGAGAGGTTATTAATTAATCGAGTAATAAATTAGCATAATTTTGAAAGGTTGCCATTTGGAAGAAAAATCCAATCTGAGTTGTGTGCTATATAGAGATATATCTTTTAGTCCTTTACTCTTAGTGGCGGGACAAAAAATTATTCATCGGTGGGGCCAAATGATACAATTATGTATGCTAATAAAATACGTATGATGTAGGTAAATTCTTTTTTGTATAAACTCGTCAAAAGAAGAGAAACATATTAATAGAAAATCAAATCTCCGAGACTTCTATTTCACAAAAGTATTCAGGATTTTTTTAAATGTCATGTTTCATTTGGAAAATAGCAAGCAAATTAAACATCAATAAGAAAAAGGAAGAATGATACTAAAATAATTAAATGGTTCTTACTTAGATCCAGTAAGAAAGCCTGTGTAATTTTGTTAGAATATACTCTATCTGGTATTGTTTATTCACCTACACAGTAAAAAAAATTAGAAAGTCTTTGTTGGCGTAACTAGGGATGTAAATGGATACTCCATCCGCGGATATCCGCACCATCCGACCCGAATATATGGATCAAAACCCGAATAAACGGATCCTTAAGAGGATGGTGGATGGAGCGGGTGACGGATCGGGTAGTATTCGGGTGGACATTTTCCACCCGCGAACCCGACCCGCTAAAACCATCCATCACCCGTTTAATTAAAAAAAAAAGGAAAAAAAAATATAAATATAAAGATGGTGATAAGTTCCCCCCTACTACTCCCCCTTCCCCCCATCCATTCCTGCTACTTGGGTTTTGATTACGATGTGTCTCTTGTGTTTCAGCTGTCTGTCATGTGTTCCTTTTCTTTTAAATTTCATGTTCTATCTGCTTTCTGAAGACGATCACTAAGAGTCTCAAACTGAATTTTCGTTCGTGCAGTGGAGGTACTGACCATTATGCGCACATCTTTTGGCTTTGCTTTCTGCTAAATTGGGGGCTTTTCCTTGGTTATGGTTGCTTATGAATTCATTTTGAACAGAATTCATTTTACTAAAATCAAACATCACTAAACCGGATTATCATCCGATCCATCCGTTTAAACAGTGGATGACGGATGGAGTGGATTAGGATTGGATGGTTCGCGGGTGATGGATGGAGCGGATGGATTTCGCGGATGGAGCGGATGATAGTCCACCCGACCCGAATCCGATCCATTTACATCCCTAGGCGTAACCAAACCTATACAATAAAACCTCTATAAATTAATATTGTCGGGACAAGATAAATTTATTAATTTAGAGAGGTTATTAATTAATCGAGTAATAAATTAGCATAATTTATAGAGGTTGCCATTTGGAAGAAAAATCCAATCTGAGTTGTGTGCAAAATAGAGATATATCCTTTAGTCCTTTACCCTTAGTAGCGGGACCAAAAATTATTCATTAGTGGGGCCAAATGATACAATTATGTATGCTAATAAAATATGTATATGATGTGGGTAAATTCTGTTTTGTATTAACTCGTCAAAAGAAGAGAAACATATTCATAGAAAATCAAATCTCCGAGACTTCTATTTAACAAAAGTATGCAGGATTTTTTTTTAAATGTCATGTTTCATTTGGAAAATAGCATGCAAAATAAACATCAATAAGAAAAAGGAATAATGATACTAAAATAATTAAATGGTTCTTACTTTGATCCAGTAAGAAAGCCTGTGTTTTTTTGCTAGAATATACTCTATCTGGTATTGTTTATTCACCTATACAGGAAAATAAAATATAGAAAGTCTTTGTTGGCCTAACCAAACCTATACTGTATTATATATCCCTTTGAAGTTTGAATCAATTAGATGGTGCAAAGAGGAAAGTGAAAGAATCTTTGGAAAATAAAAAAACCAATTAGTTTTTTTCCTTTGGATCCGAGCCTCTGGTCGGGATTTCGGCTTGTGCCTATAAATAAGATAAAAAAAAAAATTTAAAAAAATAAAAAAAAGGAGTTCATCCTGACAAGAGAGCCGACATCAACAAAACAACGCTATTTCTCTTTCTCTCTCTCTTCTCTCTCCTTCCTCCTACAGTCATACTCTTTGAAGACACTTATTTCTCTCTCTTGTTGTTGCCTAAGTTCCGAATTGTTTTTGATTTCTGGGTGTTTGATACTTTGCTTCATTTGCAAACTCGAAAATGGGGTTTTTTGTGCCATGATTCTGACAATACTTGATGCAGATACCTCTTTCTCTCTCTCTAATTTCTGTCTCTTCAAGAAAAAGCGAAGAAATTGAACCCGTTCTTGCTTACATCTTGCTTCACCATTAAACTCAAGGTAAAAATGTTTTTGTTTCAAAATCACTATAACTCTATGATTTTTGCATGCTTATTTTCAAGTGGGGAGTTTTTTGTTTGGAGTGAATATACAAGTGGGATTCTTACTTGCATGTTATATGATTGACGTCTAGGTGGATTAAGGAGGAGGATATGTGATTATGATAAAATCCAGTATTATTGATCTCTTCTTCAATAATCAATTTTGAGGTTTGCTTCCTTTCCTTCTTTCTTTTTCCCCCCTTCTTTGAGTTAGAATATAACTAGAATTGATCATATCTTGTCTGAATCCAAATTTTCTATTTGAGTTTTGCTTTTCGAGTTGAGGATTTTTAAATTTTTTATTCATGTTATTTGGGTTTGCTTCATTTCTTCTATTACTTCTTTTCTGGTATAACATTGTTTGAATTGCTCACTAACTGTTTGATGAAATGCTTTTTTTTGGTAAAAGATTAGAATTTATCATTACCAAAAAGCTCATCGTTTATAAACTCTAACTCAGGCATACCCTGATATACTGATAAAAAAAAAAAAAGAAAAACATACCTCCTAGCAACTACTTATACCTCCTATATCAGCATATAAAACAACTGTAAACTAATCAAAATTGACTCTGTACAAGTTGAGTATACCAATTTCTATCCTTTTCTACTATTTTCTCAGTCAGCAGACTAAGAGTTCTCATCTTAATATCATTCTGCAAGTTCCTCATGCTTAGTTCTGGTACTGGTATTGTTTGATCCCAGAAAGCTGAATTCCTGGTCTTCCATATGTAGTAGATAAGTCCTGCAATTACAGCATAGATCACCTTCTTTCTGAATCTTGATCCCCTGTACCTTCTATGCACCCAAAATCAAAGCTTCTCATACCCCCTGTTTACCTTGATTTGCAGCCAAGCACACATTATGTCAAAGCATTTCTTGCTGTAATGACAGTCAAAGAAAAGGTGCTCCTGCGTTTCTGCTTGAGTACCACAGATCAGACACTTATTATCATCACCACAACCAATGCTGAACTACCAGGCTCTAGTTCTTAATTTTTTCCTCATTGCAAGCCAGCAAATAAAGGAATGTTTTGGAATGTTCACCTTGTTCCACACCCACACAGCCCAGTTCACCTTCTCATCACACTTTTTCAGCCACTTATAGCCACTTGCTGTTGTATACCCCTTCTTGTTGTTCTGTCCCCATGCATTTCCAGTAAACCCTGCAGCTAGTTGGTCTTTCACCTTGCAGAGCTTCCTCCAAGCCCAACTAGAGCTACTTGGAGGCATATGCTCTTTCCAGTTTCCATTGTTCATATATAGATGGTGAATCCATCTGACCCATAGTGTAGTAGCCTCTGTAGCAATCAGCCATATATACTTCCCCATGGAGGCCACATTCCAGACATGCACACCCCTAATACTCAAACCATCCTTGCTCTTGGGTTGGCATATCTTTGCCCAGGATACAGGAGGCGCTTTAGAGTAGGTTAACTTCCCTTCCCACAAATAATTCCTACAGACAGCTGAGACTTTACCTAGCACCATTTTAGGCAAGACAAACACTGCTGACCAGTAAGTATGAATTGACAGAAGCACTGAATTCACCAATTGGACACGACCAGCATAAGATAAATGTTTTGAGCTCCAAGTTCTGATCTTAGCACACATTTTATCTATTAGACAGTCACACTCAGCTACATTTAGTTTGATGAAATGCTTACATGTTATGGAACTTAGTTTTCTTTGTGTACGAATGTAAAATTGGCAAATTTTGTGTGAGTGAGTTAAATGCAATTTCTGGGCTGAGTTAGGTGTCCCTATTTTGGTCATCATCTAACTGATTCATGATTAGGTTTATAGGCATTTGTCTCGAAAATTCTATAGTTCATTGGATAATTTGTTCTGCAGCTACTAACTTTGACATGTGAAGATGGAGGTTGAGGGTGCATGTTGGTTAATTAACTCAAAGGCCAAGGCTTCCAATAAGGAGTGATTATAATTCTTCTGCTCCTTTCTGTTACTCTTAGTAAAACCATAGTAGATGATACAAATTACATGGTGTCCTTGCATAATTCTACTGTTCCTACGTCATTGAGACAACGTTCACTGTGTGGACTTGAGAAATTCTATATCTGTATTTTTCTTTATATTTCTCTCATGACACTGCTCTAATTCTCTTGCATAGTGTTGTGAAGATATTTTCACAGTTTTCGCTCCATTGAACTGTTGAAGTGTCAATTACTTGTCTATTACCCTACCCCTTCAAAGGGTAACATTTAACAAGTAGTCTTGGATAATCAATAAACAATTCCACTGGAAAAGATAGTGCTCCAGATGGAAATGCATTTTTTTTAGTTGTAGACAGAGGGAGAGAGGGAGTAAGTCATATGTGAACTACACGAAGTAGATACCATGTCGGTCGAACAAAAACCGACATTGTTTACCACACAGTGGCATAATTGTAAATGCCGTGGAGCATTATGACGTCGGTTTTTTCGAAAAAACCGACGTCATAGGTGTTAATCTGGAAGCCACACCAACGACGAACCCCAGTTAACAAAGTGAAGTTTGGCTAAAAAGATTAGGATTAGTTGTGAAAAACGATTTGGAATAATATTCGTCAAGTATTGGGAATATTTTTTGTTATTGCTTTTTAGGGATTGATATTATTGCATCTTCAATAGCGTTTATGGGGGTTTTGGTGGTTTGTTTATTTGATCAAAACGGTTGAAATTTCTCTTTCTTGGGAGTTATATATGGTGCCTGATTGGTACTAAATGATCTTTAATAGGGGTATTTATGTGTTAGGAATTTCGTCTATGTTGTTACTTCAATTATTCTATTGAGTTAATGTGATTTGATCATATGTTAATTGTTTTGGATAATTGTCTTCTCTAGAACTATTTCAATTATATTAAGATTTAGTGTCTATTTTGTTCTTGATGGTATATACATCATAATATTCAACGATTCATATTTCAAACATGGTGTGTTGAGGTTTGATTATATACACTCAATATTTCTTGTTAAGAGCTTGGGTCAGTTGATTTACTTTAATATGATTTTATGTCTTCCTTTGTTGTTGCCTTGGGATTCTATTCTTACAACAGAATATGATATTGGTAATTTTTGGATAGTTTCTCTGACACAAACATAACTTCTTTATCTTACCTTAAAAAAGTTCTCCAAAAAATATGCTTGGTTCATAACTTCATACAGAATATGATGTCGCTGGTTAAAAAGTAAGTTCTATTAAATCCTTTATTTAGCCTTAAGGTATGCATTATGCAAGGCATCTTAGTCTTTGGTTTCTATATCGCTGGTCATTTTGGGAAGCTTTGTCAGACATTTCTGTTTTTCTTGAACCATAGGGGTTGTGCATTGAAATGCTACTTTTTGTTCTTGCACGCATGATTGAGCTTCACAGCAGCAGTCATTGTTACGACACTTGTTAGTGAAAGAGGTAACAGAAGCTATTCCTTTCTATGTCTATTTTCTTTTAAACCTATAACTTTGATGTTCTGAACACCATGAGTTGCTTGTTTGTAGATTTGTAGGATCATGTTGGATCATGTTGGACTTGTAATTAAGTGGACCATGACTCAAGTATTCGATATTCAGTTCAGTGCTAATATTCAGTTTACTGGGTCAATATTACAAGTCCATTAAGTATTCAGTTAGGCCAAAACTCAATAGGATTTCAACGGTGGTGGGAATCCAATTAAGACCTATTATTAAGTTTGTCCCACATCGGGAACTACAGGTAAAGGGATCCCCGTTGTGGCAATATAAATAAAACTCCTTCATTTCAGATCACCACCCTGGTGCATATATTGCTCACAGTGGAAGACTCCCATACCTAGACAAAAAGTATTCAATGGTGCGGTGTTCTCTCTCATGACTTCAGGTTAGTATAATTAATTCTATTTTGTACTAGTAGATTAATATTAATCGATCTATGATTTTAGATCCAGTTTAACATGTGGTATCAGAGCAGGATTAATATTTCTTCTAGTTCAAAATTTTATGATTATGCCTTAACGGACTGATGGCTCAATTTGGATGATCAAACCATTTATTATGATCATGATCATATTGATATCATAATGTTTATTGATCACGGACTAAACATTCAGACTTTAAAAGCGTCGCCACTAAAGAAGTACATAAATAAATAAAGGAAAGGCAATAAGTTCCTGCATGTTTTATGTTTCGGGTGGGTGTTTCCCATATAGCGTTAAATTCACTTATGTGATTTCTATATTTTTAATTGGTGGAGGCGGCAAGAAGAATCGCTTGACTAAAATTCCCTAATTGCGAATGAGGATATTCATATTTGCCAGTACATGATAGAAAAATTGTTTGTTTCATAGATCCATTTTCAAGATTAATTACTCGTTTGATATCTTTGCTTAACACCCACACTTTTGTTTTTGGCTTGAGATTTGAACATCTAGTCTGGTGTTTTAGTTATGGATTGCTTTTTTGTCAAAATTATTAAGTTTTGGTACAGTACAGTTTTAAACTACCCATATAATATAGGGACTTGTTTCAAGGATTTATTGGTTAATGTTAAGTATTTAGATTAAATTTTGGGTTTAATCATGAGTATTAATTCAACAACAAATTTGGATGATGTTCATTGTTAGATTTGAAGTAAAAGGTTATTCACTTAGCATGTGTTCTTTTATACTTATATTAGAATCTTTTCGATTAAGTATTCAGTTCAGTACAGTTCTGTTCAATTAAGTGGAGTTCAGTTCAATTTGATTCAATGCAATTCAGTTAAGTGGAAAAGATATATCCTTAGTTGATCATTGTCAATAACCTGTTACACATAACTGGAAGTTGATAGTGTATTGTATGTGGTTTAGTATGGTTTGAATATAAGTTTGATTGAATTTGGTGGGTGACTTACTCCAAATTATATGTCTAATTCAGAAATTTGGATATTTTAGTATGGCGTATAGGTATGGATGAAGTTGTTTGGACATGCTTCATAATTAAGTTCCACCATTATCAACCTTTCAAATTTGAATTATTCTTTGTGGGCATGTTTTTTTTTTGGATAAAAATTAGAGATATATTACGAAAAAACAGTTTACAAAAACCCAAGGCATACCTTGGCGACTCAAACTTCCTGACCTGCTATAGAACTAACAAAGCAATGAAACTAAGAAAATTACTGTTAAATTTTCCTTTGTACAAGTTTTGTATACCAATTTCTATCTGCATGTGTAGCTTTCTTAGGAAGTATGTTGTTGATTCTCATCTGTGTATCTTCCTTCAACCTTCTCATATTAATTACAGATGAAGGAATAGTGTGTTCTCAGTATGATAAATTCCTCGCTCTCCATATATAATAAACAAGGCCTGCTAGAACAGCATAGAGCACATGTTTTCTAAAGTTAGAACCCTTGTAACTTCTGCAGATCCATAAGCACATCTTGTCATATCCTCTTGCAACTCTGATTTGCAACCTGTGGCTAACAATCTCACAACATTGCTTGCTGTATGAGCACTCAAAAAACAAGTGTTCATGGCATGTTAAGTATAACCGTAATTAAGTAGGTTTTATGCGTACAGTTTGTCTCAAAACCCATAGAGATAATTTTTGTTGACCCATGTCTCTGTCCTTATTGCATTAACCTCAACCCTTCTAGCTAAGTATAGAATTTGATTACACTGAGTAAGAGTTTGGGCAACATAAAGAATTCAGTTTCAGTGTTTGGTTGAGGTCGGGTTGATTACTTTAATACAGATTAAGTTAATTTAAGTTGGAGGTTATACGTCTAAAGAATCATATTGTTGATTTGGTTATTCAGATATATAGAAGTATTTTCAAGGGATTGATCTTCTAGTGATTCAACAACAAATCTGGATGCTAGAATAGTAATTTGATTTTTCAGTTATTCAGTTGATTGATCTTCTAGTCATTCAACAACAAATCTAGATGCTAGAAGATTAATCAAAAAATAATAATTCCAGCTATTCAGTGGATTTTTTTTTGTTTTTTAATTTGACAGTAAATTTAGATGCCAAGAGATTAATTTAAGTTTCAATTTTTCAGTTGGTTAGTCTTCCCATGATACAACAACAAATTTGGATAATAGATGACTAATATGTTAATTTAGTCCTTCAGGCTTCAGTTGATTAATTATCTGATGATTCAGCAACAAATTTGGATGTCAGAAAATTAATAAGTTTCAGTACTTCAGTAGGTTAATCTTTGGGTGATTCAGCAGTAAATTTGGATGCCTGAAAATTAACTTGGTCTTTAGTGTATGTTATTTTCTAAATAACATATCCTCTCATTTTCAGTTGATCTGCAAAATTCAGTTGTTTAGTTCCATTACTTAGTAGTGGTTTTTCAGTATACCGACCACACTTTCATTTCAGTTGCAGATCTTCATTTGACCCACAAATAGCTCATGTTTACTTCATGCCTCCAAAATTTGGATACATGCATTGAAATGTGTTTCCGTTGTGGTGCTAACTAAGTTCATATTGATGCAAGAATTTCTCATCTTAAGTGACATTGTACTTAAAACCTTTTTCTACAAGTCGTTTCAGTAAAGAATACCGTTATCATTGAGCTTCTTTTATGCTAGCAATGTGAAATGTCTAACTGTTATGGTCATCTTATCTTTCAGGTGGTTTTAGTATGTTGTTTCAGTTTTGAGGTGTATGTAAAATAAAAATAACAAAGAGGTTCATCATTTACGATTTCCTCAAGGTTGTTAGTTTCATTGATATCCCATGATTCTCTTTGCTATTGAAGTATCCTCCAACCCATTATGAGCATTTAAAAAAAGCATGCTCATAAGTTGGTAATGGATATCATTATTAAGGTTCATGAGCATCAAAATGTTTTTGTTTGTTTTTTAGTCTCTTAAGAAATCATTGTCTCACTAAAGTCATTAATAAAGTAAAACTAAATCATCTGAAGATATGTCATGTAAACCTCAACCTTAGAAAGAGTATTTCAGAACAACTTAGACATATATTAATGTAATAACCCCAAATTTTTAATTACTTAATCAAGCGATAATCTCGTGATTAACTTAATAAAATATAATTAAATTAATTTAGCACCTTAATTAAACTCGAAAATTTTAACTTCTTAAATTTTAGTATTAACTTGATAAAATCTATAATTTTCGTGATTAGGACTAATTAACACGAAATCATTACGGTTTTGTCAATTGCTTGTTTAATCTCTAAAAATCACTTTTAATTATATATCTAATGCTTTATTAATTAAGCTAATTAAACTACTTAAGTTATTTTGCTAATCTACTAAGTGACCGTATGCATGCAATTAGAAGTGCAGAATGACCTTGCTAAGTAATGTGTTATTATTTTATGTCTAATATTTATTAAAGGCTTTCCTAAAGTGAACATTGTTCACTTAGGTGGCACTACCCAATTTAGAAGTGAAAATTCAGAATTTTGCGTGGGGTATGATATAGTGAGTCATAACACAATTATGCCATGAAAGAATTAAAAATGTACCCAAACCATGGTATTGCATGTATGTGAATGGTTTTGCATGTGATGGGGCATAGCTTGAACACTTAAAAATGCAGCAATTAGCTTATAAAAAAGGGGAGGGGAACCGGTTAAACAACAAGCAAAAACAAGAGAAAAATAAAGGAAGGAAAATCTGAATTTTGATGGGTTAAATCACCCCACAAATTGCCCAATAAAATATAGATGGCACCTTACCTACAATCATCATTAGCAACCTTACTTTTACTCTTCCATAGTTTTTGTTTAGAGAAACAAGTAAATAATCTACACTACCCTACTACTACTCTAAACCGTAAACCCTCCCAAACACAAGACAAAACTAAAAGTCATTTATTCTTACAACCAAATCTCCCAAAATCTATCCCTCATTATCACAAAAGCAAATCAGATATTTTAGTGAGAGAAGAAGGAGAAAGCCGAAAGAGAAAAAGAAGAAAAAGGGTAAGAAAACTCAAACTAAAAATCTTGTACATTGTTAAATAAATTCTAGTTCATAGAAATAAATACTTACACAATCTTTTCTTTGTTCATCTCTACTCAAAATCAAATTGAGAAGTCCATTTCTTCCTAAACCGAGAAGTACAAGTTGGGGTTAAGCAAGTAAGGTAAATTCTTAAACCCTTTTCGATTTCTAGTTCTTGATCATGAAAATGTTACACCTAAACCTTTGATCTTCATTTCCTACTCTTAATCTTTTGAATTTATGCCTAAATTAAACTTGATCATGTTCATCTTAACCTACTTTGGACCCTAATGTCGTTGCATGTCGATTTTGGACATTTTTGACCAAAATTGGAAAAACCAAGTAAAATCAAGTGAAAACCTTAAATTGGAAACTTGATCTAAAAATGGACCACAAAATCATTTCCAAAAATGGAAATGCCGAAAAAATTAAATAAAAGAAATAAAATTCCTAATTCTCGAAATTAACAAGAAATTAATGAAAATCAAGGATCTTGCATTTTAAGCTCCTGCATGTTAATTTTGGACTAATTAAAGGAAAATAAAATTCTAGGCTCAAAGTGATTGTCGAATCAAGAGGAGGATTTGCTGTTTAGTCTTTTGCTCAAGTCAATGTAATTTTCATGTCCATTAATCCATTTATAAAACTATATAAAAACGATTTTGGTGATTTATGAGAATTGTGAAAAGAAATAGACTTTTATGGATTTGTGGCCTTGCATGTTATTCGAATGATGTTTGATGATGATTGCAAATATTTTGGAGATTTATGACAAATTAGTTGTGTAAGTGATAAGATGGAATTATTGTGAAATTGTTGTGTTGTTGTGTGTGCCGTGAAAGTGAGATGGAGACTTGATAATTTGAGAGACTTATACTTTGACAATTAATATTATGATATATTGAGGTGTTATCATGATTTATGGAAATGTGAATGTACACTTTGATTTATGGATAGTTTGGAAATGTTGTTGCATGTAAGATATATTAAGAGTATATGAAAGTGAGCTTGTATATGGATTATATAATGCTGAAATTTTACTAAGTATGGTGACTTTGGAAGAATTGGACTTATGAGTATAAGGACTTAAGATACTAAATGAATGGGGTATATCAGGGTTTGATCCCAAACAAAGTGAAAAGAAAATTGTGTGAAATTGTTTGATATTAACGAAAGACAGCATTCAAGCTTTGCAATCTTGAATTGATTGAAAAGAATGTGAGTTTAAGTACGCACACTATAATAAAATGGATATAATGCCCGGCCAAGAGCCTTAGTACGAATTATGGGACCTTAGAGTCCAAGAAATTGTGATTAATAAGTTAGATTATAAATCCAAGTATTTGTGAGAAATTAAGTGAATTATGATTAAGTTAGATGAGACCTTAATCACGCATCTCTTCTTACCACCTAATATAAAATGACTAACATAATTTTTTTAGGAGAATTCACGAGTGGATTATTATGGATTATTATGACTAATTTGGTGATTCATTGATATTAAGAGAGGATATTTTATGACATTGATTTTCGAATGTTTATTAAAAGGAATGCGATTATTATTGTATTTATAAATACATCACTTATTATCTATATTATATTTGACAAATACCTTATGGACTTGGAAAGGGTAAGTTTCTCAAAATTATTTTAATATTATTATTTTTACATAATGGGGTGAAATTGCTTACCTTCTCGCTAATTTTCTGTTTATTTGTTTCATGTATGTGATCGTTGCTTGGATTTGTGAAGCAGTTTGATGCATTGTATGGGATGGCATAATCGTAATAATACTAGTTTACTTAGGTGTGAATTTAGGTCGCTATGCAATTAAGACAATAATTATTTTCATTCGGTTGTTTTTGTAATTTCCCTAATAGTCTTGTATCCATTTGTCTTAAAATGGATACGGCGGTAATGACTTGGAATTATTTTGATACGATATGACGTTTTGTTAATTGAGATCTTGGAATAATAACCTTCGATTAGTGTATAATTAATCGGGGTTAAATTGCGGGTCGTTACTGTGATACCCCAATATTTTCTATAATTATAATATCGATTTATAATTCATTTATAAATAGTTTCGAAGATTTAAATCGTATATTTATTTAACGATTCGATTTACGCAAATTAAGTCATAATAATATTAATTATTATTATGGGAATTTCGGGATTTATAATTATCAAATTGAAGGATTTAATTAAAATGGTTTTGTATATGAATAAAGCTTATTCATATTGTTTTAATTAGCTTTAATTAGCATTTAATTAGTTTTAATTGTGTTTTAATTAATTATTAAATTAGAAAATAATCCTAATTCTAGTAGGTTTTGACTTTCCTTGACTGGGCACCTATATAAGCTTAGAGATGGATCAATTGATCAGTTTACAAAACTGAGCCAAAAACCCAAGCCTCTCTCTCTCTCTCCTCTCACACGACACACTCACACTCTCTCTCTCTCTCCCAGCCGCACATCCTCTCTCCCCTCCCCCTTGCTCGACCGTCCCTCGCTGGAGAACCGTCCGGAGGCCACCTCCGGTGAGCTCTCCCTCTCTCTCTCTTTATTTCTCTCACTCTCGCTCTCCCGCTCTCTCTCTCCCCGTCCCCTATTTCGCGCGTTGTGGCCTGCCGCGCCTGGGTGGTCGCTTGCGGGTGGCCGGCGCTGCTGGAGCCACCCCGCCTCCCCTCTCTCCTTCAGTCGCTCTCCCTCTCCCTATCCCTCTCTCTCCTTCGCTCTCTCCCTCTCTCGCAAACTCTCTCTCTCTCTTTCTCTCTCTTTCTCTCTCTTGGCCGCTGGTCACCGGCGAGCCCATCGCCGACCATGGTGGTCGATGGGTGGTGGTGGTGGTGATGGTGATGGGTCCAACCATGGGTCCCCTTGTGGGTGAACGTGGTCGAAACTTGCACAATAAGTTAGGGTTTCGAATTTTGTATTTTCGTTTTAATTAATTTCGTATTTTTCAGTATTTTTCAATAATTGTTTTTACTTTTCTGTACTCGTTCGGAGTCCGAATCCGGATTTTCAAAAGTCTATATTGATTAGGATAAATCAAGGAATTTAATAAAAATATTATTTTATAGTTTCAGTACTATTTGGATTTTCATATTTACTAATTATTTCTCGGTAATTATTTTTAATTAGGACCAAAACGGACAAGCGTGATCGGGTTGTGATTAGCAAGATTACCTACTGCGTAGTGAGATTTTGTTAGGTAAGCGATTGTGCCTACCTCTTTCCAAAGCCCCATCAAAACTATGATTAAATTATATTGTCGTTAATTATGAGAATTTGAAATATATTCTTCGCTGTAAATATGAATTATAAGGAGTATGAGAAGATTATAGAATTTTGTTAATTAATTAGTTCATATGCTAATTAATGTTTAATTATGGCGATGTTGAATTTCTATTATTATTATGATATAATATACACGCTAATTGGAATTGGATAATATTGAGTGCTAATGAGCACCTACTATTATATCTTCATTTTATTTGTGAAAATGTAATTTTTGGATATCATGATTTACTGCTGAAGTGCTGCCGAAATTTCGTTAGACATATATGAAGCATGACTATTGTTAATATGCCTTTATGTCATTATCGTTATTATTATTCATTATCATGAGCATGAAATGAAGTATTATGTCGTGGTCTCGTTGTACCACTAGGTCAATCAATGCAAGTATGTGAATTGAATTAAATGAGAATAAGACTCCAAATGGATCCCTAGGAGTAGTCGCGCTATCGCGACTTATCTAATTGATGTAGTCTAGGGATGCGTGATTCCCAAGTTACTTTTATGGGCACCTCGTAGCGTGTTCGGGACGGATCATTCCCCATTGTTTAATTCTCTACATATCGATTATTATGTTATAGGTAGTGTGAGTATACACTAGAGTAAGTCCATGGCATGTCTATATCTATCTATGAATAGTATGGTAATCGATGTTCTATTCGCTCTCTTATTACTCTAATCAAGATGGTTTATCTATTTGTGTTCGAATGATCACTAAAGCAAGAATTGCATGTAATTGAATATTGAGTATGCGTGTGCTTGATTGTATGACTACTTGTGCATGCAAATGAGTTTCAATGATTCTTCTAAAACCCAGGTAAGGTTTGCGAAAGTGTTTTTACTGGGTATGGACGACGTTTATTCAGTTTATCTTATTTTTGTTTTCTTTTGTTTCTTCTCTTTTCTTCTGTACCTGTACCTTTTTTCCGTCACGGAAACCAAAGTGCAGGTGTAGCTGAGTGAGGACCATTTTCTAGAAGGGAGAATGTGGGATGTTTCTTTGGAACTATTGGTTATTGGTTACTTTGGATTATTTCGGATTTTGGTCTGTGTCCTTGAAGGCAAAGTTGTAATAAAACTATAATGGACTTAAGACCGCTGGATAGACAACTTTGATATTTATGTTTAATTTGTTTAGATGCTTCCTTTGATACCTAGTTTTTTCCTTTCTGTTTAGCATTTACTCCTTAGCGATAAATGTTGCAGTAGCATTTCCTTGGGTTCGCGACGGTTCGGTGGTGTCCAGTCGTGGACAGCGATGCCGATAGTTCCCTGAAAATCGTTGCGAATTCGGGGGTGTTACAGTTACAATTAAGTTGTCTTTCCTAATTACTACAAACGGGGCTGGCCTTCTTAAGTTTTCATAGTGGAAAAATAAAGGAGTTATTAAATGATCTTTAGAGAGACATAACAAAAGTAAAGTTCGGTGTTTTTTATCCGTACATTTGGATAAAGTTTTTGTGCATTATGTTATGAGACTCTTGTTACACTATTACCAAGGTTATAGTAATCCGCTTCCGCTTCAAAGGGGAACATATGCTCACACATGAGGGAAAAGTTTGTAGATATATGTGTGAGTGTGTTAAGTTATTCAAATTCATTAAATAACTTTGTGTGTCACTCTTGTTATTTCATATTGGTTTGATTCAACCTAATTGTACATAAACTCAGTTCATTACATTTTAGTTCAGTTTTTGTTTTATGTGAATCAAACGGAGCCTGAGTTTCCCTCCTCGCTCAAAATCTCCTTAGTTTTTATTAAGGGAGTTGGTTAATGTAAATCGCAAATTAATTAACGTAAAAAAAAAAAATTCCTATAATACCCCTAACAAATTTATCACCCCTTTAGTCTCTCTCCCTCATTCATATCATTCAATTATTCGAATTGAAAATCTGTACACATTGATTTTAATCTTTTCATTAGTTCATTTAATTTGTTTAACTAATTCCAATTCAATCTGTGAAATGTATAGCTAAATATATAGGCAATATCAAAATAACAATGTTGAAAAAAAAGAAAAGGAAAAAACTTCAAACCCAAAACCCAGTAGCAGACAAGCATAGTCACCAAACTCATCACCACTAATTAACTCCATGGCCTCCATCAGTCACCATCGTCCCGAACCCACCGGTGAGAGTTCGCCCACCATCCCCCGCCCCTTTACCTGCGGCTTTCGCCGGCGTTTGTCTCACCCACCCAATTTTCGCAACTGTGTCTCCAACTGTCTCTTCCTCCAGACGACCCATCTACCCGACGACCCGCTGCCAGCACGCCCCCAACCACCAGGAACCATCCAGTCGACGCTCGCTCAATAAGCAAGTAAGAAACAACCCATGAACACTAATTAATAATGAAAAGTCTAGTTCTAATTCTAATGGTTAAGGTTTCTTTACATGTTAATTTTAAGGTTGCAAACCCTAATTAATCATCAACAATATTGTTTAGATCGATCAAAGGAATGTAAATTAGCTTTCTTCACAATAATTTGAGGGAACAAAAAAAGGGAGATTTGGGAGGAAAAAGAAGAAGAATGGGGAACTTGTTTTGCAAATAAAAAGGGTACTGTGCGTGGGGAATATTGGGATAAAAAGATTTGTGTTAAGTAAAATGAGATTTACGTTAAGCAATTCCGTTTATTAATCAGTATTTCTATATATTGGTATTTTTTCTATAGCATATTTTTAGAATGACTTTTTCCAAAGTACGTGACATAACATAATTTTGTTTTAAGGTAATGAATTGATGTGCGAAGTAATGCATGTTTTAGTTCTTCCAATTTCAGTTTTTAGTATTTGAACGAATTTAGTATTATTATTATTATTTCAAATTGAGTAACATTGATTTGACTCGAGCATATGATAAATATTACAGAAACTAGAGATATTATTCATCTTTGTTCATATTATATTGCCTTGTCAGTATCTCTTTTAACTTCGTTGTTAAATATCATATTGAAATCTTATGAAATGGGGTGTGGATCAAAGTTCATTTCATATTCTTCAGCTTAGAAGAATTAGTTGACTGTAACTTTTGATGCTTGTATTCAGCATATAGTATTTGGCCATGTCTATTAGTGTGCAGTCCTATACACTAATATGATCTTGAATGTCTTGTGTAATCCATGTGAAAGTTTAGAACTCTCAACTTATTCCACGATAGTGCGGATCAGGTGACCTACCTAGCAAGTACTTGCAAATTGGAGGTGGGGATGAGAGCTATTATAGGTATATGGTCTTTCGTTATTTTTCAATCTTTCACAATTAAATTGATTATTAAGACTTACATGAACTTGAGTTTGATGGTTTAATTTCAGTTTATGTCATAAATGTCGTTTAATGGTAAGAGTTATTGTAACACTTGCATGACATCCGATATGGTGATCAATGTCTATATGATAAGGAGTATTATTAAAATGGTAAAGTCAGTGGGAGCAAAGTAATAATGACATACATATAGTTTTGTGTTTATGAGAGACTAGCTAACTACTAGTTAGTTTCGTTGACAGTGAGTGTCGTGTACTATTTGATTATCTCGGTTTTTTTAGTCGCACCAAGGATAAAGATCCTTACTGTTTCAATAGACAAGTTTTTTCTGCTCTTACGTTGAAGTTTCAGAAAACTTTTAGTGGTACAATGAGGTGCATTATTTGTAGTATACCTATAAGCCAATGTGCTTTCGACTCCTTCAGAATTCAGTACAGTTAGCTATTAAACCATTGAGTTTCAATTGAAGGTGATTTATGTGTCATTAAGTCTATTTCATTTATTGTGGAGTATTTATATTACCATTTGGCTTATATAGGAGTAATTAAGTTTTTCGTGAGACACTTGATTATGTGGAGTAGATTAGGTTTATCCTAACATTATTTAAATTGTGCTCTTATGTTATGGAGGACATGTTTACTCGATTATAACTTCAGTTTCCTTTCATAAAGTATAAAAAGACAATTTTTTTCATGAGACAACAACACAGTTTTTGAGTTATTTATGGAAAGATAAAGCTCATTTTATAATTTGTCATGACTTCGGTTCATGAGCATGCTTGCATATTGACTGACAAGAAGTCTGCTATCTTACAGTTTAAAGCTATTGTTTAATCAGTGCATTTGGGAATCAAGATTTAAAGTTTAAGATTAAGTCGAGCTTATGTGTTTGCATGAAAAACTTTAGTTTTATGGCAGTATATTTAAGTGGAATGCATATATTATTATCAGCCAGTTATTTCTTTTTTCCCATTGGGAAATGGTGTCTTCTTAATCTGTTTAGCTGTTATTGAATGTGATTGCAGGCCTTAAGAGGCTTAGTAAGACAAAATTCAGTGCCCTTTCATTTCTGTTGTTTGGGTAAACTTCAGTTCAGTGCCTTTCGGGCAACTTCAGTATAATGTCTTACGAACAACTTCAGTATAAACCTTACGGGCAACTTCAGTTCAGTTGGGTTTATGGCTTGTTTCAATTGCAAGTTTGGAATTATAGCAACACCGTTGAGTCTTGTGAGGGAAGGAATAGGATCCTCTAAAGCAGGATGCCTAGACGCTCTTGCAGCTTAGTGGGAGTTATAGTTCTGCCTTTTGGCCCATCGTTTTGGGTTTATGTATGAGCTAGCTACATTAGCATTGGTTTTTAAGTGGCCACAAATTACTCAAAATGTTTTTCAAAAGTTTTTGAGTATTCTTAAGTATATTTTTCCTTATATATATAATTACTATATTTAAAGAACAAACCACAGTTTTATTACAAATTGTTTAAGTATTTTGGTTTTCAGTTTTTCAGCGACTTCCTTGTAGTTTATGGTCCAAGTGGGAGAATGTTGGACTTTTAATTAAGTGGATCATGACTCAAGTAGTCGATATTCAGTTCAGTGCTAATATTCAGTTTAGTGGGTCAATATTACAAGTCCATTAAGTATTTAGTTAGGCCAAAACCCAATAGGGTTCCAACGGTGGCAGGAATCCAATTAAGACCTATTATTAGGTTTGTTCCACATCGGGAACTACAGGTAAAGGGATCCCCGCTGTGCCATTATAAATAAAACCCCTTCAGTTCAGATCACCACCCTAGTGCATATATTGCTCACAGTGGAAGACTCTCGTACCCAGACAAAAAGACTGCAGGTTAGTATAATTAATTCTATTTTGTACTAATAGATTAATATTAATCGGTCTATGATTTTAGATCCAGTTCAACAGGTCACGCCTACCAAATTTAGATAGTTCAAACAGATCGGGAACTCCAATGTACTTCAACGTTTTAAGGTTATGTGTTAAACTTTAATGCTATTTGTCCTCAACCTTAACTAGAGAATAACCAGTTTCATATGTGTTGCTTGGCAGAGCTGGAGAAGAAAGAAAAGCATTTATATGTACTTGGATTCATTCATTATGAGGCTCAAGAGGGTTTACAATTGGCAACATATGTGTCAATTTTTGCCAGTAGTTTTGGATATTTTATTTGTATGTAAACTAATATACAGTTTTGAAGCAATTAGAATCATTGTGGATAAGTATATCAATGTACATATGATCAAACTTGGGTGTATTATTTTATAACACTCGTTTATCCTAATTTTGTGTATGATGTCATGTTCATGATCTTGATTCTAGCCCGTACATTCTGCAGAGGCCTGGTCCACTAGTAGAGGAAAGAGAAAGAATCTTTAGAAAGAAAGAAAAAAAAAACTAGACTACCACAGTTTTTTTGATTATGAGTTTAGTAAGATGAACCTGAGTGTAGATTTGAATTTTTGAACAAACTAAAATCATAAAATTTCAAAGTAACAAAAAAGGTACGAAAGAAAAGGGAACATAGAAAAAGAAGAACAGTGAAAAACGGAAAAGGCTGCATCCAGGAGGAATAGAACCCGCGTGAAGCATTGTGTTTTTATTTTTCACCAACTCCTCGCATGAAACATTATTGATAAAATTTACAAATCATGGGGGAGGCTATGGCCTACACAAGCCCCCTTGGTCCCGCCCCTGTTTACCCTAGTGTACCTAAATGGTAACTATTTATTTTAAATAAGAAAAAAAAGAAAAAGAATGTAAATTTTTATGTGATGGAACCACCTTGGACAAGCTTTGTGCCAACAGTCATGCAGTTCCATCCTCCGACTTTTATGTATCGTTAATATTGCTGAGCATATCAGAAATCATGAAACTAGACAGAAAAATAACTGCCGCTAGTGTTTTCCATCATGGAACTGTGCATTTTTTGATGATTTGAAAGTCTCTAGAAACCTCTTCGCCTCATCAAGCTCAACATTTGTTCTTGATTTATCCCAACTATGTTCTGCAGCTAGAATCTCAACTACACGAGGTAGTGCCCGGCTTGCTGCATCAGTGTCCAGAAAAGCAAGCCGACATCTCCGAGCTATAAAATCAGTAGCAGACTCACAGTACTCATACCGTGCACAATAAGCGACTTCTGCTTCAAGATAAGGGTATCCATGTGCAAGGCGCTTCCCCAGACCTTCATTCTGAATATGGGGGAAATGATTAGAATGCAATTTGAACAAAAAGTAAGAAAGGAGAAAGACAATAGGCGCAAGTGAAATGAATTAATGTGACAACTGAAAACATGGTGAGTCATATGATCATTCTCAAAAGATGTTACTCATGATTGAACTTAATTAAATGTGTATAATACTATTATAAAGGGCTCATTCAGTTACATGGTGAGCTTTCAGTTTACGATCCTTTCTTACTTCCTTAGGTTGGGTTTCATGAAACGTAAAACCAGCTTTTAAGAAAGTTTTTTGGTTGAAAGTAATTAAATTAAAAAGCAAAATTATTTTGTAACCAAATTGCAGTGGTACCAAACAAGCTGTAAAAGTCAAACACGTTTGAAAAACTTGTGGACTTGTTCTTCAACTTGAATCACCACCGAAGCATCCACCATAGCTCTCCAACGAATACGATAATCAAACTTCACAACAAGAAATCTTTAGAAAAAGGAATAAAAAAAAATTGTCGTTTTGGTGAATGAAAAGGAAAATATATTAGACTGTGTACAGAAGACTAAATATGCATAAAGAGAAGTTAACCTCACTTTCAAAAATTCAGTAAAGCAGTTGAAGACACCGTAAGGAAAGTGTGAACAAACCTGAGCTATCAAAGCTACTCGATCAGCCAATGTACCATATGCTTGAGATAAATGCTTTGCAGCGGCAGTGTCCATGACACCAGGAACAACTTTGCCGCCATATGTCCTCTTCATCCGCATATACTGTTGAGCAATGATTGTAAAAGCAGCAGGATCCCAACCATTGCCACCAATAAGTGTCAAGTTGTTAGTGATGCATTCATTTCCAGGACTTAGCTTTCCAGACTTAATTGCTGTATCAACAGCGTCCTCTGCCATGCTGAACTACCCATAGTAAGCAATATTTTATAGCAAGGTAGACAATATAAGATAATAAACAAATGATAAATATCAGGTAATGATTAAGCCAGAAAGTGGTAACTCGTGACAAAAACATAGAAAACAGGAATGAAGTTGCTGGAGAAAGCCAATAGTATACATAAGTCCCTCAATAAGATGTCTATTAGCGCATGCGCACTAAAAGATTACAAATCCCATAAAAAAGCGTGAAGAAGATAAAATCAATCTTTGAACAGCAAGCTATTCCAACTTACGAGAAATCAATTACCTCCTATATGTGGTCCATTTTCCACCAGTAATAGTTACTAGACCAGGGAAATCTTCACAAACAACATGATCCCGAGAGATGCTCTCTGTATTCTTTGCAGTTGGATCCATTGCCAATGGACGAATGCCACTCCATGCAGAGAGGACATCAGTTCGTCGCACCTGCATCAAGCCAAGGAGTGGATTATGTAAATGAAACCAATACTACAAGATCACTCCCAGCTCCCATAAACCCAATTTGTATCTTCAGAAATAATCATGCACAAATAAAATAGCCCATGTTCCTAACTCCTATATCCTACCAATATCTAGAACAATAATTTTTTCTCAATTATATAACATAACATGGTAATCCGGGCTTCGCCCGACTTATGCCAAGGTCTATGCAGTTAACAGCCGGAGAAACCCCCAATGGCCCTGAGGGGGCTCGAACTTCGAGCCTCTGTAATAGATCACAGAGATATCTAGAATAATGTTATCTTTACCAGTGAGATAAACTGATATTTCAGACATCTTTATCAGTCAAGCAAAACTTGAATACCCATGTTTATCTAAAAAAAAGGGTATGAGATTCAGCATGTGTTTCTTATCAGCTCAATGATCTCATCCAATCCCAATAAATTTAAAGAGGACCCGAACTCACCGCAGTTACAGAGGTGGGTAGGGATTATTATTCCATGCTTTACAGAAAATACTAAGGTGGTTCCTCCCGCCAACCATTTTGAAAGCATTTTCCACTTTATCTTCATTTGACTAGGTGGTGTAGCCCTTAATCTGAAATCTGTCAAGCATATTCATTCCACAGGCAATGACAATCAAGTTCTGTTCATTAAAGAACATCTTATCCACATTATGTTCTAACGCATAACAGAAGTTTAATCAACTCCTACAACCAGCAAGCTACTGATTAAATTTCTTGTAAACATTCAACGGATACAAATTTGCCAATAGATCATGTAATCAACGTCACTAGACAGGTACAACAAGATGTAAATGCTGGCAGACAGGAGCAGAGTGATGCAAGCATGCTGATACAATGAACACCGACCTTGACATTTAGGTAATCAGATATAGCATCCAATATAAATTGAATCTCATCCTCGTGTGGTTCTGGTCGCATTGTAATAATGGTATCAGAGTCTGTGGTCCCTGCTACTGTCCTTCCTAACCATGGTAGCATGAAAACAACACGGCCGTCCTTGGTTTTTGGAACAATTAATCCCATTCCTTCAGGGGAGTAGTAGTCTGGGAGAATGACATGGACACCACTGCTAGGATAAATCATTGGTGGTGCATCCTTATTGGCCAATTTTCGAACAGCATCACAAAATGGCCCAGCAGCATTAACCACAACCTTAGCATATGTATCAAACTCTTCACCTGATTCACTTAACAAGAAGAATAAATCATATAGAAATTGTAGTCTGTGGCATGTAAAATAAACCAGCATAAGACAGACGAATTAACATATGCAGAAGTATACACACAAAGACATAGTCGAAACTCTAGTGAAGAAAACTATGTTTGGCAACAAGGTTAGAAATCCTGGTCCCAATAGAACCATTATTATGGATGGCAGAGATATCATGCCCAATAGTGGACCATTACCCATCAAAACTTCCACTTGTTCATTCGCCACTCTCTCCTTCACATGAACCAGAAGGCAGGCCTCTCCATTTTCTGCGATTTTCACTACCATTAATGTTTGTGCATCAGCCAGAAAAGGCACCAATACATCTGACAGAAAAGGCATCAGAGCACATCGCCACCATTTTTGCTGCCCTTTTTCTTACCCCTAGATTTCTCATCAATCCCCATGTGGCACGACCTGACAGCTAGCAGGAACCTCACCGACAGCATTCTCCCAAACCCTTCACGACCCCCTTTCCCATTGTAAAAAGTTTTTTTTATGCCACAAACACACACGGAGAGAGAAGGAAGGATAAAGAGGCCAAGGTCGATAAGATAAATAAGGGAAGAAAGGGCAGATGTCACTAGTAACCAGAGCCAAGCAACGATGAGACCAGCACCAGTATTCTGATGCCGCCCACAGATGTTACACAGAAAGAGTGGCAGGGTTCAGATTTTGGTTAAGCTTGAGCAAGGAAGAAATCATTGGGTTAAGAAGCATCCGCAAGTATTTTAATGTAGCCTGATCAATTAGCTTTTCTAGTTATCATTGCTTTTCTTTACGAAGTTCAGCCTCCTATCACTGACAAAACTTTTTTTTTTTTTTTTTAGATAAAGAAAAGTATATTGATATAATTTTAAATGTACAGCAGGAGAGAGGATAAGGTATCCTCTAAATAAAACATTTACAGATTGCCCCAATTCCTCTTTATATCAGTTATAGAGTAATCCCTAAAAGCCCCCGCAGCCTTAGCCCATAAGGAGGCTAAATAAGTAATTCTCTCCCAGAGCATCGCAGGAGTTGCGTAAAGTCCCGTAAACACTCGTGCATTCCTCTCTAACCAAATGCACCACAAAATTGCAAAATAAGCATTGCGCCACAGCAAACTCCTCTCCTTACCACCCCCAAAGCCCCAGAAATGCACTTGTAAAAAGGCCTCAACACTAGAAGGATAAACAAACAACTCCTCCTGGAGCAGCCTACACCAAAGACTCTGTGCCACATCACACCAAAGGAAAAGATGTGCAGAAGTTTCGCAATTAGACCGACATAACGAACACATATCTGGTGACAGAAGCACCCCGGGTCTTCTCCGCTGCCTTAAGTCGTTTGTATTAACCCTATCCAGCACCAAAGTCCACACAAACGCCTTCACCTTCATAGGTACCTTTGCTTTCCAAATGTAGTCTGCTAGTGGAAAACAAGGGAGAGGTGTCCCCAAATCCCGACAGAAGGACTTGCAAGAGAACTCCCCCGAAGCCTCCCCAATCCACCTCCTAGAGTCATCTGAGCTTGATAGCTGAATAGGCTCCACAAGAGTAAGAAGCGAAGTGAGTTCTTCCATCTCCCTATCATGAGGTGGCCGACGAAGATGTAAATTCCAGGAACCACTCTGTACCGAGAAAAAGTCAGCAACCATACCCCCATGTAGAGTGGTCAACTGAAACAATCGAGGAAATCTTGTACAAAACTGCTCGCCCCCCCTCCAATTATCCTCCCAAAACCTAGTACGTGCACCATTCCCAAGTACCAGCTCAACATGAGGAAGGAAACGCGGAAGGATTTGTGAAATAAACTTCCACGGGCTAGCATGTGTCGAGGTCCCTGTAAACTGTGTGTCCCACCCATTCTGTTGCGTTCCATACCTACTTCGGATGACCCGATGCCAAAGACTATTAGGTTCCCGTGGAAAACGCCAAAGCCATTTGCCCGCAAGGGCGATATTTTTTGCCACTAACCTGTCCACTCCCAAACCACCTTCCTCCTTAGGCCGACACACCCTGTCCCAGCTCACCAAGTGATCCTTTCGCTCCCCATCCACGCTAGTCCAGAGGAAGTCCCTCATGAGTTTCTCAATCCTATTCGCTACGGCTACTGGAATCCGAAACAAGGAGAGATAATACAACGGAATGCTAGAAAGACAAGATTGGACTAGTGTAATCCTGCCCCCGAACGAGAAATAAACTCGCTTCCAACCATCCAAGCGCGTGGACACCCGCTGCACAACTGGCTCCCAAAAACCCTCCCAAAAACCCTCCGAACGTGGGTTACCTCCTAATGGCACATCCAAGTAGGTAAGTGGCCACTCCTGTATCTGACAGCCTGCCAGACCTGCTGTCGTCGTCAAAAAGTCATTACCCACACTTATCCCAGCCACACTACATTTCGCAAGATTGATTCTCATCCCCGAAATCACCTCAAAAATTTGCAAGGTTGTCAAAACATTCTTAAACTTTTCAAGATCCGCATCCAAGAAAAGGATAGTGTCATCTGCAAACTGAAGATGAGAAACATGCACCCCCTCCCGCCCCACTTTCAGACCAGCAACGACCCCCGTCTCAACACCTCTCTCCAACATCCTACTGAGCACATCTACCACCAGCATAAACAGAAAAGGCGACAATGGATCGCCTTGCCTCAAACCCCTGGAGGAAGAAAACCACTCCCTGGGCGCTCCATTTACGAGCACAGAAAAGTGAGCATTCGAAAAACAACCCCTAATCCACCGCCTCCAGAGTAACCCAAAACCTTTCCTCTCGAGCACGCTATCCAGGAACCGCCAACTCACCCTATCATAAGCCTTCTCAAAGTCTAGCTTGAAAACAATACCCTGTGATCCTCTACGCCTCGCATCATCCACCGTCTCATTAGCCACCAAAGAAGCATCCAAAATCTGTCTCCCCTCCACAAACGCGCTCTGCGAATAAGAAATGGTAGTAGCCAGAACTTCCCCTATCCGCACAGAGAGAACTTTCGTGATGATTTTATAAACACTAGTAACGAGGCTGATAGGACGAAAGTCCTTAACTTCTATAGATCGATCCTTCTTTGGAACTAGTGTGATGAAATTGGAGTTGATACCCCTGCCAAGGACCCCCTGTACATGAAATTCTTCAAAAACATGAAGAAGATCATCTTTAACCACCTCCCAACAATCCTGAAAAAAAGCCATAGTGAAACCATCGGGGCCCGGTGTTTTTTCTCTATCCATACTGAACACCGCTGCCCTAACCTCCTCTAGCTCAAAAGGGCGTTCTAGACGAGCCGCCATAGCTGGTGAAATTGGGCTCCAGTCCAACCCCTCAATACGAGGTCGTGACATCTCCTCCTCGCTAAACAGTGAGCGATAATATGAGGTAATCTCATCACTGACAAAACTAATAAGAATACTATCTTGTGAACTCTCTATGCCTCAATTATGAGTCAATATACAGTATAACCAATGAAATGTGGAGCTCTTTGTAAAGGCAGTTGAAGAGTAAATTTTGCAGCATCTAGAGATAAAAGGGGGTTCAGGAGATAAAAATAAGAAAAATTAATGTTACCAAACATCTTAATCATACTTTAATCAAACAGAGAAATAGCCATGGTAAGAGAAAGCACAACAAATTATAAGGTTTGCATACTCAATTAATTTGTTATACTATTCTTCTACTCAAAAGAACATGTCAAAAGTATAAAATTCCTTACCAGACAGATTATCATGTATCCGCACACCAACTATCCGCCCATCGGCCTCATCTTTAATTAAAGAGACAACTTCTGCATGATTAAGCACAGAGGCACCAGCTAATGCAGCAGTGCATGCCAAGGCAACATTGAGTCGGGAATCATTCATCTGTCCATCATAATACACTACGGTGCCCTTTAAGCTTTTTCCTTTACCCGTCCTTCTAAGAGTGGGAAAGAGCTCAATAGATTCTTGTGCTGAGTAATACCTTGATAGATGTAAGAGTCTTGCCCCTGCGACAAGATCGTATAATTTCAAGCCCGCCCAGTAGTACAATACCTCAAACCATTCAAAACATGGTGTCATGCATGGCAAAGAGTGGCACAGGTGCGGAGCATTATCAATGACCTGTTTCCGTTCCTTGAGGGCATGAAAGACGAGCTTCAGTTGTCCATAATCCAGATTAAATACGGCTTTCTCCAAGTAACGTACTCCTAAACATCATTGGACCAAAGTATTAGTATGTATGACAAGATAGACACAAACCGTCTCCCCCCCCCCCCGCCAAAGAAAAGGAAAGAAAGAAAATTAGAGGAAAAAGAAAAAGAAAGGGAAAATCCGGTTGGTGCCCTTGTGTTCTGAACTTGTCCAGTCGGGGTGCCCAATCAATTTTTAATATCCAGCAAATGTCCTTATACTCTTGCTCGTGTCTGCTCCGTGCCCCATTTTGGAGAACCCGTTAATGGAGACATTATGTGTGCGGTAGAATAACGTTTTCTTCTTCTAGTTAGCCCCTCGCCCCCTTATTTCCCTCCCAAATCTCAAAATACGTTTGTTTTGCCCCCTTTTTTCCCTCCAAAAATTTCACACCTCTACCACTATAAAGCCCCATGTTTCCCTCTTTCAAATTTACAGACACCACCACAACGACAGATTTGTCCCTTCTCCCTCATTTCAATTATTTTCATTGCTCTCATGGATTCACATGGTTCTTCATCATCGATAGCCCCGGGAGGAATATGTAAACTTTGGAAATGTTGGAACTTTTTAAGAATTCATGTTGAAATCTGTCTATGTAATGAAGTGGGCTTGTGAATTGCGACTAGGTGAGGAGCATAATTTGGGTGGAACTAAAACCCTAAATATTAGGGAGAAGATAGAGAGATACACGCACAAATATTGGGTGAAGGAGAGAGAGAGTTCAGTTCTATAATTTGGAGAGAGAAGGAGAAGATGGGTGTGTCGTGTGTCGGGAGCATTGAAGCCTTTTTTTTTTTTTTGGAGGGGATTATTTGTTTTCCTTTTAGTATAATATGAATTTAGCCTTTTTTCTTTAAAAACATAACGTCATCATTAACGGGTTCTTCAAAATAGGGCACGGACTAGACGCGTGCAAGAGTACAAGGGCATTTGCTGGATTTCAAAATTTGATTGGGCACCAGCTGGACAAGTTTAGAACACGAGGGTACCAACAAGATTTATCCAAAAAGAAATCATAAAGAACATATCATAGATGCATTTTGACATAATCTGAACGGGAGTCAATCTGTTCAACAAACACTCCAACAGGAAACATTCAGCAGGGCTTTGAGCACAATTGGGTAGATTGATTACGCTCGCATAATCTCCCCCCTCCACAATTAATTTCCAATTGCTAACAGCCACCGCAGCCCCTCATTATTTGACCTATTTAAACCTTAAACACTGGCCTCTTTCCAGTTCCCATCACAATCCCCTTTAAATTAAGCTAACATTTACAACTAATTACTTAGAGGCCTAGAATATTCATGCTCACTAAGCTTAACAGGGTTTTCAATAGACTATCAAATCTTAAACTAATCCTACAAATAATTCAACCTTTATTGATACAATCAAAACTCAGCTCCACCACAGTTCTCTCGACTTCTTCCATAGCATCAGATTTCAATCAACTGGGGCAAGCAAATTTTCCTTTGCACTTTGCAGTGGCTCACAATGTGTTACTATCGTTAATTAAAACTGCTAACCTGAAGTAAATGAGTTGCCACAATAATTTACTCAATTTAAAGAACAAATGGAAGACGGGATAGGAATTCATCCCTTGCAATTCAACAGCTGGCTGAGAGAAGGGGACTAGAATGGGGAAAGAGAGGGGATATGGAATTGGAGCAAAATGGAATAACACAACTATACAAGTGAGGGGCGCCTTAGTCTTTCAACAGTACATATAACAATACTACCACATCAACATTTACAAACCATATGTAAACTGATAAAAAGGATCACAATGTGAACCTTGCAAAGGCTAAGGCTACCTTGTCGATTAAACAAAAAAATTAGTTATGAGAGAGAGTGCATGAAAGTACTGCGGTAGCGTGTAAAATTTTCCAAATAAAATATACTAACTAAACTCATCAGATAACCATTTTCTCCAAATCTGAGAAAATAAAAGGACCAGGCCGACAAGGCTCTTGCGTTTTGCAACATAATAGTCTTTAGAGCAGTGCAGCACTGTCCAACTATTCCTAGTCCTTATTTACAGAAACTATATTGTTTTCTATAAAGTTCACCTTCAATCAAGAAACGAGCTGAAGAAACCTAATAAAATATGTGGAATCTGCTTGCAGAAAAACGTCCATGCAAATTTCAAAACATAAGCAAATAATAATAATTAACCTGAACTTCTTTCATTATCCTAGTCCTACAACTAAATGGTTTCTCTACCTTCAAACTATACCCCCCTTTCATCGTAAAAAACAGAGAAGGACCACCCTTATATGAAGTGAAAGCTTATAGTAGCATAGCAAACAATGAGTTAGTAAATCCAGAAACTCAATTAAATACATACACTGAAAACACTACAGTTTGTTATACTCCTCCATTAACAAATCTAAACCCTAGTTACGAATCAAAATGAAAATCAACACTGTTTTTATGCAGCACAGATTATACAGAACAGAATAGACCCGTAACAGCTTCCGATTACAAAAATCAAACTCAAAGGACAGAAAACATTATTGATGAACCTAACTAATCCACCATTTATCATTACTAAAAAAAGCATCCGATCATCTTCAAAATAGACAAAATCAAAACAAACCAATCAATACCTTTATGTTTCAATAAATTCAAGCGAACACCCACTCTAAAACTAAACCTCACACATTTTAAAAATGAAAAATAAGTACCTTGGAGGAAGTGATCAAGGTTCTATATCATTTCCCTAATCTCTTTCATCTCATAATCCAAAAAAATGTCATCACCCCACTATTTAATAAAAATGAGAATTCTATTAATTGCGATGACAAACCCAATCTAACAAAGAAAATGGTTAAATCAGGAAAACACGACACCTTGAAAAAGTGATCAAGACAATATGCCCATTTCCCCTATCTCTTTCATCTCATAATCAAAATATTTGTCATTAGATTACCATATATAAACCATTCTCACTTCAATTCAATAAAAATGATAAACAAATTAAATTGTAAATTCAAGATAGGAATTGCAAAAACGTAACGAACCTCCATGAACAAGCTTAGTGGAGCGGGAAGAAGTGCCAGAGGAGAAATCCTCTCTTTCAACAAGCCCAACACGGAGACCACGTGTCACAGCGTCAAGAGCGGCCCCACATCCAGTGGCCCCACCACCAATGACGAGAATGTCGAGAGGATTATCAGAAGTGGCGCCAATAAGAGCGGATTGGTGGATATTGCGAGACGGAACGACAGCGTTTGAGTCAGCGATCTTGGAATGGATTAGGCCTGCTGTGGGACCCCCCCTTTCGCTGTATGAGACGGCGGAATTGACTGTGTATGCGGCGGTTGCTACAGCGGCCGTTGCTAGACCTATGCGACGGAGACGGATGGCTGTGGCCATGGTTTTTGTTGCGTGAGGGATGGAAAATGCGTTTATTGGAGATTTTGGAGTTTTTAATCAGAGAAGCCAATAACTGAATATTTGAACAACCAACAATTAATTTCGAAGAATTTAGAAGAGGGGTCAATCATTCATCAATTTCAGATGCAAACCCTAAATTGTAAGCAAAATTTTAATTTCAACAATTAATAAATAAATACAACCAGCCTTCTTCTACTCGGATTTTGTTAGAGCAAATATGCAGACATTGTACCCAGTTGCCTATCATTTTAGAAAATAAATCAAATTACTTTTCGACCCACAAAAACGTAATAAGCAACTAATTCGTTAAAAAAAATTATTGGATTTGTCTCCACAACCTCTCGCTCAATCCTCTGATCTTTCTTTTTCCCTAGATAGTCACCATTATCATTTTATAAATTCATTCAACAAATCTTATTTATGCAGATATTGACGAGAAGAGCAACACAATTTCATCAATTTGGAAGAGGGCTTACCTAATAATTCTCGTTGAATATGCACATATCTTCCAAATTGACGATGCTCAATCAGTTGTCTTTGGCCAGTGCGACATATATGCCCATATCTTCGGAGATCAAAATGAGGGATTAAGAGTGGGAGGAGAACAAAGGTACAAACCCCTAATTGAGTTTTGAGAGAGAGAGATTAACGTGAATACGTGATACTGGGGACTGGGGACTGGGGACTGATCGAAGGAAAATATCACAATTTTTTTTATACGGCAAGCCCAAATTTTTGAGTCCCCATTCGCTGGACCGCTGTGTCCAGCCAAGGCACCAAACGCATCGTTTTGACGCGCACGAGAAGTCCGTTTCGCTACTGTAGTGCTGGACTGCTCCAGCTCAAGTGACGTGAGACGGTCCCCCATCCAATCTAAAACATCTATAAATTGCTTTTGTTTATTTTGGACCGGGTCAGTGTGAATTTTTTTTTATATGGACCTGAGTCTAGCCATTTTGGCTGGACCATGGTAGCAATTTTGTAAATTATCAAACAAATAAGGGCAATTCGCACGTCACAAAATAGAAAACAAATGAGCGTCTTTTTCCCAATTTTCTCTGTCTCATAGAGTCGTATGTCTTTCTCTCTCTTACGTCGTTTGTTCGGCAGTGACTGTGTTGTAAATTACAAACTCAAAAGTTCTAGACTCCTTTCAATTTCTAAAGTTTATGAAGATCCAATTTGAGTATTTTTTGTTGTGATTTGTTTTTCGAATTATGATCGCCAGCAGTGTCTTGGAAGGCGGCGACGGCGGGTGTGGGAGTTGACCATATGTGGAAGAGGGTGGTGGCTGGTGTGTTTTATTTGTGTGTGGAGGAGAGAGAGTTGGTTGGGCGGGTTGGGGGAGGGGAGGAGAGAGAGTGGGGTGGTGCACTTGGTGGTTCCTTCGTGGTGGTCGATGGTGCTGTGGTGTGATTCCATTTTAGATGTTGCTGAAATCCCATTTTAACCATTAAGGAAGAAGGCTTGATGCGTCAAAGTGGTGTTTGGTGCGTAGTGATTCGTAGATGACGATAAGTGAAATTTATAAAGGGATAAAAAATACTAGTGTTTGTTTTTTTTTTTGTGGATGGAATAAGCAAATTATCTAATCTACATATTATTGATTAATAAGCAGCATTCTAATATTTCTTAACAAAAATAGTTTAATACTCATAAGTTATTTACGTATTATTCATTTAAAATAGGATAAATGTTCATAAGGTACAAACGTATTCTTTATCTAAAATAACTTAATTGTTCATAATGTACAAAAACAGTGTCCATTTAAAATACTCACCTAGCTTAATTGTTCATAAGGTATAAACGCAATGTTCATTTAAAATAGCTTAATTGTTCATAAGGTATAAACCTGGTGTTTATTTAAAATAGGTTAATTATTCATAAGGTACAAACGTAGTGTTCATTTTAAAATAGCCTAATTATTTACAAGGTACAAACGTAATATTCATTTAAAATAGTCTAATAGTTCATGAGGTATAAACGTAATGTTCATTTAAAATAGTCTAATAGTTCATAGTGTACAAACGTAGTGTTCATTTAGAATAGCCTAATTGTTCAATATGTACAAACGTAGTGTTCATTTAGAATAGCCTAATTGTTCATTATGTACAAACGTAGTGTTCATTCAAAATAGTCTAATAGTTCATAAGGTATAAACGTATTAACTTAATTTTTATTTAAAATAGCCTAATTGTTCATAATGTACAAACGTCGTGTTCATTTAAAATAGTCTAATAGTCCATAGTGTACAAACTTAGTGTTCATTTAATAGAGCCTTATGATTCATAGTGTACAAACGTAGTATTCATTTAAAATAGCCTAATTGTTCATAAGGTACAAACTTAGTTTTCATTTAAAATAGTCTAATTGTTCATAAGGTATAAACGTAATGTTCATTTAAAATAGTCTAATTGTTCATAAGGTACAAACATAGTGCTCATTTAAAATAGCCTAATTGCTCATAGTGTACAAACAAAGTGTTCATTTAAAAGCAGTCCAATTGTTCATAGTGAACAAATGTAATGTTCATTAAAAATAGTCAAATAGTTCATATGTCAAAATTGTCTAATAATTCATATGGAGTATGTTATAAGCGCAACGTTCATTAGAAAAAGTCTAATAGTTCATATATTATAAATATAAGGTTCATTAAAAAAAAAAATCCCTCCGTCCCAAACAATAGCTACAGTTGCTTTTTCACGTTCATTATGAACAAGAAAATGATGGTGAACATTTAATTTAATAATTATGAATATTTAGTATATTTTTAATGAACATTTGATTGATCAATTATAAATAATACACAGAATGGCTCATAGGTCATAAGGTATAAGCGTAATACTTAGTAAATATTTAAACGCAATATTCATCTAAAATAATCTAATAATAAGTTTTAAACGTAAAATTCATTTAAAATGGTCCAATAGTTCATGAACTATAAAGGTAAGGTTCATTAAAATAGTCTAAGAGTTCATAAGTTGTAAACGTAATGTCCATTTAAAATAATCTAATAGCTCATGAACTATAACGGTAATGTTCATTTAGAATGGTCCAATAGTTCACACGCTATAAGCGTAATGTTCATTTAGAATGGTCCAATAGTTCACACATTATAAATGTAAGGTTCACTTAAATTAGTTTAATACTTCGTAAAAGTAACTATTAGATTCTAAAATAAAAAAAAAAAAAAAAAGAAGAAGAAGAAGAAGGAGGTAATCTATAAAAACAACAAAAAGAAGAAAAAAAAATGACAAACAAAGAAGTGGAAAGTCACGTTGGAGAACAAATTGGGATTAAATCAGTGGGTCCCTCACGAAAATATAGAAGGAGTGAAATTGTAGGTGATGAGCCTGCGAGCAATTCACGTGGGTCAAAATTAAAGAACAGCATTGTTTTTTGAAATGAACTGGGCGGAGAAGCGAAACAAAGATACGGACTTGCAGAGCGCTTCGTATTGGGCCTGTGTCCAGCCATATTGGCTGGACGCAGGTCCAGCGAATAAGAACTGCCAGTGTGTGGTCCGGGCCAGGTATTTGATGGGTTGGGCTTCGTCTGAGAACAACACTGATTGGCACTACCCAAGAACGGGTCGTGTTGGGCTGGGCCTACAGTTCTGGCTGGAGCTCATCCATGGTTGAACCGGCTTCCGCCTAAGTGTCGGGCTTCATGCCGGGCTTCGTTGTAGAAATTAAGAGTATAGATTCATATTGAGGTTTTTTTGGATTTTAATAAAGGTTATTAGGTTTTTTTAGGGGGGATATGGAGATTAAGGGAAGGGAATTATGGTGGTCGGGCCTGATTGTTAGATTCTAGTGAGTTTTATGGTGGTGATTATCAATACTCGTCTTGAAGAAGATTGCAGTTGCAGATATTGGGAGTCTGGGAGAGAGAGACATGCAACTTTTCATTTCCTTTTCCTTTTTCTTTTTTATTTTTTTATTTGGGCATTTGGTGAAAGAGAGCAATAATGTATGTTACTATTAACATGTTTACTCTTTTTGTCAGTCAACACGTGAGTACAGTATAGCTAAGTAGGTTAATAGGCCTAGGTATCCACATTTCAAGGGAGTAGTCTAGCAATTCAACGACACAGAAGTTTTAAGTTATACTGTTCTAAGTACTCTAGTGGGCCGGTACAAAGCGGGCCTCTCACGGGCTAGTGACAGGCCTGTTCTAATGGGGTCGGTCCATAGATGTATCATTATTTTTACACCTTTGACCCATATACCGCACTAGCTGGACAAGGCCTGTAACATTCGTGGGCCTGGGCCTTCTTTATCAAGGCACGTGTAGGCTTAGATCTGGGCCGTTCCATAATGTGCCTGGGCCTGGCCCGGCCCGGCCCACTGACCACCTCTAATTTTGGTAATCAAATTTAGGGTGATGATGATGATGATGATGATGATGATGGTGATGATGGTGAAGATGATGATGAAGATGATGATGATGGCACTTTTTTTTATTTTTCCTTGTTTCTTTGTTTCTTTTACTCTTTTGTTTTTCAACAAAGGTCGTGTACACCCTTAACGTTTCAGTTTTTGGTTATGTTAACCATCGACGTTGAAAATCGGTTATATAGGCCTTCAACGTTTTGTTTTTGGGTCATATAAGCCATTGACTAGCTGAAAATTAGAGAGTGACGTACACACTCCAGCGAAAACAAGTGGGGCAAAGAAAAAAAGCTTGTTAATAAGGAAATTCCTAAATTTTTATAATTTTCTTTTGTTAATTATACTGCATTACTATAATATTCAATTAATCAAAATATCATTAGCCCTAGATAAAAACCAAAAGTGACATTATTAGCCCCAAACAAAAAAATTTGGTGAAAAGCCCCAAGGAAATATAAAAATAATAAATAACAAACATCACAAAAAAAATTCCTAATGAATTCTTTGTAATGTTAGAGAATGAACAATTAACTTTTACGTTTGTTTTCAATATTTGTTGTGATGTCTCTTTTTGGATGGATCTATCTCTGACATGCATGCATCCAAATTTATGGATAAATTACAAAATTAACAAGCAATTCTACTATTGAATACAAATGAAACTATAATCTAATTGTACTGCAAAAGAGGATTACAAACATAAGACTAAAATAATTCAAGTACAAAAATCTCGCATCCATAAAATGCGACTGCTAATAATTTCTATTAGTCCGACTTTGACATGCAACAAATATTGAACTAGAGTTTTGTTGCAGAACTATGGATTAGAAAATGACCTAATTCTAGAGGAAAGTTACGGATATAAAATAAAAAATAAAAATAAAATAAAAAAAGAGTATGTTCTGCTGGAGCAGACACGAAGTAGGTGTATGGGAGGAAGAAATTTTAGATTTTAATAGTCACATGTCTGGCACATGATCTATTTCTTTGTTTGAGTCTCACCTTCCGGGTGGCCAATGATTCACATGGCCCAAAAATGAAACGTTGATGACTCATATATATATATATATATATATATATATATATATATATATATATATATATATATATATATATATATCCTCCATGAGCCAGTGATAGACGCCCTCCGACTCGTCGGCTTAGGCCTACAAGCCTGACAACACCATCTCACCAAAGAAGCATACGCAGGAGCACCAAAATTGTACTCATGTACTTTGCTCAAGTCATCCAAACTTCTCAGAATGCCAACCTGACATACACTCTTCTTCTGGGCAAAAATAGTCGCCCCCAATAGATAGGCCAAAAAGATACGGGCCCGCTGGTCCTCAGTAAGCCCCTGCTCAGTCAAAGCTCCACATAGCCTCGATAAGGAGACTCGATCCTCCTCAAAGATAGCGGCAACAGGACCATATAGGTCATACAACCTATCGGCTTGCCGATAGTAACTCGCATCATACCGTAGAGGATGCCCTCTAAAGGACAAGCCCGCCAGTACGGTGAACTGATAAGGAGTGGGGAACATCTCTCCCACAGGTGTATGGAAGGTGTTCGTAGTATCCCAAAACCTCTCTAGTAGACCACGGGAAACTATCCTAGTATCCCCAGAATGACAAGTCGGGATAACCGACAAAAAATACTCGAGACCTGAAGCCCGAATTATCCCCCTAATCCTCTCAGAAAAAGTGTCCAACATCATAGCCTAGTTCAAAGTGGACCCATGAGCCTGGAAGTAAGCGCCAACTCCCTAGCCAACAAATAAAATTTCTCAACACGCCATATACTACAAATACAGTCCAAATAATTACACACAAGTATTATATACAGCTGACCACCAATCCAGTAAAATCACAATTTGTTTGTGTTTCGGAGCACTAATAGTTCAAATTTTCAGTACAAAATAAATAAACTGAACAAAACCAAAGAAGTCAGAAGCATACCAGATGTGGGTTGGACAAAAGACTCTGTCTGTCGAACAGCAAGATACTTCGATCCCAGGCCTCTGCCGGGCGCCAGTCCAGACACATGAACGACTCCTGGTACAAAGTCGCCCCATCTGCATGTCGTGGAGGAGGTATCCTAGATGATGAAAACCCATACGAAAGAGGTCACAGTTTTCCTCTTCCTCACCCATAGGACGCTTCCCCTTTGCCTTTGGGAGCCATACATGAAAAATTCAAGCTTTCTCTCTCTACAAGTGCAAATTTTGAATGTCAGATTTGCAAGATACAAACACCCATTCAACAATGCAACCCAAAATTCAGCTCATAGGCGAAAAATTAAACAAGTTCAAGACAAATAGTGAGAAATTTGGTCAAGAATTGACTTACCTTCAAGAAGTGTGGAAGGCTCGACAATGGCGGAAGCTCGACGAAGAAGAAGAAGCGAAAATGGGCAAAAAACGCGAAGAAGCTCGCGAAAAACCAATTTATTCACCTCAAGTGCGAGCCGCCAGTGGCGCTCAAAGTCCTTATAATCTCGGGTGCGAAGCGCCCGGGGACGAAGTCCCCATCCTAAGAAATTTCAGGTGCGAAGTGCCCAGGGACGAAGCCCCCATCTTAAGAAATTTCGGGTCAAAGCACCTAGGATTGAAGAACCCGCCTTATGTTTCAGTCAATGATTGCTTAAGCTATTGCATTTAAACTGTTTATATGCTTTTTCCATTTATAGCCCTCATTTTCATTGCGCTGTCTCGTCGACTTTTTTGTTTCTCGTGCAGGGACGGATTCTCGGCATCCGCCGAGTGGTGTCTAGTCACTGTTTGTTGAAGCAGTCTACATTGATCATTCGCAAAGTGTCACTAACTTTTTCATTTACTCTGAATAGAGGTCCCTTGCAGGCATTAATACCTTCCCCGAGCGTTGTTTGCCCTGCTAACCATTACCTTTGTTTTTCTTGTGTTCACAGAGATGAAATCTTAGCGCGCCACGAGCATGTCCCAATTCAGGTTTGCCTTCATATGCATGCATACTGTACACCTCACACACCACGCACTCAGCATCCTGCATGTCGTTTTCGGAATACTTTAATCTTCACTTTTACTAAAGTTCGATCAAAGTGGGGGCTTCTGTAGACGGCAAAAAAGCGTTTTCAGATTTCTCCGCAAAAGCCCGATGATGAAAGGAGTAATTTATAAAGTTGAATGCTATTTTTGCTTTGATAGGTAAAATAAGGTCTCAGGTTTTTCCTCGATCACTCATTCATTTCGATCACATTCAAACACCCCGTTGAAGAGCTTTCCGACGACACCTCTCATGTCTTTTTTCGACTCCCGGTTGCCAAGTCGCTAAACGAGGGTAAAACCGTCTTTTACCGTAGAAGGGTAAAACGGTCTTTTCACATTTTCAGAACACTAAAATTCCTCCGAAAATTTCACGACATCCAATTGGCAAGCTGACAGCCCCCAACGCCGCTGGGTGATATCCCAGAGCCGCTAGCAGAGCTTGATGGGTCTTCTGAATCCCGTCTTTTTTCAAGCCCATTCTCCGAATTTTGGCCCTTCTCTACCCGTCCAACCCTACTCCTTCGCATATAAATATGACCCTCGACCCTCAGTTCAAACACACAGTCTACAGTTGACACCCTCTATTCTCAGTTGAGTATTCCTGAGATATCATGCTAATCATGTCATTTATTGCTTAATAAATATTGTCTTTCATTTCCAAGCATGTCTAGTCGTTGTAATGCTCAACTTGCCAATCGAATGCATGTCTAAATAAGGGTCAATAATAAATCGTGATGCTTTTGATGAACCAATTAATAGTCTAAATCTAGGTTGTTAATCCGGTTTGTGCGGGAATCATGTCTTTAAATTATTATACAAACTTGAGTTATTAGAGGCCGTCATGAAACGGCGAGTTGGGTGCCTAACACCTTCCCACCTTGTACCTTCGCCCCTGAACCCTTTATTCTTGGGTACTCATATGTTCTATTTGAGCGAGAGTCTTTCTAAAAACATGATTAGTTCACTTATCGCGCTATTGAGTTGTCCATTCGGTTTGTCCATTCGATAAAACGTCGATAGCAGATTTGTGACCTCTTTCATGGTTTTTATTCAATTTAAATATTTTCAAATGCTTTTCTAACTCGACGGTTTCTTGAACTTATCTAAACCCCCAGCTTACGAATTTTCTATAAGCACGCACTCAGGGAGCGAGGCCAAAAGTACCGGGTCCTTACAAATTGTTATGCATGTTTTATTTATTATTTTGCATGCATGTCTTAGATTAATTAAAGTTTAATTCTTTTTGCATGTTTCTATTTATGCATATAGAAAGCTTTAGGTTTACATTAGAATAAAATTGTATATTTCATATTATGCTTCCATTGAAGTTACTAATGATTTTATTTACATGCATTTCAATATTGGGCTCGTATAGCAAAGTACGTTAGGTTGGATTTGTTTATTTATTGCTCATATTTATTGTTTGTGTTGTTATAAATTGCATGTAATTGGTAATTTTGCATGATAATGTGATAACAGTAGTAAATTGGTTGATTTAACTCACATAGTTAACTTTAGGACTTTAGACGATTGGATTTATTTGGAGCCTTATAGTTTGAATAAAGGATTGACATGGATAAAATTAGTATAGGGTGTTTGTCGAGTGCTGTCGCAGGCACTACAAATCATATATATATACAAAAAACTGGGTCCTTTTTCGTGTGGTGCCGACAAGTGGGATGCCACATAGGCAAGACACGTCGTGTGGGCATGACACGCAAGTCGACACGTAAGCACAAACTTGTCATGTAGCATGACACATCATCCATCATTAATGTCTCATCATTAGTTGACTTAATTACATTTTTATTAGAATATTTCTAAATTACAAAATAAAATAACTTTGGTTACGTAAGTCAAAAAATTATAAATCTGACTATGTTGAATTGGATTTAAAAAATGCTTCAAAACGAGATATATATGTATATCTCCTATAAAAGTTGGGTTTTTTCCATGTGGTGGTGACACGTAGGACGTTACATAAGAGGAAAATATTCGTGTGAAAGTGACACGTAGACGCCGTTATTTCCGTGTGGTAATGACACTTAGGACGTCACATAAGAGAAATTTTCTTGTGAAGATGACACATAGACCCCACATGTGCTCAACTTTGTCACATAGTTTTAGTTGTGCGGTATAAAACGACCATGTGCTGTCAACTTTCAGGGCACATATACCGTTAATGCAGAATGAGTTTATTCATTACTTTTATTTATTGAATTACTTATTAAAATTACTGTACATATCTATCTAAACTTAGTCCAACCTCATTACAAATGAAGGTGACATGAAAGTATCATTTTCAAGAATTAACATGTCGCATCCTATGGATAGAAGTGTTTGCAAAAATAAAATTAAAATGTATTTTACTAATAGTATTAATAATTTCACATCAAATATTTTAAGCATTATATTATTAAATACTAAAATTATTTTATGAGCATGAGCGAAGTACGGGAATATGATATGTATACACCTCATAGTTTTAGTTGTACGGTATAAAACGAGCATGAGGTATCAACTTTTAGTATACATATACCATTAATGCATAATGAGTTTATTCATTTTTTTTTCTTTAATTGAATTACTTATTAAAATAAGTGTATTTATACTACTTTTATTCTCTATTTAAATTTAGTCCAATCTCATTACAAATTTTCAAGAATTAGCATGCATCCTATGGATAGAAATCTTTCAAAAAATAAATTAAAATGTATTTTATCAATAATGTTAATAATTTTACTTCAAATATTGTAAGCATTTTATTATTAAATATATTCATAAAATTTGTTTATGAGCCCGTGCGAAGCAAAGGGATAAAACCTAGTTAATATTTATGATTTACTCACTAACCCTAACTAACTAGTAGCTAGGGTAAGTAAGAGTCGATCCCACAAAGACTATGTTGCTGAAGTTAAATTAATTACCTAAGTTCAAAATAAAAACTAAGTAAACTAAAATTTATTAACTAAAGAAAATAAAATTACTACTACTACTACATTTCTACTAAAATAAAGTAACTTCTATTTTATCTAAATACAACAAGTTTTGCGGGGATTTTTAAGCGCTGGAGTAACTAATTAAAAGTTTAAATTAAAATCTATTAACTGATTAAAGACACAAGTTTGAAAAGTGATAAAAGAGCAATAACAACAATAGGCAAGAGACATGTAATTTTATCAAGATATATGGATTTAATCATCGATCACGTGAATGATTATTGAATAAGCTGACTGTAAAATTATCTTGAATGCAAGTAAAATCCGTATCTTCTCATTTGTTTAATTTAACCACATATAAGTATGTTTGTTAAATTCTAATTAAGTTAACTGACTAGACCAAGAAAGCATGAATTAAATCAGTTAAATTAATTGCATTACGATTAAGAAGACATCGTCAATTATTGGAATAGTTTTAGTGAGAATGCTCCAACAAAAATAATAGCCAATCTATGTCAAAACTTTAATAATAAATTAATAGGCAAGAAAAGCTTCAACCTTTAATATATTATTACTTGCTACTTTGATTAATTAATTAAGATTAATTAACCTAGCAGGAGAAATATGTAAATTAATCTAAGTGGCCAATTTAAATTAATTAAGCATGCTTCACATAACATATGTCACAAGTTTAACATATTATTCACAAGGCCGTTGTTATTGCCAGGTCAAGATATATTAATGCCAGGCTATTAATTATTTAAATTGACAATTCAGCCCTCGTGTTAATAAGGAAACCCCCATATTCTCTCTCTTCATAATATTGTTTTGTCTACACTTGCCATTTACTATATTGAGTATCTAATAACTGAATCATAATAAAAGCCATATTCTAATCACAAAAGATCCCATTGTAAATGAAATATGCAAGTAACATTGAGCTTGATTTATATGTATCTTTATGGCCATCTTGAAATTACAAAGAAAGTTGAAGAACGGGCCTTAGAAAGTTGATTAAAACTTTTGCATTTTATGTCATCTTCTGAGGTACCCATTTGGCGTCTTTGGGTGTTAGAATTTTTAATAGGAATTTAGTGTTAGAGTAGTTCATTACTTCATTTCAATGAAATCCCCATAGAAATATCAGAGTAGGTGGTGAATGGCAGCACTTAAGAGTCAAAACAAGACTCCATTGACGATTAGTGAAGGTGTGGAAGGAAGCTATAACAAAAGGGAAAGGCAGGCCAAAGAGATAGAGGGACAGGTCGTTGGTGATTTGCCTTATGTAACGATTGATGTTTGAAATTTTTTTAAATCAACACTGCTCATTTTCTTTACGTGGATTTAAGATCAAACCTTCCCTGCCATGCTATGGTTAATGGCTTCAATAAATTGAAGAAGAAAAACGAAAGTTGAAGAACGGACCCTAGCAATCTAAATAATCAGTTTCTAGAAAAAATATTTCCATTTCTTTTGCTAAATTAGTGGAGTTGTAAGATTCTAATCCTATTGTCTTTCCATAATTTTATTTGTAAATGAGGTAATTAAAGATAGTTGAGAGACCTCAAGAAATCCTACACTCATTCTATCTGTATAACTTCATATTATTGTATTGAAAGTTCTTGTTTGAGGCTTCCTTCTCCTTTGTTGCTCATACGTACCTCCTTCTATAGGCCAAATTCTCTATTGTTCATTGCTCACCAATGACGTAGTGTAGTACCGTCCTACTACCTCTACACTAGTTTTGTCGCCCCTAATATTACTGCTTATAGTCCTCTTCTTTCTTCGTTGTAGACTCTCTTCTCTATGGTTCATTAATTGCTGGCATAAGTCTCATCTATTTGCCGCCACCTTATTTACTTCCTTTCATACTAGTGTAGCCGTAATTGGGAGTCCCAAGTAAACCATCTGCAGCTTGGTTGGGTGCTTTTGTTCACTTTGCTTGACTGCTGGCCATGGTGTAAATTGAAGGAGTGCCATGTAATACAGTATGTCGGTTGTATGCAGTAGCAATTGTAAAGTGGGGCTCCAAACATGCCACATAAGTCTCTTATTTGTTTCACGTGTGATTTGGCTCAAGGATACAACTCATGTAAATTGTTGGTCAAACAATTTATACTGGGCTGGGTGAGCTAGAAACTTGTGGGTCCATGAGAAATTAACAATGTACAAAGTCAAAGAGAGAGAAAACAAGAGCTTCACATGCAAAGTACACAAAATATGTATACTTTTCTGGACTGCAGCATCTTGTGACTCCATTCCGACCATTATAACCTCCTAATCTGGAATCCACATTCTAAAACCTTATGAGCAGTCCGCTTTGGACCAAAATGGCCACCACATTCAAATGCGTGACAAAACTCAAGAATGGATTTAATTTCACTATCTGGCACACATTTTCTCACAATTTCATCAGAACATATTTTAAACAAATAAGGTTCATCCTAAAGGTAGTGTTTCGAATCATGTATGATCATATCTTTTTGAGCTCTAGATAAATCATTAGGTAGTTCCTTGGTGACCAAATAAATAACAATATCAGCATACCAAGGTAAATTACCATGCAAACAAATGCTCATAAGGAAACAAATCAGACAATGGAAATACTTCTCTGCCTTGGATGATTCTGCTCAAATGATCTACAACAGAATTCTCAGCTCCTTTCCTATCTCTAATCTCAATGTCAAATTCTTGGAGCAACAAGACTCATCTAAGAAGTCTTGGCTTGGACTCCTTTTTCTTCCAAAGGTGCATTAAAGCTACATGGCCAGAATAAATGATCACTTTAGCACCCAACAAGTATGAACGAAATTTCTCTAAAGCAAACACAATTGCATACAACTCCTTTTCAGTTGCTATATAACTACATTGGGCATCATCAAGTGTCCTCGAAGTGTAATAAATCACATGGCGGACTGGCCCCATTCTTTGTCCTAAAACTGCACCAACTGCCTTATCACTAGCATCACACATTACTTCAAAAGGCAGGTTCCAATCAGGTGGCTGTATAATAGGAGCTGAAATAAGCTTCTCTTTAAGTGCACCAAAAGCCACTCTACAATTCTCATCAAAATCAAATGACGCTTCTTTTTGCAGCAATCTACACAATGGTTGTGCCACTTTTGAAAAATCTTTAATAAACCTTCAATAAAAACCAGCATGCCCTAGAAAGGAACGAATTTCACGAACACAAGAAGGGAACGGGAGGGATTTAATCACATCAATTTTTGCCTTATCAACCTCAAGACCTTTAGAAGAGACCACATGCCCTAAGACTATACCTTTTTCAACCATAAAATGGCATTTCTCATAATTCAAAACCAGGTTAGTCTCAATACATCTTTTTAGTACAAATTCTAAATTCTTCAAACATGTGTCAAATGAATCACCATAGACAGTAAAATCATCCTCAATAATGTGAGCCACATAATCAGAGAAAATAGACATCATGCATCTTTGAAAAGTGGCAGGGGCGTTGCATAGACCGAAAGGCTTCCTTCGATATGAAAACGTCCCCCAAATGGACAAGTGAAAGTGGTCTTTTCCTGATCCTCGGGAGCTATGACAATCTGATTGTACCCAGAATAACTGTGACACCCCGGATTTTCTAAATTATAAATAAATAAAAATGAATAAGCTCACGCCGAAAATCGGGCAGAGTTTCCTTTGTAAATAGACATTCCAAGTTATCGACCATTTAAAAACCTGCTTAAACAGAAAAATACAACCAAACCAAATCTACAGCGGAAGACTTTCTAACTAAATCCGGAGCATCACTGTCACACTCACTCATAGAACGAGTGCAAGGCAAACCTTACAAATCCCAACCAACCAAATAAATGGACAACACATACACATAAAAAAGAAAAACATCCAATCAGCAAAGCTGAGTAACCAAGTATTCTACCGAGATAATAAAAGCAGTAACATTTATAAAATAATCAACCTGAAAGCAAGAGGCATGCTCAATTAATATATCTAAACAGATATAGGTCTTACGACATTATAATCACGCAAGTCTGTCACTCCAAATCTCAAGCCAAGTAATATATACAAGTTCACCTTATTACCTCATGCAACAAATCATTCAAATCCATCTTTTATGCAGAAAGATACACCCATCACATTTGAATTACAAATTCCTAAATTTCAATAGTTTAAGAGTTTTAGTCCATCATTTTACCTTTTTTAATGTAGAGGGAAGAGAACGACGAGATCAGACGATCTCAACTTTCAGCGCAATGCTGATCACAAATCAAATCAAATGGCCAAGTCACTAGTGTGCACACCCCCTAGCCCTATGGGATTTTCAAGACCGCAGTCTACCATAGTGGTTCATGGCTAGGAGAAGACAGTTACTCTAAGTTCATGAGTAACCAAAATATTCATAATTAAAAGGATTACCCCAAGTTCATGAGTAATCAAATAATCTCATAAGAGGGTTTGTGGAAGACCTGCTCCACAAATCTGCTCTCATAAGTTGCCCATATTAATCACCTTCGGGGGATCCTACCCAAAAGCTATCTTGCTCTCAATTGTTCAAGTTTAAGTATTAATAGCTTAAGAGAATTTAAGTGTTCACACCAATGTCATCACAAATCCAATCCAATACAATGCCATTTCGCCATTTCATCTTATTTCAGTAACCATCAAACAATCTAATGCATACTAGCCACCACAAGAGCAATAATCAATCGAATTCATTTCTCATAAGTTCATGTTCAACTCAATATCCAAGTTCTATCAATAGCTTCCAAGTCACAATATACATCTCAAAGCACTACTTTTATTTATCATATCAAAGGACTAATCCATGTAGTCACAAACAACTTGCAAATCCCATTCAATATCTCCATGTCAAATATCCAATCTATATCAAATCCAATGCTTACATACACATTTAATAATTTTCTATATTAAACCAACACAAATCCTTTTACATATAAATTTAGCACATCTCATATATAATTCCAGCTGCTATACCAAAGGTTTAAGTGGGCGTAAATCATACTTATAAGGTCACAAATATATGAGCAACTCAAATAAACTCTTATTAGAACCTAGCACCAACTATTGTGCATAATACACGATCAAATCTCATCACTTACACAAGTTTTCACAAAAGCAATGTAGTTCAACCATCAATTTGGATTCAAGAGCTTCAAGGGTTAAATTTTCTATTTTCGGGTGATTATTACAACAGTTCTGTATTTTGGGCATATCTCACTCGTCCAGACATCGTATAGAGGTGATTCAAAAACCTGGAAACCTTACAACGAGGCTACAACTTTCATGTTTTGACCATCTTCAGAATCCAAACTTAAAACAGTCGAATTGAAGCATGAAGGTGCGAAACAGGATTTCACTCACCAAATAATCCACACAAATTCAAATATTCAATCATTCAAACTCAAGCAACTTAATAATTAAAATTTCAGAACAAAGCACATATCAATTCACATATTAATCATGATTTTCACATAGAAAAGAAAGAGAACATCATGTCCAATCGAATAGAAAGTTGGTTACCTCCAATTGAATCCCAATTCCAAGCTCAATTGCAAAGTGAATTCTTTTACTCAATCAGCGAACATTCATAATTTGCAAGTAACAATCACAAACAGCGCAGAGAGAGAAAGGGATGAGGAGGGCGGCGATCTGGGCCACGACCTCGTGACCCCTGGTGGTCTGATTGGGTCGACCCACCACTAGAGTGGTTGGAAAACAACTACAGCAGCGGCAATCAACCGCGTGACAAGGTAAAGCAGGGGCTAGCCGGGCTTCTCGCACATACCCAAGAAACAGAGGAGAGAGAAAGAGTGGCGAAGGTGGTGCTAATGGATGCTAATGGATTGAAGGAGGTGATGGTGGTGTTGGTGTCGCGGGGAAGCTCAAAGCAAAAGAGAGAGGGTTTCTTCTTTTATTTTCTAAGTGTGAAACTAAGAGGAAGGAGAAGACTCAGTTCTTTTTTTTTCTTTTCAAGGACATATAGAGCCAGAGGGGGAGAAACGTACAGAGAAATACAAGGAAGTTAAGTCAGTCTCTAATTTTGACACAAAACACAATTTGAAACCCATTAAACCACTTAAAAGCTGATTTTTATTTTATTTAAAAATAAAATCCAAAATTCCCTTTTGTTTTTCTTTAAATTGCTAATAATCAAAATCAATAAATATTTTACCAATATAAATAATCAAATAAATAAATTATTCAAAAATAGATAATTTTACGGGATGTTACATACTATCCCCCTTAAAAGATGTTTCGTCTCGAAACTTAAAGCAACAACAAATACACACATTGGTACAATTCAAAATCATTTCGTCTCTAATTATTCAAAACGCAGTAGTGAGAACGTCCAACTAGACGCTCTAACATTTGGTCCATGAAAGGGAGAGGGAAATGATCTTTTCTTGTAGTAGCATTAAGCTTTCTATAATCTATGAAAACTCTCCATCCATTTTGCAGTCTAGTGGGAACTAATTCTCCTTCTTTATTCTCAACAACTGTTAGACCGGTTTTCTTAGTCACTACATGAATAGGATTCACCCATTGAGAATCAGTGATAGGGTATATGACTCCAATATCCAGTAACTTCAAAATCTCTTTATTAACAACCTCCATCATAGGGGGGTTCAAACGACGTTGAGCCTCCCTAGATGTTTTACCTCCTTCTAAAATGATCTTATGCATGCAAGTTGAAGGGCTAATGCCTTTGATGTCAACTAAAGTTCATCCTATGGCAGTTTTATGGTCCTTAAGAATGTTAACCAATCGTTCCTCGTCAGAAGAAGAAAAGTTATTAGCAATGATCACAGGCAATGTTTCACTGTCACCTAAATATGCATATTTCAAATGTGCAGGAATTTCAAATATGCATATTTCACCTAAATATGCATAGTTCAAGGTAAGGGGGTGACACGACAGATGGAGACAACTTCTCATGTGAAATTGGAAGATCAGCTTTTGCCACATGAGGTGTAGAAACAATACAAGCTGACAATTCTTTCACAAGATCAACTAAATCATGATCACATGCTACATGTAAGATCTCAAGAGTATGCTCATCAATGCTCAAATTCATAATTGCATGCATCAAATCAGTGTGATTTAATTCAAACATGTCTTCAACAAGAGAATCACAAACATCAATAGTGCACAAGGAAGACACTTCATCACTAGGGTGTTTCATAGGATCATAGATGTTAAAACAAATTTTGTCTCCGTCAAACTCCATAGAAAGAGTTCCATCATGCACATTTATCTTGGTCGTAGCAGTTCTAAGAAAAGGCCTTCCTAAAAAGAATGGGTGAAATGTCAGCTGAAGTACAATGTCCTTCCATCCTCAACACATAAAAATAAGTAGGAAAAACCAACTCATTTACTTTGACCAAGACATCTTCTATGAGACCCCAGGATATGCGACGGACCTGTCAGCTAATTGAATGACAACACCGGTGGGTTTCAAATGTCCAAGATTTAGGGAGGTGTAAACGGATAAAGGCATGACATTAATCGAAGCTCCCAAATCTAACATACACCCAGAAATCTCAATGTTTCCTATGGTACAAGGTATAACAAACATACCAGAGTCTTTTTGTTTTGGAGAAAGTTTCGTTTGTAAAACAGCCGAAACATTCTATCCAACTGTCACTTTCTCATTGCCCTTAAGTCTTTTCTTGTTAGTGCAAAGTTCTTTCAAAAAATTGGCATATCGAGGCAATTGCTTAATGGCATCTAACAAGGGAATGTTCAGTTTAATTTTCTTTAAAACCTCTAAGATATATTTCTCAGCTTCCTCCGTTTTATTCTTAGCCAACCTAGCAGGAAAAGGTGGCCTAATCTTGATCTCAGGGAATGGTTCTTCAGACTTTTTCTCATTTTTTTTCAACTTGGTCTCATGGTTCACATTGGGTTCAACTTTTAACTCCTTCTCTAAATCTAAATGATTTTCTCTCTCAGGTCCTTTCAATTCTTTCCCACTCCTTAATGTCACAACAGAAGCATTTTCTTTAGGGTTTAAAGGTTGTGAGGGAAGTTTGTTAGACAAGTGAGCCTTCAATTGGCTCACCTCAAAAGCTAACTTTAGGTTTTACCAGATGTTTCGGCTTTAGTATCCTTTTGAATACTAGCTTTAGTATCCTTTTGAAATTAATCGAGCTAGAGGCAAGGGACTTTACCATATCCTCAAGAGACATGCCTTGGGATTGGGTTTGGGGAGGTTTACCAGATGAAGTATGGCCTTGATTAAAGCCAGGGGGTTGTTAGGATTTGGAAATCTAACTCCTTGATTTCCCCACCTAAAATTACGAAGATCCCTCCATCCTTCATTATAGGTGTTCGAAAAAGGGTTATATCTCCTTTGAAGCGGTCTAGGAAATCCTCCAAGAGCATTAGCCTGCTCTCCATTTTCAAACAAGGTGGGACAAGAATCAGCCAGATGTCCCGTATTTAGACAAATACCACATGCCTTGACATGCACATTATTACCACTCAACATCTTTCCAACAAGGTTTGTTAGGTTATCTAATTTTTGTTCCAAATTATGTACACCAACCTCTTCTACCTTTAGGGTGTCATCTTGTCTAGGTCCAAAAGATTGTGGGTTTGCAGCCATATTAGACATTAATTTTTGAGCGTCTTGTGGGGTTTTATCCACTAGGGCACCACCACTAGCAGCATCGATCATGGATCTATCAGTTACAAGAAGACCTTCATAAAAGTATTGGATTAATAATTGTTCACTTATCTGGTGATGAGGACAACTAGCACAATTTTTTTTTTTAAATCTCTCTCAATACTCATGCAAAGACTCTCCATTATACTGACGAATACCACAAATGTCCTTCCTAATGGAAGCTGAAAGAAAAGCAGGAAAGAACTTTTCTAGGAAAAGCCTCTGCATCTTAGTCCATGTACTCACCGAACCAGGGGGCAAATAATACAACCACTCCTTACCACTATCTTGTAGGCTAAAAGGAAAAGCACGCAATTTAATCACATCTTCTTCTACCCCTTCAGGTTTCATGGTACTACACATAACATAAAATTCTTTTATGTGTCAATGAGGATCTTCACCAGACATACCACGAGAAATAGGTAACAATTGAATAAACCCAGAATGCAATTTAAAAGCAGTAGTCACTTGTACACCCTAATCGGTTCTCATCCCCTGACACCGCAACGCCCGATGATGATGGTAATGGATTAACATGGACGTAAGTAGAAAAGGACATTGCTCTAAAATCTAGACCAAATTCCTTGAAACCTCAGTCTTTGGATAGCCCCTGTTATAAGGATTCCAACGCCTTTGACCTTGCCTCAATCAGGTTCCTGGATCAAGAGATATCGCGTCTCGAAGATTTGGGTCAAAACCGCTCAATCCCGTCCCCTTGGGCCAGCCCAAGGGCAATTTCGTAATTTACAGAGCACAAAAAGTCAAAAACCCTAGTAACGCGCGCGTCGTCAGGCCCGGCGGCCTTCGCAGGCTGCTCAGCGCCCAGCGCGTGACAGCGGGGGCTGTCAGGCCAACCGCTGAGCCCCAGCGGCCATTGCGGGCCTCAGCTGCCCTCCGTGTGGCCGCTGAACCCATTTTTTGACTGGGCCGAGTTTTGGCACCGGGCTTCTAGCCCTAGGCCCCTAAATCCGTCCCCCAACTCTATAAATACTCCCTTTCACCATCTTCTGTGGGAGGGCAGTCAGTTCATAATTTTGAGAACATGTGAGAGCACATATTTCCCCAAATTCAGAAATGTGAAGATTCAAGCAAGCAATACACCTAGCCTAGCACCCAAGATCAAAGAGCAATCCCAATTCTACTAGTCCCATTCGAATAGAACGTCCAGGTTAACCATCGTGAGGGCCTAATTCTTCATTAAATCTCTTGTTTTATTGTTCATTCATCATGTTTTATTTTGCTTTTGATTATGGTTGAATAAATTTGCATGCTTTTGATTTTGTATATAATTATGCATGATTAGTTAGTATAAAGTTTGTGTCTTTTTATTAGTTTATGCAAGTTTGCATCTTTTCATAGTTTTTGCATGCATATAGTAGCCTCCTAGGTTTATTTTAGCATAAAGTTAGCACCTTTGCATTATTATTCTTCTTTTGAAGATACTAACGGTTTTATTGATGTGCATATGCAATACATGGCGCGTTTAGCAAAGTTGGTAGGTTGAAGCGTTAATTAATGCTTTATATCATGTTAATGCTTGTTAATAGTATGCATGTAAATTGGACATAAATCGTGCAAAGTGATAACGTAGGTAATTTGGTTGCTCTTAACCCGCCTAGTTAATTTAGGATCATTGCACGACCGGATTTGTATGGAACCATCTAGCATAAATAAATACTTGACATGGATAAGCTTAGTAGAGGCGTTAATATGGGCGATTTAGATGAGATTCGTTTTGTTTATTTCGTACCTACATCCCCGAACTCAATACTTAGTCCCCATGAGTATGAGTCAATTCCCAATAGGAATTGGGGTGCACTTTTGATGGTTTTCAATTGTTTCCTTAAAAATTGGTGGTGGCTTCTTATTTGCAAATTATTGTTCTTTATAATTAATTTAAATCGCATGTGACAAATATTTAAGAACCAATAATCTCAACTAAAAGTCGAAAACGCGCCGGAAAGGCGAGGGTTCTTACAGTGGCGACTTCACTGGGGACTAATAAGAGGATGTAAATCGAACACTTATCCATGTCAATGATTTACTTTTAGCTATTTGGTTCAATTACCGTACGTGTTTATTTTCTTTGCCTTTTTGCATCCATATCATTCATATTGCATGCATTTGTCTTTGCAAGATGTTGAAAGACATCACCACACCCTTATAGGATCTACCCTTTGGAACATTGTCTATGACTTAGGCTAGTGACCCACTCGGTCCGAATTACCTTTGCACATAGTCGTGTTCCACCCCATGACATTTACATGTTTCCATTCGAGATGTGTAAAACGGTACGTCTAGTCTTACTATGCACCCCATAGATGACAAAACGCATCTGGCCATGGGTTACCTTATCCAACCACAGTTTGTGTCAAACCACTGCATTATGTCTCATACTCCATATCAAAGTGCTAATTGCTTTATTTGCTATATTATTGACTATTTCCTTGCTATGTGATTAAATTCCATAGAATATTAGGATTAGATCCCCCCTTAGGATTCTTTTATTGAGTCCTGGTTAGGGAAGGTTTCCCTTTTGTTGCTTGTTCAAATAGAGTCTAGATCTTATCTTTTTAGGAAGCAGAATCCCCGTATGACTCCGACGATGCTAGTGACCATGTTAGGAAGACGTTCCTTTCCATCAGAATTAGATTGCATGCAAATAACATATTCCCGTCGTCAAATAAAAAAAGAGTCCAATTTAATTCCATATGCAAGTCAACAGTATTTCTCTTTTTCTAAAATAAGGGAGTTTTATCCCATATGCAAGTCAAGAGTATGTATAATTCTAATAGAGTCAAAAGATCATTGATTAGAATATGCTATTCACATAAAATCGCGTCTTACCCAAAAGATCACCATGTTGAGGATTAGTGCTAGATTCTCTTCCCACGTTTGTTTTAAAATAAAACTTTTATTATTACGTGGAGGTTCCCATTTATTTTCTATTTTCTTAAACGGGCCTTTTTATGTCCAGAATTGGTAGAAGTAGAGATCCTGGTCCTAGGGAGTGGGAGAGAGACGAGTCCAGCAAGAGGTTAGTCCGCAAGTTGTCGTTCGAACCTTCACCACAAGCACAGTTCCCGAGCCCTGTTTGGCTCGATTACCTTTGCACACCGCCACTGTCACCTCAAACCTCACCATCCAATTCACCTAAGTCCGCTATGTCTGGAGACTCGAGAGAACCGCTGACCAAAAGATGGATGACCTATTAGCCCAAATGGTCGCCATGAATGCTAGATTCACTGATATGGAAGCCCGTGTCGCCAAGTTGGATCCCCCTAATAAAGATGATGATGAGCCCAAGCCCGATGGGGAAAAGGCCGAACCCTCCACTAAAGAGGTGCAAGAGCTTCAAGCCAAGCTAAACATGCTTGAATTCGTCTTAGGTAAGAGTCGGGCCTTCAACGACATGATCATTAATTCTGAGGGTTATGCTCCCCACATTATGGGAAAATTGATTGATCGCCCATCTGAAAGGGATCAAATCCGCATGCTAGTCCAGAATTTGGCATCTGAATACTGCGAACACATGAAGTTTCAACCCATAACCACCTATGCCCAACTAACTGAAGTGGGCATGACCATTGAAGATGACCAACTCCAACTCCAAAGGGGGAAGAACAAAGTCACTTACAATAACAACACAAGTGGATATAAGGACAAGAAATACACCAGTGCCAACCATACTTCCACTAGTAGAGGAAATGAAGTGAACGCCATAGCTGATAGGCGTCCAAGAAGGTACACTCCCCTCGGGATGACTTATGTCAAAGCTCTAGATAAGTTGATCAAAGGAGACTATCTGCATCCGATTGGGCTTACTCCCGATCCACCTGTAGAGAAAAGGTCACCATATTGGAACGAGTCAACATTCTGCAAATACAATAGGGGGCGTGGACACGACACTGAAAAGTGTTACACCCTTAAGGATAAAATCCAAGACCTGTTTGACAATGGCACCATACCATTGCCTAATGATACACCACCGCCCAGTAACAACAATAATCCCCTTGGGAACTCTTTTGCTATTGACATAGAAGAAGGGTTTGATCCCTCTTATTTGATCACACCTATTGGACAGGGTACACCGCCATACCCAAGCCCAAGATCCACGCTGGATGTCTGCGATCTTTGGGATAGTGATGAAGAAGATAATGGGGCATATACTGATCCAGAAGATGTATTGACTCCTCAAGTCCATGACATAACCAATGGCAAAGCCTGGTATGATATCTCCGATGATGAGAAGGAAGAAGACGACAAAGCTCTAAATTATCTCACAAGATTGGGACGCCAATTCAGGCCCGAAAACATCTATATGGATCCATCTCAAATCCAACCCGTAGAGCCTGTAGCCATCCCCAATAGGGATTCAGCCCAAAGGGAAATGGCGAAAGAAGATGATGGGACCAATATCCTCAAGCAACTGCAAAGAACAAAAGCCGACATATCCATATGGCAACTGTTAACAACTTCTATCACTCAAAGAAGGGCCGTGCCAGAGGCCTTGAACACAACCACCATTTCTCCTAATGTCACTCCTGAAGAGGTAGTCAACCTCCTAATCCAAGGAAAGTCATCCACGCCCATCACCTTTTCTAATAAAGACCTTCCACCCGAAGGTATTCACCATAACAAAGCCCTTTACCTTATTGTAATCTGTCAACAGAGACAAGTCTCTATGACTTTAGTCGACAATGGCTCGGCTGTAAATGTATGCCCCTTGAGGACTGCTGAACACCTCAAAATACACTGCGACAACCACGCGCATTCCGCACAAGGGTTAAGGGCCTATGATAATTCCAAAAGAAACGTATTGGGTACCTTCTCCATGAATATCAATATTGGGCCCATTGAGAAAATGGTCCAATTCCATGTGATCGACATTCCAGCTACTTTCAACCTACTCTTGGGAAGGCCCTGGTTACACGGGTTAAATGTTGTAGCCTCAACTCTGCATCAAAAGGTGAAACTATCATTGGCGGGATCCACCTTGGAGGTCTGCGCTGATACTATGATAGCCCAGATTGAGAAAGCTCCAGTCCTAAAGATAGAACATAATGAGCAAGATGAGGAGTTATGGGGTTTTGAGAAGATAGCCTTCATAGAAACAATAGAGCCCACACTCAATGTTAACGCTTTACTCAGAAAGCAAGGTCACTTCCCATGCACCACTCTGGGCCCTCATCCCAAGGTAGCTCAAGCCTTTTGGAACATCAAGATCAAAAATGACTTATTTGGGCTAGGCTACAGGCCCACAAGGCAAGAAGTTAGGACCTATATATCCAAAGTAATGGCTAAGAAAAGAGCCCTTGCGGCTAACAAACCCATTACACATAACATGGATCCTTATCCCCTCACCCTCAGCGGGCAATTCCTTCAGGAAGGCGACCCATACCCTTACTATGGATTCCCTGAACCATACACGATCAACGGAATCCTAATGCCAGGCTTTGAGGCATTTCAAGACTGTTTCCTCATGAGTGAAGACACATCCATACCTCCCAATGAGGACTGATCCACTAAAGATTGGGCTAATGACATGGCACCCAACGACTTTGGACTTTTATTTGGCGAAGAGCGTCGTCAGCACGACGAGACCACTACCAAACTTCCCCTTACTGTGCTTTTCAATGAAGGTTTCAACCCGACCAAGCTGATCGCCCCAATCGGGCCCGACCGCACCACCTGAAAGCACAAGACGAATTGGACTCCGGTCAAGGGAGCCAAGTACAAGTTCATCATCCGCAACGATCCTACAGGAAGGCCCAATTCCGATTCCGAGTCCGATTCTGAGTCCGAGTCTGATTCTGAGTCTGTTATCCTAGAAGTACCGAGTAGTCCACCCCAGTCTATTCCTAAGGTCCTTAGCGATGACCTCATTGATGTATTGTCCGCTTCTATTAATATTATGAAGGTCGATTTTGCTTACTCGGATTGCCTCTCTGCTAATAATTCAGAAAATATAACGGAATTGCCGAAAGAAGTTATTAAAGCACTAATCGAACATGAGCAAAAGACTTCAATAGTCGAAGAAACGGAGACAATAAACATTGCAACTAATGATGAGCCTCGCCACGTGCAAATAGGCTTGTCTTTAACATCTAATGAACGCGAACAATTCGTAACACTCCTAAAGAATTATACGAATGTTTTCGCCTGGTCCTACAAGGACATGCCAGGCATAGACCGCCAAATTGCCCAGTATACCATTCCGCTAAACCCCGACTGCAAACCAGTCAAACAAAAGCTAAGAAGAATGAAGCCAGAGTGGGCTCTTAAGATCAAGGAGGAAGTCCAAAAACAACTAGAGGCAGGCTTCATAAGAGTGGCCAATTACCCCGATTGGGTAGCCAACATTGTCCCAGTCCCAAAAAAGGACGGACGGGTCTGAATGTGTGTAGATTTTAGGGATCTGAGCAAAGCAAGCCCAAAAGATGACTTTCCCTTGCCTCATATAGACGTCTTGGTAGATAACACCGCCGGACATGCCCTTCTATCATTCATGGACGGGTACGCAGGATATAACCAAGTCCTAATGGCCAAAGAGGACGAAGAGAAAAGCACTTTCATCACACAGTGGGGCACTTATTGCTATACGGTAATGTCGTTCGGGCATAAGAATGCGGGAGCCACATACCAAAGAACCGCTATGACCTTATTCCATGATATGATGCATAAAGGCTGAAGTGTACGTAGATGATATGATCATAAAGTCCAAAGACAGAGAAGGGCATGTACCCTCACTTCAAAAGTTCTTTGACAGGCTTAGGAAGTACAATATGAGGCTTAATCCCAAGAAGTGCGCATTCGGAGTTACATCCGGCAAACTTCTAGGATTTGTCATAAGCACCAGAGGGATAGAAATTGATCCATCCAAGATCAAAGCCATAATAGACATGCCACCTCCGAAAACGAAAAAAGAAATAAAAGGCTTCCTAGGAAGAATCCAGTACATTAGTAGGTTCATCTCCAAGCTAACTATCACTTGTGAGCCCATATTCAAGAAACTCAAAAAAGAGGTAAAGACGGAGTGGGACGAGCAATGCCAAACGGCCTTTGACAAAATTAAAGCCTATTTATCCGAACCACCCATCCCGGGCATGCCTCTAATCCTCTGCCTTACGGTCACAGAAGCGTCAATGGGGGCCATGCTATCCCAAGAAGTAGATAAGGAAGAGAAAGCAATATACTATGTAAGCAAGAAATTTATGGAATATGAAACCCGCTACTCATCCCTGGAAAAGACGTGTCTAGCTCTGGTAGCAACTACCAAAATCTACGACATTACATGCTCCAACACACGATCCACATCAGATCAAGAGAAAATCCTTTGAAATACATATTCGAAAAGCCCATACTCAATGGTAGAATAGCAAGGTGGACCGTTCTCCTCTCAGAGTTCGACCTCAAGTTTGAACATCAAAAAGCCATAAAAGGGCATGCTATTTTGGAATACCTGGCCGACCAAGCCATAAACGAACCAGATCACAAGGACGAATACCACTTCCCATACGAAGGGGTTATGACCTTAGACACCGAAACTTGGCAGCTATACTTCGACGGAGCGTCCAACCAAAAGGGTTTTGGAGTAGGAATACTGATAGTATCCCCCGAAGGTGCACACACACCCATTTCGGTCAAGCTAGACCATGAGGTCACAAATAATGGCGCCGAATATGAAGCTTGCATAATAGGACTGCAATCCGCCATAAGCCTTGGCATTAAGACACTCCGAGTCTATGGGGACTCGTCGCTCATAATTAACCAAATTTCTAAAATATGGAAGGTTAAAAGTGAATCCCTGGCACTGTACCAGGAATACTTAGATAAGATCATAGTGTATTTCAATCAAATACACTTTACATACCTTCCACGAGAAAATAATCAATTTGCAGACGCCTTGGCTAAGTTAGCAAGCATGATTAACATACCCGAAACTATTCGGATGATGCCCATATGTGTACAAAGGAGATCCGAGCCTTCATATTGCGACACCCTGGAAGTGTTCCACGATGAAAAAGATGAGGGGTACACCGATATAAAAAATCTACTTGTTTACCAGCTCTACCCTCCTGATTCTAGCCCTAGAGCCCAGAAAGCACTCAGAAGGCTCGCGGCCCAATTCTTTGAAGTACAAGGTGAAATATACAAGAAAAGCCCAAACGGAGTCAACCTCTGCTGCCTAGGTACCGAAATGGCCCATAAGGTTTTAAGAGAAGTACATGCAGGAGTGCGTGGACCGCACATGAATGGTATGATGCTATCTAGGAAGATAATAAGGCTCGGGTATTATTGGACAACGATGGAGAAGGATTGTTGTGAGTTTGTCAAAAGATGCATACAATGCCAGACCCATGCCAATCTACAACACCTACCACCAAGCCCATTATATACCTTCACCTCACCTCGGCCTTTTTCAGCTTGGGGGATTGATATCATCGGTAAAATAACCCCAACAGGAAAAGGGGGCCACGAATATATCCTAGTCGTAATCGACTACTTTACCAAATGGGTCGAGGCGCAATCATACGCAAAGCTCAAAGCAAAGCACGTGGTAAAGTTCATTAAGAATAACATAATAGCTAGATACGGAGTTCCCCAAGAAATCATCAGTGATAATGGGTCACACTTCATGAAAGAAGTAATCGAGCTTTTAGCCCAGTTTAAGATCCAGGATCGAAAGTCATCTCCCTACAGGCCGCAAACAAACGGTGCAGTAGAGGCAGCCAACAAGAACATCAAGAAACTCGTTGAAAGAATGTCAGAAAATTATCATGACTGGCCAGACAAGCTGCCATTCGCACTTTGGGGTTATAGGACGTCAGTTTGCGCCTCAACGGGAGCAACACCGTACTCCCTGGTTTACGGAATGGAAGTCGTATTACCAATCGAACTAGAGATCCCATCTCTAAACTCGTTTTAGAAAGTCAAATCCCAGAAGCAGATTGGGTCCAAGCCCGCTATGAACAATTAGTCCTGCTAGATGAGAAAAGGTTGCAAGCTCTGCACAATGTAAGAGTCTATTAGAACAGGCTAACTAGACACTTTAACCAAAGGCTCAAAATGAGGGACCTTAAGGTTGGAGACTTACTTAAAGAAGTAAGGGCCAATGTCACTGACCCAAGAGGCAAATTTCGACCCAACTGGTCGGGCCCATTTATCATCACAAAGATCTTAACAGGTGGCGCTGCAAGATTGGTAGATTTAGACGGGATCAAATTTAGTCAATAGATAAACATGGATCAATTAAAAATGTTCTATGCTTAGGCAAGACACCCAATATAACACTTTCGAGAGGCCCACACGAGGCTAACTAATCCCGTACAATAAAAAAATAAAATAAAAAAATAAAAAATAAACGGGATTGAACGTTAAAAAAAACGGATAAGAACTACGAGTAGCCTGATTCCCCTAAAAGGATACGTAGGACAACCCAATTACAATTGGGCCCGGCCCCTTCATCAAATTCGCATTCAAAAGTTGTTAAAATTTGTGCACATAATAAACACAAGGTTGCAATATTAAAATGAGCATGTCGCCATAAATAAATAATAATAAAGTCCATTACAAGACTTGGCAATTCCTAAGCAATAAAAATAAATTAACTAAAAATAAAAGGGGGCACATCACCCTTATTGAATTTAAAGCATAAAAAAAAATAATAAAAAAGGAAGGCAATCCTAAGCTAGACATGCTCCAAAAGAGTATTCCCTAATAGACTACTCCGTAGCTTTGGTAGTAGGGACAACATCTTCTATGGGTTCATCAACCTTTGGGCCTTCCACTTCGCGTTCCTTGGAAGCCCATCTCTCTCGGACCACGGGCTCTTCTTCCTTTTCAACCTCCATTAGAGGATCACTTGTAGAGACTTCATGATCGTTGGCCCGAATTTGGGGCTTCTCCTCTGGCTTAGTAGTAATCTTGGCTAAAGCTTTCATGGCCTTTGGGTTGAGAACACTTTTCACATGCTTGACTCCCTTTTATTTACCCTTCCCTTTAGGATCATTAGGGTTGGAAAGTATTAAGCTAGCCTTGACCGATTGGGCCTTAAGATCATCTTGTTCGGATTTTCTGTATGCACGACGACCTTCCGCAGTCTTACAGTCCATCCAAGCTTCATAAGCTGAAGATATCACCGTTGGAGCCTTGATATGAGGAATAGTCCACTTAGGGAGGCGATCCCACGCACACTCCCATGATCTCACCATACTAATAGTCAAAACCCGGGTTGCAGGTGCAACACTATCCTTCTGTGGGATGATCTGGCGTTTCCCATATTGACGCATGATACGGCTAGGAAATATGTAAGTCAAATTTTGAAGACCAAGGATTTGATAATATCCCGTCTCCTTGCTACATCCGATTGCGGATTTTAAGCCCCACCACTTGACAGTCCATCTTAGCAAAGGGCAAGCTTTAAGGTATCCACGCCATTCATCAATGGTGGATTCATAATAAAGCCTTCGGCGGGCAGGAAACTGTTTTGGTTGATACTTGAGCGCATTAGCCGACCTCTCAATGAAGCACATATGCTCTAAAAGCCATATCTACAAAACAAACAAACAAAACAAAAATTAAAGTTAGGCATCCATTAATGATTCAAACTTTATATCCAAAGCAATTATTCAAGCACTCACTTGAAGGAGAAGAGGGCTTCCCGTCCATCCACCATGAGTTGGTTCTTGCTTCTTGCGATCCAAACACATTAGGGTTTCACCAAGAACAAGAGACATAGGGGTAAAATCGTTTTGAATTTGTTCAACAATTCTAAGCATACAAGTTTTACCATTATTACCTCCAACAACAAAGAGGTACCTATGTAAGAGACATAAGATAAAAGCATGCCTATAATATGTGTCATTAGGATCATCCCTTACCTTGGGGAAAAAGATGTCAATCACACCATTAAGGTCTAGCTCACCGGTTCTAGCCACAGAAGAGGCTTGTGTTGGAGATAAACCAAGATACCTTTTATAATAATATGTCTCATTATGATCATCCCTTACCTTGGGAAAAAAGATGTCAATCACACCATTAAGGTCTAGCTCACCGGTTCTAGCCACAGAAGAGGCTTGTGTTGGAGATAAACCAAGATACCTTTTATAATAACCTTCAAGGTTGGCCCCGAGCCATGGAGTTGCAGGAGCTTGATCATGAGGGAACCCAATTATGGCAGCAAATTCTTCAGGAAGAGGACACAATTCCTTATACCCGAACCTAAAAACATGAAGCTTGTCATCCCAAAAATCAACCGCAGCCTCAAGAAGGTTCCAGACAACTTGAACGTGCTTCAGATGGAAGAAAGCATTCAAGTGTAAGGGCACAAGTCTCATCCTCTCTTCAGGGGTCATAGATTGCAACCACTTATCAAACTTAACTTCAAACTTGTCATGGCTGAATTCTAAATTAATTGGAGGTTTCTCTCTCTAAAAAGCTCTCTATTGCTATGGAGTTATACGGTGATGTTCCCAAAACCGGACTAACCCAGGGCTTATATAGGACTCGCACAAAAAAGACGAAAATAAGGCAACCCGTCGAAAAACAGGCTTCAGCGGCCCATAGGACAGCCGCCGAAGGTTCGGCGGCCCCGATATGGCAGCCCAGGCCCAGCCGCCCAGCCTCCACGGCTCCGCCGCTAAGTCTGGCGGCCCCAGTTTTGACCCCCGCTCCTTCCATCAGCCGTTAAACGTCCCCCTTTGGCCGCCGAGCCTCTTTTTCGAGACAGCACTCTTCTACCCGGTTTTGGACACTTTCCTTAACCGTTTTGGACTCCGATTTGGCTCAGTTTCCTATTTTTTCTATTATTGTTATTTCCTATTATTTCCTTAATTATTTATGGGAACTCCACAATTTCTTTATTTCTTTTTTGGATGATTATCATCTTTTATTTTGTTCATCCCTTTTACACTTATTAATTTTATTTTTGGCACCCCTTTCTTTTTTTCATTTTTTTTAGGGGGGATAGGGTACACCCAATTTTAACTTTTTGGCTGTACCATTTTTTGCTACATGGCTATTACTTGCGTTTTTTGCTTGACTACCAGTGCATTTGCATTAGCCTAATTATATGCAGGGACCAATAAAACAGCAACATATTACAAAGCAAAGTCCGAACATTTTGTCCAGCACAAATGTTCAAGAATGTATCTCATACAAATACATTGTCATAAAAATCTTCACCCGCATCAACATCTGAAAGGAGCACCTCAAAGTGATCTTTGACCTCCGAGGCTCATCGCCAAAGGTCGACGCCGCCAGCTGGCCAGGGTCAAAGGAAGAATGACAGGCAGGCTCCCAATACGAGCACCCCTCTCCAGCATAACTCGAATCATACCCCCACGAAGAACGAGGAGGCATGGTAGGCATCATAGGAGCAGGGACAGGGGGCTGGTAGTAAAGGCCACCGTAAGGAGCATACCCCGCATACCCGGGATAAGAAGGATACATCGACATAGGCATAGGAGTAGGCTCCACGAACTGAGTCATCCTACTCCCACCAGGATGGTCCGTCCGATGCATAGGCTCCCTCTCTCTCCGAGGACTCTCCCTCCGAGGACTCCTCTCACGGGAAGGACTACGCTCCGGCGAGCTCACAACTTCATCATCCGACAATACCACCTGTCGTGACCGACGAGGATGGGGTCGGCGATACTCAACCTGCAATCCACCAAACATATAAGATACATTATTCAAAGCATACAACTTTGAAAATGCAAATCAAGCTTACCTTATCCAAGTCAGCTCTGGAGCAAGTGCCCTTTGAAAGAGCTCGGGATATCCAGGACTTTATGACATGCATCATCCTGAAGACCTTCCCCGTCTGCTCACGGTCAAGCTACGCAAAGAAAAAGTCAATCCAAGCATAAATGCAGTAAAAATCACATGCAACAGGTAAAATTACGAATTTAGCCCTGGATGCCCAATTGGAAGAGGAAGGCCCTGGATATCCTCATCAAGGTCCTCCGTCATCGGGATCTCTCCCCAACACTCCTTCCCGCCATAATCCCGACCTCGGACCCGCATATCCGGGATAACCACATCAACATCATCAACCCGAGGCTCCTACAAAGCAAAGAAGGTTAGTAACCAACAAAGCAAGAAAGGCATAGAATAACGAATAAAAATTCTTACCTTCAAACCCACAAATGAAGGCATGAGGCGATCACGACGGAACTGCTCGTAGTGCCCCGCAAGGTCCTCCGCAGGCTCCCTCAAATACCGCATAGCATCCGAGCCCACCATGGCCTCCGCAACCTGCTCGCGAGATAAGCACCTCACCAAGAACATGGTCGTGGGAGGATCCAAGGGAATCCTCGGGCCCGCCATGTCAGGATAAACCTGACGGAAGATCGGCTCTCCCAAATACCACTCGAAAGAAAACGGACCCGCAATCAGGATCCTCTGGTGGTCTATCTCCCTGGACGAAAGAACAGCATCCGGAGCCAACCCATGGTGCTTCGCCCAAGGGAAGTAGTCAATCTACACAAGCAATGCAATATAAGATATTTCCACACCAAGAAATACGAACCATGAAACAAAAAGCAAAATTGCGTTACCTTGTGCCAGTCTAGGCGCAGGAGAGCCTCCCTATACTGCTGGAGAGTCGAAAAGGGCGCAGGACTCCTATGACGCCACGCCCTGCAAACCGAGAAATCCAACTCCCGACTCGTAGGCGCCATGTCCGGGAAATGCTCAAAGAACCAAGGCTACATCGAAACATGAAATTAAGCACCATACACTTAAAGCATGCAAATCACCAAAATGGACACAAAAGCAAAACGCACCTGCAAGGCCTTCCAAAAATCGCACAAGCTCACGGGAGGAAGAGTCGACTGCTTGTATCCCTCATTATTCACGCGGCAAACAAACCGCATGCACCTCAAGAGGTTGGCGTAGCCCGGCAACCCCCAGTTGTACTCTCTCACCCTCTCCCAATCCAACAAGCTATGGAGGTAAATAGCATGGATACGCTCTCCCTTGTCACCAAAGATGGTGGTGGCAAGGAGATAGGCGATAAACTTCCTCGCCTTCTGCTCCACCGAGGTAGACCTCTTGTACCTCGCATCAGTCAAAGCGGCGTAGAGCTCGCTATAGGGACTATAATGGTGACCCCAGGTATTCCCCCAAGGGCCAAACAACTCCACCATCTCAGTCTTACGTTTCCAGATGGAAACGTCATACACAATGGGCGTACCCGCGCAAGGCACCCCAATCAACATAGCAAACTCCGATGGAGTGATCATCATCTCCCCATTAGGGAAATGGAACGTGTTCGTAGTATTCCAAAAAAATTCCAAAGACAAGCGGACAATGCACCTTTTGACTCGCTCAACGAAGTCCGCCGCTTTCAAAAGGGGTCCGAACCCCGCACCCAAAACCGCACTTTGCACCTCTTTGGGCAAAGTCTTAAAAAGCCTCACCGAAGAACCATAATTGCCATGGGGCTTCAAATTCCCATCAGGTTCCTAGGATCAAATTTACAACCTCTTAGGTTCACATTTCAACCAAATGTTCAAGCCCTAAACATGCTTCTAAGTTCGTTCAAGCCGCGCAAGATCACATGCGCTACAAGCTTGACAATTGCATACACAATTTCTACTCAAGGGAAAGCATATAAACTAAAATTCAATGCATAAAACTATGAATTCAAGGTTTAAGGCTTACCCCAAACTTGGAAGCACGGGAGCTCAAGTGAGTCCCCGGTCGAAAGAGCAACTCCGACCGATCCCAAATGATGTCGGGCATCCTATCCGATCGGGTGTACCTATCTTGAGGAAAAGCCACATTAGGCTTCCTCTTGGAAGGCTTGACATGGGAGGGAAAAGCCTTGGCAAAGATATTAATTTCTTCAACCTCCTCCCGAACCTCGGCCCTTCTACTCGTCTTCTTCGCCAATTTGGGAGCCATGAAGAAAGATGAACAAGCTAGCAAAGATCAACAAGCAAGAATGGAGAAATTGAGATTTTCTCTTTTCAAGGGTTTTCAAAAACCCACTCACAAATTCACCCCAAATTTGTGAGAAATCACAAATAAACTTCAAATTATGCATAGATTATGCAAACCCAAGCAAATGCAAGCAAAAAGAAGCAAATTTGAGCAAGAAATGAAGATTGGGCAACAATGGAGGTAGAGAGAGAGAGTCTCAAAATTTTGGGGAAGAATGACCCAAAATTCGGCTCCCTCACACAAAAAGCCCCATTTTCGCCTCTGAACCGGCCCAGCGGCCCGGTTCAGGGCCGCCCAGGCTCCGCGGCTTAGCCGCCCGGCCTGGAGGCCCTCCGTTTAGCCTTAGAGAAGTAGTGCTAGAGATATTATGTACTCAAGTCACATTATCAAGTATAAGGTCACTTATTCTACCGTGTGTGAGAGGAGGGAGTGAAGGGATTGACACATGAATGACAAAAATACTCCTGTATGTCAAATAAATTACGAAAGAACATGATTTATATGTAAATTAGTGGGTTGATCTAAATTAAACTAAACTCAGAGTTGGTGAAAAAGAACCTAGTGAGTTTACTTTAGTTTGACGAGCAAAAAGAAAATCTGAGTTTAATCTAGTTTGACGAGCAAAAAGAAAATCTGAGTTTAATTTAGCAGTTCGCATTAATACCGCACCCCTTTTTAATCAATACCGCACCCCTAATAAAAAATACCAATAATACCCTTGTTTTAATTTAATAACCCAAAATAAATAATAATTAATAACTCACCCCTTTCGTAAAAAATCTTCTTTACTCTTTGTTAATGATTGACGAATTGTCTCAAGAATTATTATTGTGAAGTTAAACAATTTGTTCACACGAATCAGACTTATTGTGATGTTCTTCATTTTTTTAAGTAGTACAATAGAAGTACTTGCATCGAATTAGGCTTGCACAAATTACAATCAAAATGAATATGATGGAGATCTCATATACCTGCGCCTTAAATAGGCTTAAACAAATTACATTTGCGCTTGAATCAAGTGTAGATATCATATACATGCGCTTACTTCGGGCGCAGGTCATGCTTCTCTACGCCGCATCAATTCGAAGGCCACCTTGTTAACGGTAGCTGGTCTAGCGGCTGTTTTAGATAATGGTGTTTCTTCGCTCCTATCTATCTCTGTAGACCATTCAACATAGTGATTAGATTTTGACCACCAATCCCATATGAATCAATCATCATCGTAGTTTGCTTATCAGTAAAACAAAGAAAAGGAATGGAAAGTTTTTTGTTTTTCAATTTGAAGATTCTAATCATCCTTGTAATCAATCTTGAAAGGTTACTGTCAAACAATTAAGTTTGGCGACTAATTAGCCGCATGAAGTGATGTGTAGTTCACAAGAGAATGGATTAAAACAGATATAATAAATATCTGCGCCCCAATAAGGCCCAGTTAACGAACCATTACGCCAAAATCAGGCGTAAGCTGGGCAGACAAACAAAATACTGAAAATCAATCACTCTTTCTTGGTGTGTAGATAAAATACTGAACAAAATACTAAAGAACAATCGCATTTTTGCCAACAGAATTAACATGCGGCTTTGATCAGTCCGAGGGTGTGTATCATGTGGGAGACTGGGAGGTGCGACGGAGCACTGGAGCAGGGATCAGATAAGGAGGTTGTTTTATTTTTTCCCTTTTAAGGGTATTCTAGGAACTTTAATGTTTAAGGTGCGGCATTAATTAAATTAGGGTGCGGTATTTAGCACCCCTAATTTAGTTCACTGCTGGATTGCGCAAATGACAAATACCGGGCCGTCCCCCAAACATTAAAACGCGGGAACATACCTTCCAGTCTCCAGTTCCCCAGCACACTCTCAATCTGATTGCCACTTTTAAGTTGACACATTCAGATTCCTTTTTCCTCAATCGTGCCGGCCACAACGTTTCTCCCACCTCTCTCCTCTCTCTCTCTCCTCTCTCTCCTCTCTCTCATCCTCCATGTCTTCGCAACGACTCCCATTTTCCTATCTTTCGTCAACTTCCTCTTCACAAATCACTTCCACCCCCTCTCTTTCTCTCTCCATTTCCCAATTTCCTAAAACCAAAATTCAGTAATGGCGTCACAAAGATCCGGCAAAGATAGGCAAACATGGCAGTCAAATATTTCCACCAATTCTCTAACAAAGAGCATTAATGGACCTATACAGTACCAGCAGCCGCCCAATCGGGGTTCGAGACCGGTCCCCGGCAAGCGCTCCGTGACCCCTAATTCCAGAGCTCACGATAGTTCCGAGCAGCCTGTCAAAGTTCCGAGTAGCAAGCGCTCTGTAACACCTCTTTCAAGAACTCCGTCCATTATTGCCCGTGACCCAGGTTTGGTGTCTCCCTTGCCTTTCTTTTGTGTCAGCTCTTTTTTATCATAAATTCTGTGATGTTTATTTATAGTTAGAAAAATTAGGTTGGGTTTTTGGGACCACAATTAAGAGGTTTGGATAGTTCTTGCTGGGTATTAGCCATGTATACCGTGCTAATTGATGGTGATGTGATGCTACTTGTTTAATACCATCAAAATTGGAAAAAAAAAGAAAAGAAATTTTCGATTTTGCTGTGGATGATTGATGTTACAGACTTCGGTGGTCTGTTTTGATATGTAGCTGTTTCCTGCTTACCGTGATTATTGTAAAGTTAGGGCTCGTTTACTTGCTAGTAATGCATTGCAATGTTATGCAATCATTTTAGAGTAAATGTGAGGTGGAAAAAGGAGGAGGAGGGAGATAGTAAAAGTGAGATTGATTACGCTATCTAAAGTAATTATCTTTACATAGTTAAAGATAAACAATTGTGATTACATTTGATGGTGTAATTGACCTCACTTTTCCCCCTATCTCCTCCCACTTTTTCACTTTTCACCCTACCTCTGCACTATAAAATGATAGCAATGCATTACTAGCAAGTAAACAAGCCCTTAGTTTTAGTTGTTTAAGATGTATGAAGGAGCTTGGTCTTAACAATCAAGATTAGATGGTATAGTAAATTTTCAAAATCTACACAAGATAAAGGATGGTATTGCATTACTAGCAAGTAAACAAGCCCTTAGGTGGTGTTTACTATAATGCAATCAATTGCAATGCAATGCAATCATTTTATAGAGTAAATGTGTGGTGAAAAAGGAAGAAGGGGGTGAAAAGATATAGAAAATGTGAGTTTGATTACATCATCCAAAGTAATCACCATTACATTGGAAAAATTGAGCAATCTTGATTACATTAGATAATGCAATCAACCCCACTTTTTTCATCCCTCTACTCCCACTCCTTCACTTTTCACCCCACATATACTCTATAAATTGATTGCATTGCATTTCATTTTGATTGCAAAGTAGTAAACGAGCCCTTAGTTTTAGTTGTTTAAAGATGTATGAAGGAGCTTGGTCTTGTAAACAATCAAGATTAGGGGGTATTGTAAATTTTCAAAATATTGTGTGGAAAATACTAATTCCCAAGATGTGGTGGTTTAGGGAAATAGGTATGATTCCCAATCTCCAAGGGCTATCTGAAAAGTCAGTCCTATTTGAAATTAGTGTTTAGGCTCACCAAGGGCTAATTCTGCTCACTGAAAGTATGCCCCGTAAAAGAAGGAAAAAATAAATTTAAACTTGAAAGAATGTCTTAATCTGTTAAGAGTGTAAGCCCCTGGAAACGAGAAATAAAAACATTAAAAGGGAAAAATATCTTGCTACTTATTATCAATTGGCATGCGAAAATCACCTTTTGAGAAATAACTTGTGTCCTGATGTCCCTTTGCATTGACTTTAACTTGCTAAAATGAATTGATCTTAAGTGGAGTAGCTCACTAGGCTTATATATCGGGACTTGACTTCCAGTTGAAAGGTAAAACTTCCCCCCGCGGACTGGACTTCAAAGTTCAAACCAGGTACAGTAAATAGCACAAGTCCTGCCCTTGTTGTATATTATAAACCTAGATAAGAAACTCTAACCCAAAACATACAAAAAAAAAAGAAAAGAGAAATGACCTGCACTCCTTTTAAGTCTTGTGCAACATAACTCGAAAGGCTCAGCGCCTCATTGCACCCCAGGAAACACGCTGACATTTCACTACTGGCCCTACATAACATTCAAGTATTGGGAGACTTAACTATCCCCACCCTCCTCCTGAGGTGCATATCAGGAATGTTAATCCAATCAAATGCCAAAGTCCTCACTAAAATCCCATACCTTACGAGGTACCTTGCCTTCTAGAGAAATTTTCTATAGGAAACTAAGGAAGGGGGAGAGCTTCTCTGAAGCATCTAGGAAATGATTTATATGGAAACTATCCACTGTGTAGATTCATCACTACCAGAAGCTGAATCGTCTCCGACATGTGAAGCATCTCGCAGTCTTGAGGGGGCCTCTATAATTGAAGGTTCTAGGAGCCTGTCTCTGCGGAGTAATACCCCATCTTTAGTAGAAACATGGAACAAGAGAGGAAACCTCATGCACAAAGGTTGCCCATCCCTCCAGATATCCTTCCAATATCTGATTTTTAGACATTCCTAAGCTTCAGCCTTCAAGTCAAGTAGGGGAAAGAAGCTCAAGGACACTTGCGATAGGATATCTTCCATAGGCTCGTGTGATCTGGGCAAAACGATTTTGCTATGTACCAAACTTGCTATTTGTGACTTGATGCCGTAGGTTGTCACCTCACCTTCCATGGCCAAGTGCTTTGTGGGGGAGGGGGAGGGGGAGGGGGAGGCTGACATAGTGCCACCAGTAGAGTTCGCGACACCACTCCTCCCTCCCTCCTTCCCCTTGACCACCGGCTTTCTCTTTCCCCAAAATCTCCTGTTGCACCTCAAGGCACTTTGCCGGATCTGTAGCTTATTTCAGCCCAATTGCAGCTGATGGGAAGGTCTTGTGTGGCTCCACCAATGTCAAATGAGGCATTGACACCAGGTCCATGGCCCCAGAATCTCAGGCCGGTTTTGCAATTCTGTCTCAGGGGCCACCTTCATCAAATCCAGATCTGCTTTTATTGCTGGCGGTCAGTGACTGGCTAGTCTGCTGACATTTGACGCAAACTCAACCTCCCTCCTCCACGTGCTGGATTTGACCACTGGCCTCTTCTGTCTTGAGGACATTCTCTGCTTGCTAGATTTACATTGGCCGTCACCCCTCCTCAACGCTTGTCTCCTTGACTTGAACATGAAATCGAGCCAATGAGCCAACCCTGTCAGGTATTTTAAAGAAGGCTAGACCAAACCAAGATTTCAATACGCCTAGATGAGCACACCCATAACCCCTAGCCCCCACTTTCTTACCTCGTCTGCTGGCCTTAGGCAGCTACAGCTTATGCCTCACTTGAGCGTTTAAAAAATACGTAATTCGATTAAATGGGGTGTTGCGGCTTGATGCAAAACAGCTCTGTGAGATCATTATTCTAAAGTCTCCAGCGTTACTAAAAAGCCTATTCATCTAACTGGTTCGACCTTCTTCTCCATCATCGGCGTGGACATCCGCTCCCTCTCTAGCCACAAAGTATTATAGGTTGAGTTGTTTGGTGCTTCTCCGGATAGAGAATGAACTATTAGTAGAAACTAGGAAGGCTAATAAACAGGATGAACTTATCTGGAACAAGCCATGGAGTGACGAATCAATGGCCTAAAGTCGAATTTGCCAGCTCACGTACACTCAGGAAACTCTGGCAGTTTACCTCCGGGGATACATGGCAACCAACGCTTCGTGAAACGGTCAGAAGTTTGAGCTGAGTAATAAAAAGAGCCGTCACCCTCAAGCGAGTCCGGCCCAGATGGTGCGAGAGCGAGTGTGGTGGAGAGTCTACCCTCAACTCTTGTTTTGAAGACTAAAAGCAAACTCCCATATATAATGGGTTTTCTCCTCTTCTATTCTACCAATGTGGGACACTGAGGTTTTATGGGACTTTTACTTTGAAGCATGACTTTCCAGCACACTTCTCTCCATTCAACATTAATATTCCCAAATTTGATGGCTCCTTAGTGGTCACATATCAAAAGTTATCATATAATGTTTATAATTATCATTAATCCTTGAATTTTTTTGATATATTTTTAAGAATGTTATCTTTTAATTTCAAAGTCAGTACGAATTAAAGGAATACTGGTCCAGTTGGTAACATTGAACTGGTCAAAGTCAAATTAGCAAGATGAATGTCATTTAAAGCAAGTAGTTTTTATGTCATTCAGTTATAGTTCATTGTTAAGTTAATCTTGCCCAATGCAGAACCTGGGAGAGTTAGAGTTGCTGTCAGGCTTCGCCCTAGAAATAATGAAGATCATGCTTCAGATGCTGATTTTGCTGATTGTGTTGAATCGCAGCCAGAGGTGATTTTTTTTATTTATTTCTGCAGTCAATTGACTTTGCTTATTGTTGATATGATAAACTGCCTCTCTACCCTAATCGACGGACATTTTCTGGTGTTGTGTGGTGTATTTTGCTTCCTTATGGACCAAAGGGTATGGAGCTTTTGAAGAGATGTCAATCACAAACATCCCAGCGACTTCGGTATATTTGTTATTAGATGTTTTTTGAGGGCACCTTGTCCTCTTAGACTGTGGTACCTCTTCTCTCTTATTAAGAAAATTTTCCTTATCTAACTAAACAGATATGATAAAGTGCCTCTTACCCTTGCCAAGGCCCAAGCCCCAATGAAATGGTAGAGTAGATTCAAAGAGGAATAAAGGAAAGTAAATGATGATATAGTAAACTGTCAATACCGCTCACCCTAAAAAGCTCCTTTCTTTCATTAGGGACCATTGTACCCTAATATCTTGAAATAGCATGATGAGTTGGATGATTTATATATGTCTTGAGACGGAAAATCCCACTTTCAACAATGCCTCTTGCTCTCTTCCATCTTTTTTTTTTGGACAGTAATAATCATATATTTCATTAACGTCCAAAGGATAAGCATTTTAGTACAGTAAAACAACCCTTATACTAAAGCTTGCTACTTGCTATACCAAACCTGTCTAGATAAGGCGCATCATATTCCCTAAGATCACCCACCTTCTAGGAAGGGTTGTTATCAAAGAGGAACAAAATCATTTGCGTCTCAAGACTAGGTGGTAAACTATGCAAAAGGAAATTAACAGATATAAAACAACCAGTAACACAGACCCTTCAAACAGCAACTACTAATTCCTAAGGAAGAAATTACAGTGCTGTAACACATAGGCAGATACACCTTTCACTCTACTCTTTCTTGCTCGGATGTGTATCTCCATGATTATTCGCTTTATCATCTGCTCAGAAGTTCGGGCTTGTTCTTCAAATTTTTTTTTGTTCCTTTCTCTCCAAAGGCGAATGAGGGTGTCAACTACAGCTGCAGCAAAAAGCTTCTTGGGGTTCCTACCCTGGCAGTATTGCTTGAGAAAGAGAGAGAAGTTTTCCCACTTGTTAGTCAAATAACCAGCCTCACACCATTTAAATAACCCGTGAGCAGTAGTGATGGAGAAAGGAAGAAAAGATGCTGAAGGAGAATCTACATTTTCTTTACAGAATACACATTGGCTAGGCCCTTGTAAGCCTTACCGTACACAGTCTCTCCCAGGTTGGTAGCCTAATAAGGATGCTAAGCCAACCAATGAAACAATGTTTAGGTTGAGCAAGAGGATTCCACACAGCCTGACACCAATCAGTTCTTGGTGTTTGGGGCTGCAGTAGTTTATATAGGCCTGCTTGACAGAGTATTTTCCCGTTTGAGAAGTAACAACAGTTTGCAACTCATCTCTCAATATAAAGAGCTGTTTCACAGTGCAAGAAGCTTGTGTGGGAATAGGAGAGTCCCCAAACCTGGAGTCTTTCACAACTTGGGTGATAGTTGAAGCTGGGCTCATTCTTGAGTTCATCCAAGCATGTAAGTAGCAGTAGGTACTAAACTAGTACAAAAAGGTAAGGCAATATGGCATCCAATTGCCTCAGACCTCGTTTTGCATCAAAGGGTGGCAATGGTGCACCATTAAAAAGATAGAGTAATTCACAGTTTTGAGACTCATCATAATCAATTGGAAAAAATTCATAGGGAAACCCAAACCCAAAAAAACTTGCTCAACAAAAGGCCATTCAACTGAGTCATGGGGCCTTTCTAAGGTCCACATTAAGAATGCATATGGGAGAGATACCCTTTCTTGAGTATTGTTTCGCAATCTCATGAGCAATTTACACATTGTCACGGATCGATCTATCCTTCACAAAAGCAGCTTGAGCATGATTGTTTATAGAGCTAAGGATAGGAGAGACTCTATTAGCTAGAACTTCAGAAACCATTTTGTAGAGAACATTAAAGCAGGATATTGGACGGAATTCACTTCCCAATGTAGGGTTTTGACATTTAGGGATAAGTGTGATTGATCTGCAGTTAAGAGATTTGAGCATCTTACGATGTGCAAGGATACTTGAGACTGCTTCAGAGACATCTTTGCCCACAATGTGCCATGAATTATTGAAAAAGTGAGCTGAAAAACCATCTGGACCCGGAGCCTTATCATCATCGATTTGCCAGAGCCCCTTTTTTGCTTCCTCATCTGTAAAGGGTGCAAAGCTCACAAACTCATCCTGAACTCTGGCAGGGTAAAGTCATTGAGTTTATGCTGATGAGAATTAAGGATCTATGTAACCTTATTTGTAGCTCTCCTGGCTTTTGCATATGCATGGAAAAACCTGGAGTTGTCATCTCCTGCATTTATCCAGGTGGCGCGAGCATTTTGTCTCAAAAATTGCTCTTCAAACAACTTCAACCTCTGCAATTCAGGTTCTAGTTTCTTTTCAGAGGAAATCAGCCCCTCATCAGATAAGTTCTGCTGCAGCTGAGCTTGCGCAGCTTGTAGCTCACTCTTAAGGTTATCAAGTTTCTTGGAAATGTCTTGCAGATAAAATGGAGCTTGCTTAAGTGCACTTTGGACATAGGCACCCCACGACCTTCAAACTTCCAAGCACTCTCAATAGCATCTTGATAGGTCCAGGAGTTAAGGAGTTTAAAAGGCGTTTTACCCAAAGCTGTATCATGGAGCAAAGTGACCACACCTATGGCATGATCAGAGACATTTTTTTTTTAGAAAAGGAAATTTTTTATTAATCAAATCTGTAAATAATACAAAAAGAGGATAAGACATCCTCAAATGCAATCAAAAGAAAATACAAATCTTGCCAATTGCGCTGTACAAAGGTAAGCGGGATGCCCTTAAAAGCACCCGTCGCCTTAGCCTAAAGGGTGGCCAAATAGACCACATGGTCCCAAACACAATCTATAGGCTTCCCAACATCACCGAGAATTCCTCTCCAACCAAATACACCACAGGATGGCCATACACATGCACCTCCAAAACAATTTCCCCTCCCTTCCTCGCCTCATAGCTGCGAAACGAAGATGTAAAAAATCACCCCGCGTGCCAGGACAAACAAAACTCTCCCCCTCCAGCAACCTACTCCATAAAGATCTAGCTATGTCACACATAACAAACAGATGCAGACTATCTTCCCCATCATGGCGGCACATCACACAGAAACCCGGTAGAAGAGACCACCAAGCACCCAGGCCCTGACCTTCAACGGAACCTTAGACTTCCAAATAAATGTAGCTAAGGGAAATTAGGGAACCGTGAAGGAAGGCTAAGATCGTGAAGGAAGGACTTGCAAGAGAAGACCCCAGAAGGGTCCCCAATCCAAATCCGGGAGTCGTCCGCAGGGACGAGAGAAGTAGAGTGAAGGACACCCAGGAGAGAAACAAGTTCCTCCAACTCTCTATCATGTGGGGAACGACGCAAATGTAAATCCCACGAACCACCCGTGCCTGAACAGAAAGCAGACACATGCGCCCCGTGAAGGGTGGATCAGGGAATTAAATAGCGGTCTCGATCGCGAATGCGGTAACGGTCGTGATATCGCAGAAACGTACCGTTGCGGGTATCGCGTAGCGAATTGCGGCAATCGCGGCGTGAATGACTCACATAAAGGATTATTTACACTTCTAATTGCATTTTGGAATCTTTGCTTTACCATCATAATTCGAACATAATATGTATTCAAATTCATTATAAAATAGATAATATTAGTTAAAGGAAACTAATAATAGAGTTATAAAGTAAAATGATAATAATTTAATGATCATATCGGAAAAGTAACGGTAAAAAGCACCGCTTTCGCGTAATGTAACGGTCGTAGCGGCTGTCGCTGCGTGAATGACTTCTCAACTTCGCAGCGCGGTAAAACGCGTCGCGGCGAGCTCAAAATCCTTTACATAGCGGCCGTCGCGTCGCGTAGCGGCCGCTATTTAATTCCATGGGGTGGATAGCCGATAAACTCGCGGGTACGTGGAAGAAAAGGAGTTACCCTTCCACGCATCCTCCCAGAATCGAACAGGGGGGAAGGGAGGGGAAAGGAAGGGGTCAATTCCCCTCCATTAACTCAATTTTTATTTCCCCCCAAATTGGAGGGTAATGAGGGGAGGGGAAATAGTGGAAATTGGCAAAAAGGTTGAAATATTTTCCCTCCTTTCGCTGCCCCTCGATTCTCTTCCCTTCTCTTCCCCTCCAAAACTTCAAACTTGCTTGAACTACTGATGCTTGTAACAGATCTGAGCTACCCTATTACGGTTATTTTATCATCCAATTATGGTGGACAGTCACTAACCTTGGAGTAGGTACTGCCTCTTCCCTTTCAAGTATTCAGATGAATTTCGTGCTTATTTGACATGGCTTTATAGAATGCGAGTGTGGGTTTTTATAGTTAATGAAGTTTCTGCTTTGTTTCTATGTTCTTGTCTAACGAGCCATCTTTCTTCTTCCTTAGCTTTTCCCTCAAGCACATGGAAAGGGAATGGCAATTTTCATTTTTCTTTTTGTGAACCAAGCGGGCGTGTGGCTTGAGAAGGCATGACTGCAGCCACAGGTTTAGAGCCGGGGGGAGGGGGGGATTCCAGTAAGGAAAAGAACCAGCACAAATGGTAAACAGGAAGAAGTAAGAAAGAGAGAATACAGGAATATATACTTTACCTTTATTTTATGATTTGGATTTAGGACAAGGTTTATAGTTTGTTCAGTTTTCCATGACAATAGAAAGGAATGTAGGGGAAATTTTACAAAATTACAGTGTTGTGTCAGATTTTGATTTTGCTTGGGAATGGTTTATGTTATCGAATGGGGTCAAAGGGGATGGAATGGAACACTGGTTCATTGTGATACCCACTGCATTGGAAGTTTGTATGGAAATTTTGCTCACTTTATTTAATTGTTTCTCTTTGTTCTCATGCAGCTGAAGAAACTGAAATTGCGAAAAAATAATTGGACTTCTGAATCTTACAAATTTGATGAAGTCTTTACTGAAACTGCATCTCAAAAGCGCATTTATGAAGTGGTGGCAAAACCTGTTGTTGAGGCAAGTTCTTATCACAATCCTTGTAGACTTTGTCATTAGTTCTTATTGACAATCTTGTACACGTCTGTCCCATAATACTCCCCAGTCTGCATGGCCGAAAATATTTTTTCACCTTATAGCACTGCTTTCTTCCTAGCATTCTTATATCTGTCTTCTTTCAACTTAGTTATTAGAATTTACCTCGTTTAAGAAAGTCAGACCTTTTTCAGGGCCCATGGGATTAGTCAAGCAAAGCTTGTATACTTATGTTATCTAAAAAAAAGAGAAAGAAAATGAGACCTTTATTATAGGAGTGTTACCTTCTTTATTTTGAGCGTTGAAGCTCTTCTATAGATGTTTTCTGCTTTCAATCTATAGTTATACTTGATGGCTTAATGTTTTGTCTTGCATTGTTCTTTTAAGAATTACTGATACAAGGGTGTGAGTGTCATGCTGATTGTACACCCATTACACACTTTTGCAGAGTGTTCTAAGTGGATATAATGGGACAGTTATGGCTTATGGCCAAACAGGTACTGGGAAGACTTACACAGTTGGCAATCTGGGCAAATATGATGCTTCAGAGCGTGGCATCGTGGTTCGAGCAGTAGAAGATATTATCACCAATACATCTCTAGCAAGTGATAGTGTAGAAGTCTCCTACTTGCAGGTAATTTAACCACATTGTACCTTGGAATGAGATGAGTTGCATATTCATGTATGGTGCTGATGCTTTGTAATGGAAAATTTGGAATCTGGCAGGATCACTTTTGGTTTTAATGCCTTATTTTTTGAGTTTTTCTTATTGCCACAGGGCCCACAGTCAAAAACTTAGAACATTAGCTAATCATAAATCAGAGTAACAAAGACTAGAAAATCCGTGCATGTCTTAAAATACGATTAAGAAACGAGGTTGAAATAGTCACTATGTCCTGGTAATTCAATGGTACAAACCATGTCAATATATTTATTTAAGCTCGGATTAAAAATACTGAGTAGGTGCTCTTAGTTTTTTCTTAAATTCTTCTAAATCTTTGCCATTATACCCTTTAGTAGTATGTACTTCGAAAACTGTCGAGTACCTACGAAATGCTCTGATGTTACGCCAACTATGGCTTCCTGCAGCCAGAAATGAAAGGTAAATGCTAGTTGCCAGCCATGGTCGGCCAGGGAGACAAGTCTTTTCACCGGGCTGGAATGTTTTCTTCAGGCTTTAAATTCACCACCCTTTTTTTTTTTTTTGTTAATTTCTTGCCTCCCCCACCCCAGTCTCTTCTCATTGGTGCTCCACATGTGATTGGTGATATTTTCAATTAGGTATTTGCTGACAATATTGCTAATAATTTTTATACAATTGTGGCTAAGGCTCCATGCATGTGACACTAGCCAGAGGGCTGGAGTCTGCACTAGGTTGATCTTAAATGAATAAAATATTTCATCTTTGTAGTACACTGGTCCTTTGTGTATGAGAACATTTCTTTACATATCCAACGCCATATATATTTTCTTTGTGGTCATGTTTGTAGCAATTTTCTTTCAGTGATTGCATAATCATCTGCATCTATCACTAGAAATACATGCCTAGCATCAAGTTACGCTGCTGCTTCTCGCCATTCAGCCACTGTCTCCACCAGCCACTTTTTGGCTGCTGGAATCGTAAATTATCTTCTGTAGAATTACATCCCCAACCCACATACTGGGCCTCTTTCTTCTCCATTTCTTAGAGTTAGCTTCATGTCCTGTTTAAGCTTGAAAATCCTTATGTATCGCCATGATTGTGAGGAAGGGTTACATTTCTTTGTTGTGTGACTTTGCTAGGGTGTTGTGGGATAGGCTGACTGGGGGGGGGGGGGGGAGCATTTTGCGAACCCGGCTACATTGGGGCAGTTTTTACAGATACGTTTTGCTGCTGCTAGGAGAGGGAGGGAGGGTAAGTTGTGGTGGAGGTGTGCGTGTATGGATATTCTGTGGTGTATTTGGTTGGAGCGGAACTCGAGGATCTTTTCTGCGTCCAGTAAAAGAGTGGATAATGTTTGGGATCATGTTGTTTATTTGGGCAAAGGCAGTTGGGGCCTTCTAGGGTGTCCCTCTTACACTTGTTCAGTTACAGTGGCGGGACTTGTCGATATGTTTTTTTGCTTCTCTTTGGAGGACTTCTTGTCCTCCACCTTTTTTGCATTCTTTCATTGATTGATTAATAAAAAAATTTCTTATCTAAAGAAAAAGAAAAAAAAAAGATTGAAAATCGTTAATCACTTGTCTTAATAGAGGATGAGGTGGGAGCACAAGTGGTAAGTGCCCCTCCCTCCAGTGGGCATGGGTTTAAGTTCAAATCCTCATCCATGTAGGAAGAATAAATTCCCCTCTACCATTCTTTGCAGGGAGGTCTACTCCTCTGCTTGAGCCCGTCAGCCCATCATAGATGGGTTGGCTTGCCCAGTGCATGTGGTTTGTGGGCTATCCCATGCGCCCTTGTAGCAAAAACAAAACCGTGTGAAGTTGTTTTATCATATATATTTTGTTCTTAATCACTCGCATTTTATGCATTTCTTCCAGTTGTACATGGAATCAATTCATGATCTACTTGCACCTGAGAAGACTAATATTCCTATTGTAGAGGACTCCAAGACAGGGGAAGTATTGTTGCCTGGTGCCTCAGTCATTAGAATTCATGACCTTGATCACTTTATGGAACTGCTTCAATCTGGTGAGGCAAACCGTCATGCTGCAAATACAAAGCTTAACACAAATTCGTCTCGTAGTCATGCAATTTTAATGGTGAGACACACATTCTCTTCATTTGTTTCTTTTTTTCTTTCTGGTATTATGTTAGTGCTCACATATTGCTTCATCTCTCTCAAGGTTTATGTTAAGAGGTCTGTTGGAAAAACAGAAACTGGAACTAATGCCCAAATTGATTTGGGTGTAAATATGATACGAAAAAGCAAACTACTAATTGTGGATCTTGCTGGATCAGAAAGAATAGATAAATCGGGTAAGTTTTTTTTTTTTTTTGGTAAAATGTGAGCATTTTCATTACCAAAATATGAGCTTTGAGCACTTACATCTAAGACAACAAAAAACAAGGGAGCCATTGCAGCAACCCTTAGACAAGCAAATCGGGTAAGTTGGTAGTACTTACTATTTGTCATTTTGTATCAGGAGACTATGTTACTAGGACTCAGCGACAAGTGTCCGTTTGTGATACGTGTCACATGTCATTGTGTGTTTTTGTCTTAAATTGAAGTGTCGAGTGTTCATACCCATGTTCTAGTGGAGAGGATCCGACACGGTTACCTGTAGGGAAATGAGGCGTCTAAGTAACAATAGTTGGGAGACATGTAGGGAAAGGACTTTGTCGGACTCTATTCGTCTTATCTTGATCTAATTAAGATTTTTGTGTTCAACAGAGTAGAATGTCAGTGAAACATACAAGTGTATAATTCTGCATATAGAGAAGGCTTGCTTTCTGGCTCCCGAACGAAATTCGTCCTCCTTTTGAGTTGTTTGTTGACTGTCTCTTCTTGCTATGGCAGTTTATGATTAAAGCAAGCGACTTTTTTTGTCCTACCGCTGTTCAAATATTAACACCCTACATTTCTGCATGACAGGCAGTGAAGGACAGCTGCTTGAAGAGGCTAAATTTATCAACCTCTCCCTCACTTCTTTGGGGAAGTGTATCAATGCGTTGGCTGAAAATAGTTCACATATCCCAACTCGAGATTCCAAGTTAACAAGAATTCTCCGTGATTCATTTGGAGGTTGTGCTAAATATCTTTTTATAAGTTCTTGATTTTAAAGCAAGCATAGTAGAGCTCCCATAACTGATTAGACTAGCCATAGCGTTTCTTAGATCGGTAATCTTTTGTGGCACTTATGATGCCATACCTTTCCATTGAGAAGATGCTTCTTCATAGACCTTTAGTATTGTTGCTAGACATTGATTGAGAGTATCATAATTCATCTATTCACCCTTGCAGTAATAGGTGGCTATTGGTTTTGGAAGAACAAAGGGGTAACGGAAGACTATTGACAATAACAATTTATGTTTGAGATATGAGGGGTCGGCACAGGAATGAAAGCTCTATGGGTACTTAGATTGATTTTATGCTCTAGGTTTCAATGAAGATAATGTTGGCAGTGGTTTTAGTGTACCATTGCCATTGTTTCCTTTTGTCAGAAGAAATTTGACCTCTAAAATGTATCATATTTTTCTATAAATCAAAGCTGTTTGCTTATTTTGAGATAGAAAAGTTTTTAAGGTTGACAGTTGACAGTGGTGTCTGGTGAGTTAAAAGCGTTTAGAACCCTGTTTCTGTAGGCTGTCCGCTATCGTGCTCTTAATCTTTCACCGCTAACATTTAACAATCTTATATAATCACGCATATGGCATCCAATTTTACAATTTTAAATCTAAGATTCTGTAGGATCCTTTCATGTGATTTCTCTAAAAGGGAAAAGAAACTATGAAAAATAATGGCGTCAACTTTAAATAGTGGTAACTGCGGTGGTAACTGCTATATTTCATTCCATTAGCACTACCCCGTTTCACAGAATCAGTTTAATTCTCATGAAGTTGTTGATTCATTCTGTTCTTATTTTCAAGGTCCTACTTTTATGGTACGCATCCACTTCGCAGTTGGTTTTGCTCTCTATCTTGGTAAAGCCTAATTGTAACTTGCGTGGCTTTTATTAAATAGGCTCTGCAAGGACTTCCTTAATAGTCACGATTGGGCCTTCAGCACGACATCATGCAGAAACTACTAGTACAATAATGTTTGGGCAACGTGTGAGTAACTTTCTTTGATTATATTTCATACTCGTATGATACAGAAACATCTGATGCAGGGGTATCAGATTTTCATTGTGGTCGCAACATAGTGGAAAGGTAGTGTTACGGTTGTCGTGTAACAGGTTGCAGTTACTGCGGTGTGAACTTTTATCAGCGATATTGATTGTATCGGCTATTTATGGGCTGTATCCTCCATTTATTGGGCATTTATCGAATATGCATTGGCCGTATTAGAGTATTAGACACCCTGTTACGTTCTGGATTTTTACATATTGTCAAGCTCAAAAACCGATAAGCATCGGTCAATATGTCGATTTGATACCTTGGGGTTTTTGTATACCTCTTGGACTTAACTTCTTAGATAAGAAATGTTTACATAATGGACTAAAGGAGTTACAAAGTTAGAGGACAAGAGTCTGCACAGAAAAATAAAAAAGAACCTCCCATCTAACTAGAAAGAACCCCCAATTTCGCTTGATGTTAGTAAGCGATACCCCTTCTAAAGCACCAGCTACTTTCTGCCACTACATAGCCAACTACAACATCCAGTCCCAAACAAAATCCCTTGGATAAGATACCCCCAAAAAAATGCGAGAATTTCGCTCCAGCCAGATACCAAATCTTTCTTTAGCATGTACTGATTGATCCATTGACAAGCATATTAGTGATACTCATCCAGTTATGTCAGTTCTTTCATTGTGACATACTTTCGTGAAGGTACAAAAGATGAATTTACCTTTCATTTGTGATGATAGCAGCATTGATTAACTGGTTTTTGATTAATGTTCTACCGTTTGTGGGTCTTCCGGAAACAGTCTCTCTACTAGGCGACTAGTTAGGGGTAAGACTGCGTACATCTGGAGCTCCCCAGACCCCGCCCTAGGCGGGATACCTACTGGGCTATGAAGCACGGACACGCCTATAGGGTGCCGTGTCCCGTGTCCAATACGTACTGGACACGGACACGCGTTGGACACGCCTGAGTACGTGTCCAATAAAGCAGGACACGGCAATGAGATTTGGACACGGCAATGGACACGGTCAACCATTTGGACACGGCAGGGGACACGGGACTAAGTATTTTTGCCCAAAAAAGAAAAATAAAAGCAAAAAAAACTGTTTTTACACTTAAAGACCTGATTTTCAACTTGCCGTCATTTTTTTTCTGGCTGCTTTCTCAGTTTCTCTCGTTATCTCTCTCTCCTCTGTCTCTTTCTCTCTCCATCTTCAAGACTTCAAAGCACAATTTCCATTACTTGCTGATTTGATTTCTTCAACTCTTCATTCCTTCATCTCCTTTGACATGTTAATTAAATTATGGAAATAACTTTTCTGATTTTTTCATGTATTTTTTAATTTTTTTTTTTCCTTTGACGTGTCCGCGTATCCGGGATTTTGAGAATTGCCGTATCCCATGTCCCGTGTCCGCGTGTCCCGTGTCCGCGTACCCGTACTCGTGCTACCTTGCTACTGGGTTGTTGTTGTTGATTAATGTTCTACTGTTTATGTGACAGATGACATTATTGTATTCTTATTTTCTGTAGTCGTAGTCATCAAAAGTAATTACAACCTGTTGTCTTACATGCAATTATTTATGATGATGTTGCTCTCTTAAAGTTGATTGTTTAGACAAATGAATTTGCACTCTTAATCCAAGCTATTGCCCTGTGTAACTGAGTCCTTTCATTTGTGATGGGCTTGCCAAAATGAGGAACATTGTGCGACTGGTATCAGTTATCACCTTATCAGTCACTATTTAATTATGAATGTGAATGCTGAATTCTGTTTCCTTAGGAGCAAGATGATATTCAATTTTAATGTATTTGGATTCTCAAAATATTTCAATCAAAGAAATGATGAATAATGAAGTTGGTACTATAGTAAGATTCAGAAATTATTTATTTGATACTATCGTATGTGTTATTTACTTGGTAATATTGCAGGCTATGAAGGTAGTAAATATGATGAAAGTGAAAGAAGAATTTGACTATGAGAGCTTGTCAAGAAAGCTTGAAAGCCAAGTTGATCATCTTACTAAAGAAATTGATAGGCAGCAAAAGCTGAGGGACAATTATATAAATGAAATGGAAAAGAAGCTCAAAGACTGTCAACGTTCATTTGTCGAGGCAGAAAAGAGCTTAGTGGCAAGGTCTGAGGTAATTGCCTCCTGCTTCTATGAGGTCCATCTATAATTTTTCATCGTGTTGTTTACTCCTCAGCTTTCGTTGTTCCCAAATTCTGTCGTTGTTTCAGTTTTGCTAGCGTTCATACTTGCAGATTCTCGAGAAAGATAATGGTCGTTTGGAGATGGAAATGAAAGTTATGTCGGAGGACTTAAATCATCAAAAAGATTGTAATAAACTGTTGCGTGATGAAGTGGCACGCCTAGAAATTAGTATTGAACACTACAAGGTATATAATTTGACCAAGGTTCAACATTTTAGTATAAATCTTGTCAAAATATTCTGTTTCTCTATTGGTTCTCTTTAATCGACGTGTTCTGCTCTCTGATCACATGCCGAAATCTGGAAGTATTATTGCCTTGGTAGGGTTCTTCATAATGTAAAGTTCTTTATGAGGAACCTGCATTGTTCCATGTTCCTATATATCTGGGTACATTATGACTAAAGTATAGCTACCCTACTTGTATACCTCAACATGTTTGTAAATGGCCCTATATGAACAATTGACAATTTGCATTTTGTGGATCAGGATTAATGAACACCGTATAACTCTATCTTTCTTTTGAGGTTGTCTCTATTTCGTTTCTGTAAAGATAACATGATCTTGTTGATCATCTTGTGTTTCCTTATGTGTTCCAGAGTCTAGACAACCAAAGAGTAGTTTGATTGTTAAACTAGTATGGGAGGCTAGACAATTAGTATGTGTTTCTTTTCTGATTGGTTAAAATGTCATTTCTCTTCCCCTACATGTATCCATTTTGCGTAGAATATCGCGTATTTTTTATGATTGACTTGAAGAAAATTGGTTCTCAGTGCTAATGCTCTTGTTTTATGGTGTAGCAAAAACAGCATGAGAACTCCACGTATCAAACAGCTCTTGCAGATACCACCCAGATGTATGAAAAACAAGTAGCAGCATTGATTATCCAATTAGAGGATGAGAGAGCTCGCAGTGAAGGAGCTGAAAGGCAATTAAACACTTTAAAGGCTCTTCTAAATGATCAGGAAAGTTCAATGCAGGTCTCTGCCGTTTCTTCTATTGAATGTGCGGGCTAATAAGCTCTCATATTTTTGTTTTCTTTTTCTTTTTTCTAAATTACTGAATCTTTCCTTGCTGGAAATTTTGCTTCACGAAAATAAGAGTTAGACAATATAAATTCCATATTGAGCAGACTGCTTTCGTAAGATGTACTTGTAATACATTGGATTGCCTTATTCGTTCTTTTCCCTTGAAACTCTTAAAAAATGAAGATACACATGTCCTATTCATATAGTGATGACCTAACTCTGGTTATCTTCCTGATGTTTATTGGTGCTTGTATTTTAAGATCGATACCATTTGATATATTTGAAGATCTCTAACAATTTGATATAACATACAATATATGGACAAAGACTGATTTTGTTTTTTTCACGTAGTAGCAATGTCAAACGGAGAATTCTAAATATCAGAAGGAGCTTCTAGACACCAAGCAAAAATATGAGAAGTCAAGAACACAATTAACCAAGGAATTAGAGGACATGCATTTCCGCTGTCAACATGCTGAGGAGCAAGTGGATTCTTTAAGAAAGATTTTAGTTGACCAGAATTCTGATCAGAAGTTACTCTCAGAGACCATTCAGCTCTATGAGAACAAAATAGACAGCTTAACTTTGAAATTACAAGATGAGCGTGTCTGTCGTGAACAAGCAGAAGAACAAATGGAGTCATTAAAGAAACATCTGATCGAAGAGAACAAAAGCCAGGTAAGTTCTTTATCCAAGAAATTGGAACTATACAAGTACAACTCCTTCAATTACGGTGGTTTTTCTGTGTCCCCGACACCATATTGAGGTAAACAACAGTTCCTCTAACTACAGGTTAAGGGTTTTGAAATGAAGTTACAAGTCTGCTGTCTCATGTTTAAAACCTTGTGAATATCTGTGTGTGATTTATCTATTTTATTGGGATATACTGTCCGTAGTTCTTCCATATGAATACATCGTTCCAATTGAAATAGCATTTCTAGTTTTCTATTTAAATAACATTTGAAAATCATATATAAGAATTGTGTTTTGTTATCTCATAATTATTATCTTATACGGTCAAGGTAAGAGGTTTTTTTATTATCTTTGAGTATACATTGCAGGGGATCCTACACAGAAGGCAAAACAGAACAACAGGGCTAATAAAATATTCGATAAATATACTTTAGTTTTACTAAATTTGTAGAAAAGAGGCCGTTTGGGAATCACTTTTGTGCTATGCTTTAGGAGTTAGGATCTTAACTGTGTTCAAACCAGGAAAATTTTTGTGGTAGTGGCTGTAAGCGGCATCACAAAAACGGAGTGTTGCACATACAGGTGTTGTATAATGGGTTGCGGCCTTGCTGGTGCGGCTATAGCATTGTGGATTTCATTGACGATTTTATGCTGGTCGTATTTCTGCTAGGAGTGGCTATTGTATGTTGATTTGATTGTGGAATCAGATTCGGTTAACGCCGTTGGATGATGTAACTCAAAAGAAGGAGGGCCTTGGGAGGTCCACTTTGAACTCAACTTCATTCGTCAATTCATGGAGTGGTGGCCGAAGATGAAAATTGTTGACAAGCCTCATAGTTCCAAACTTCCAATGCAATAGCTGACGGCGTAGCTAAATCAGGATTGACAAGGGAGTTAGATTTTATTACTTAGCTATGAGTTGGTGTTTTTGCTGCTTTCTTTCCAGTAGCTGTTGGACAGTGTATCACTTCCTAAGGTGTAGTGCTTGTCTCACTTTCACTCACCTGAGTACGTGATTGCAACGATTTCGTTCAACCCTTCCGTTTTGTTTTTGGTCCAAGGGACGCACAAAGGCCAGTACAATAAATTTACGTACACCAGGGGAGGGGGGATTTGAAGTTTGGACCTATTGTACCCAGCGCCTCAGTCTTTACCACTAGGACAAGACCTCATTGGCGATTTTGTTCAACCCTTCCTAGGTGGGGATGAACTGTTGGATGATGCTATAGCGGATGGATGATCTAGGCGTTCTTGTTTTAACAGTCTTAAGCTGTTTTACGCTTGCTGTGATTAATAAAGAATGCCTAATTGTTAACAAAATAAAAATAAATAATAGCCTTGTGGAATGGCTTGGATGTGTTTAGCTTGGTTTTAACTTTTAACAGGTGTTTGAGTTTCGACTCCAATAAGTGTATGAGCTTCGACTCCTTTTTTTCTGCATTTAATGATTTCGACTTCTAGTAATCAAATAATAACAAAAACAATAATAATAGCCGATGTGGCTTGGCGCCCTTTTCTATTTATTCAATGAGTTCAAGCACACATTGGTTCTCGGGAACAAACATTTTGAAGACCCAGAAAACACTGATCCTACTCCTGAACCACCGTAATCATGTTCCCTCCGTTTTTCGTTTTCCTTCACCATGACTTGACCTCCACGAATGACCATCTTGTCCTTCCCAAGATATACACGAGGCTCCAACTACCCTTGTTCGTGTCAATTAAGTTCCATCTACATCTCTTGTTCCCTTCCTCTCTTTCATGGGGCGGAACTCAACTGTTTTTTGGGATCTGGCTGTGGAGGTGTCCTATGATTAGATGGGTGGAAGGATGCCTACTTTGGTTCTGGGGATGATATTACCCTTATCCTGTATTCTACCCTTTTGTAAGGCTTGTCTCTCTTTAGATACCTAACTAGGTGGCTAGAAAGCTTGAGATGGTCTTGTGTAATATTTCTTGATTGTGTGGGATAGTGGTTCAGTGATACCACACCCACCTAAAATGCTCTCTCTCTCTCTCTCTCCACCTTTCTTCTTCCCTCTTCTCTTCTTCTTTCTCCTCCCATGGCTTCCCCACCTGCTAATGGGTTCTCTACTGCCCACCACAGTTCAGATCGAAGGGAAATCCTTCTATCTGTACCCTAAACTCAGGGAAGGAGGTTTTGTTAAAATCTGGGAGAAAGGCCGCAAGAAATGTCGTCGGATCCACATGACGGCGACGATGGCGCGATGGTTGGAAGGCTTCATTGGTTCGGATCTGCTAGCCAAGGGTGGATTCGCAGAAAAGAGGCGGTTTGGGAGAACCCTAGGATGGGTTAAGGCCAAATCGAATCGAATTCAAAGGATTCTTTTCTGGAGATCGGTTTGAGCCGACATGGGCAGTCGACTGCGGTGTTTGTGCCTAGCGGCAAGGATGGCCGGAGGTGGGACGATTGCAAGGAAGCTCTCGCCAAGGTGGTCGGGTGCTTTCCTCAGATCTCCTCTAGAAGTCGATTTCCAATTTAGAATTCCAGAGACCAACGGTGAGCGTAGTTATCGGGGTGTGGTAGCCGGAGCCACGCATCACCGGTGCTCGGAGTGCGGTCAGGTTAGGTCATCTAATTCCTGTCAAGCATCTAGGCCTCGGGATTTTCAGGTCGCAGTGCCGGGGAGCCCATGCTGGCACAGTGGAGGCGCGTGAGCCCACGCGCTCTGAGTCCATTGAGGCGCGTGAGCCCACGCGCCCTGAGCCTGTTGAGGCGCGTGAGACCATACTTTCTGGCTTTGATGAGGCCTCCAGAATGTGTTCGGCGCGTGCTGATGATGGGGCTCATAGTTATGGCGTGTGCACTACAATTACTTTATCTAGAAGCCCAGCAGATCCCAAAATCCAGGTGAATATCGATTTGGGGCTTGTTCTTGCTTCTCTTCCTCATTGCCCTTCCTCTACTTTAGTTTTGGATGTGGGGGGATTAAAGGTGAGGTTATCTCTTGAAGGTGTCCAGAGTGGGGAATTAGTCAGCTCTCCTCTTACTAATGGTATACCGGTGCAAGCGTTAGCTGGGGTCCCTGCAGGTCAGCAAGAGGGAGATGCTACACAAATGCTAGACCAAGGGGCTGCTCCTATGGTATTGAATCAAGATCAAACGAGTTCGCCAGTAAGGGAGGTTAATGTTAGTGCACCAGTTTTGGATACCTCAAACAAGTTCACCTCGATTCTTTTTGCTGACAATGGGGTTAGGAATTGGGCGGATAAGGTTAGCAAGGAGGATGAGGATGACTTTAACTATGAAGACGACTAGTTCTTTGTTGGTAATGACTTGTTATTGGACAACCTCAGAAGCAACGAGGATTCGGAGTTTGTTCCACAAACACCAGGAGTTTTTCTAGATGACACCCAATTATTCAATGAGGGTGGGGTTATTGGCTCGCAAAGGGAGGGTTTAGAGATGCTTTTTAGTTCCAGTCAAGGTGCAAACACCTCGGGAAGGGAAACCTGAGGGTGACGGGATTTTGCCAACACCAAAATCTAGCATTCTGAATTGCTATACTTTAGGCAGCAAGGAAGCTGATGACAATGGCAATGCAGTATTGGTTTTGGGGGGCATGTTCCTCACTGATGTCCAAGGCCAGAAGACTACTCTCGGTGCCAAGGAGGGTAATGACATAGGAAGTGAGGCCACTCTCGATTTTAGGGAAGCGGGTGATGTAGGAACAAAGGCCACTCTCAATTCTAAGGCTAGGAGAAAGAATCGGGAGTTGGAAAATCTAAAATCCGGTGTCAATTATGACGGACAAGGGTTGAAGAGGGGTTTCTTACCTAGGAAGTAGACTCTCGCTTTTGGTTATTTCTTCTTTCTGTTTTAGACATTTGGGCTCGATTATTTTTTTGGAGGATACCTTATCCTCTCCCTATCTACTCTCTCTTCCATTCGTAATAAAATCTTTTTTCTTATCAAAAAAAATAAGATCAAAATTTGGACTCCTACAACTTTAATCTGGTAAGTCGTTATGGTAGTTCCCCTTAACCCAGACTCCATTTCGCATAGGTTATTCGAAATACGTACGGGCTTCATCAAAATGGTTGCAATGCATTTGTTGGAGGTGACATTACATTTGCTAGTCCCTAGAAGCTCATTTCTCAAACCTAGTCCAGTTTCCTCATGTGACATGTGGTTATCTTTAAAATTTGGCCTGGGATAGGTTCCTTTGTTTCTGTGTCTATTCCTTGATTATATATAATCTCATCACTCCGCAATATGCCTATATCTCACTTCTATAACTTTGGAATGTCGATCTCCTGCACTTTCTTTTTCGGAAGACATGCCAATGGGAGGGAATTTTGATAGAGTTATCTGATTTGTTTCAATGGTTGGTTCCCTTACACGCACTGTTGAGTCCTAGTTGACACACTTCTTTGTTTCTTTTTCTCTGTAAGTCCCTACAAGTGCTTGTAAGTTGTAACTTGTTCATATTTACTTTTCTATTTAAGAAGTATATATGCTGATGATTTTCTGCATATAGGACCAAGAGACGCGGACGGTGAATGATCTAGTAATGAAATTAGAAGAGAAAGATCAAACATATCAGGCGGCTGTTGATGAAGTACAGTCGCTGAAAATAGAAAATGCGAATATGTTATCGGAAAAGGTACTGCAATCAGAAGACAAGTTCTGCATTTGCCTATATTACAACAGATTATTTATATGCTTTTTTTGTTTGGAATTAAAGGAACAATTGAGTAGTGAACTTCATGCTTTGAGACACAAATTGCTGGCCGAGGAGAAGCAAAGGGTGACGCTTGAAAATGAACTTATCAGTTTCAAGAAGCTTGGACCTGAGAATAGTGAGGATACTGAGGTACATTGATGCTACAGTAGTCAATAGCTGCATATATTTCTGGGAATAGTCTGAAGTTACCAAACATCTATTGCATTACAGGATAAGAAACTGCCTGTAAAGCCACATATTAGTAGAGAATCATCATCATTTCGGTCTGCCATGGGTTTGAACAGATCAATATCCGGTCAGAGGGCAACAATTGCCAAGATATGTGAGGAAGGTAACACATTGGTCTCTTGTAGCGGGCAAACCTTTTCTATTAATTTCTTTTTTTAGTTTCCTGGAGATGCTGATTTTTATATTCTGTGTTCCAACAGTTGGGCTTGAAAGGATACTAAAACTTTTATCTTCTGAAGATATTGAAGTCCAAATGCATGCATTAAAGGTGGTTGCAAATCTTGCTGCTGAAGGTATTTCTTCATCTATATTAATCTTTTTTGCTCGTTTATTTCAACTGTATTCTGTTTATGTTTTCTTTTGTTTATATTTTTTATGTCTTTCAAAGGTGGATATTAAAACTATTATCTTCTGAAGATACTGAAGTCCTTATATCTCAATCATGTTTGTTAATAACTTATTTGTTATTTGATTATGACTTTCGGAAATAGCGTTTTTGTTTGTCAAGGTAAGGATGGGTACGTCTCAACTCCTAAACCTGGTGCTGGGGGGGGAGGGGGGGGCTCCCTCAAGGGTTTTGACATTTTGCATATATATTGTGGCTGATTTTGTTTTCAGCTACCCATTCATATAATGTTACTTGATTGTGTAATCATACAACTGTTTCTCTTAATCCTTTTTTTTCCCCATATCAGATATCAATCAGGAGAAGATTGTGAATGATGGTGGTCTAGATGCACTCCTCATGCTATTGCAGACATCACAAAATACCACTATTCTTAGGGTGGCTTCTGGTGCTGTCGCTAATTTGGCTATGAATGGTACCATCATAACCTTTTTCCGTTGCCTGATGGTAATATTAACACAAGTTGGAACAGCAATTGAATTATGAAAATACATATAACCATACAAACTTTCACATGCTACAATTTCTTCCTTTTTATGTATGTCAGCATTAGATTATGCTTTTGCAGCTTAATTGTGATAAAGGTAATGGAAAATTAATGAGAGGGAAAAGATGTGAATGGTGTTGTTAATAAATTAGACAAAGGCATGAATAGGAGTTCACGAAGAGATTTCTCATCCCATGGGCATGGTGGTTAGGTTTTAGATGGCTAGGAAAGAAGGTACAATCTACATTCCTCATTGGAGTTTCTTTTACTATCGGTGGTGCCGTCTTTGGAAACACTGAAATACCGAATACTCCAACTGGATCTGAGTGTTCTCATAAACTTTTGAGTGTAGATACATGAGTGTTGTTTGGAAACTTAAGGGTTCTGATGAGGTGCTGGAGAAAGTATAAAGTGGTGGAAGTTTAGTGGTTGATGTCATTAGAGGAATGTCTTATATCCCTTTATCCCGATTCTTTTGTCCATTTCTTTACACATAGTTGTATGGAGACATGTAATGAACGTCCAATTAAAATAAATAAAAAATCCCTGCTTCCCTATATTTTATCCTTATCTAGAAGTCTAAATGAATCGTTTAAGGTTTAAAATGAATGAGCGTAATATGGGAATGTGAAATAGTAGTGATGTTTAATGAAAAGTGATCGAAAGAAAGTACGAAAAAGGGAGTACTATTTTCTAAAAAGTGATTTTATCCTTATCTAGAAGTCTAAATCAATCGTTTAAGGTTTCAAATGAATGAGCGTAATATGGGAATGTGAAATAGTAGTGATGTTTAATGAAAAGTGGACGAAAGAAAGTACGACAAAGGGAGTACTATTTTCTAAAAAGTGATTTCCGCCCCCCCCCCCCCAAAAAAAAAAAAAACAAAAAAAGAAAATATAAGTTAAGGAGAGTAAAGATGATGTCTATGGCATTAACACAGAATGGCTGGATGCCCACATAATACTGTTATTGGCTTTTACCTAAAAAAAACAAAGGAGCATAATGGCCACGGGCCTCCTTGCTATCTCAAGGACTCTCTTTGCTTTACACACAAGTAATGCTGTTATTGGCTTTAACCTCAGCTTGTTCCCTATTGTGTATGTAGCTTATAAATGCCCGTCTTCAAAAAGTGGGAATTTAGTTTGCAGCTTGGTAAGACTGATAAATTGAATTGTGAGGGTCTGATGGTTGTGGGGTTGGTGAGCAAGCTTACTAATATTAGGAACAAGTTACTCCACAGCAATCAACAAAGACAGTTGAAGCTCAACTAATCAAACCATTTGCTGAGTTAGATGGATGAATTATAGATACATAAAAATGCTTCCTCCCAGTTCCGTTAAGACAGTCCCATCAAACTCATTGCCATCATGGATGGACATCAAGATTCAGCTATTTTTGTGAAAACCAGTCAAGGTGGGTACATTGTCATCCATCGAATGAGAGGTCATGGGGAGCTGATTTTTCTCCTTCCTTTTCCTCAAACTGGGTCAAATCAGATGCTGAATTTGTTCATAGAAAAAGTTGTCTTGAGGTGGGTTTCAATTGGTATTGGAAGGTATTCTCAAGATGGGGCAAACTATCATCACTATCAAGTCGAACAAAACAGGGAATAGGTTTGGGTTTCTTAAACTGATCCCGGGGTTTTGACAGAGCCAATCCTTCGCAGAGCTAATGGTGTTTCGGTGTTCAGTAAACACAGGCCGGTGAATGTTGCACATTTTGGCAAGGAGACACAATCAGAAGGAGACTCACAACATTGGACTGGATGGGTTAATTCAGTCAATGTCTTCGTCACCCTAGTCAGGTGATTCAAAAACTTTTACATTCGCGGCTGAGGTTTAAGATTGGTTGTATTTGAGTCTGGCGGGTTTTCATCCTGATCTTACGCTTGTTAATTTGGTGACACAAGTGAGGGATATGGGTTTATGTTCAAAATTGATTCACATCAACAAATTGGGTCATGGTCTTTTTTTGTTTTGGGAAAAAAATCTGTTTGGGCAATAAGAAATATTTGGCCTTTGCGTCTGTTGGAAAATAGAAACTTAAATTATCGAAGTTATAATTAGTAAGCTCTAAATAGTAAATCATTTAGAGTCTTACATTATCAAATGGTTGTAACTTAAGATTAATATGAACCACTATTTCTTAGGAGTTAGAAATAGTATATAAGGAGAAGATTATGTAATGGAGATAACAATGAATTAAGAGAAGATAGCCTGCAGAGCTATCGTCGGTGAGCATAGCAATGCTCACCATCATTGTTCCCCCTCGTTTTATATATTCACATATGTTTGATTAGTATTATTATTGTTATTTAGATAAGGTTCCACTACACATCCGCTGTGCCGAAATTTTAACAGCTTCCTTGCATCCTATGTATTTGTTTCTTGCATTGCGGTCTCCAACTTGTTTTTTACTTGCCTTTTTTGGGGGTGGGGAAGCGATTTAGCAAGTGCTTAGTTGTTGAGCTGCGGGCTTGGAGTAAAATTTGCGTAATATGGGGCAAATTGGGGTTCTGTTGTGAGTCTTAATTTGAGCACTGATGCCATTAACCAAGATGATCAACCTTTGATTCTTATAGCGCCTTCAAAGGAGGGGGTTATTGATGGAGTGGTCTCGATTGATGTGGATAGTGTTCTGTTTCAAGTGCATGCCTATGAGTTGTAATCTACAACTGTGCCAGTGTATGAGGGGTTGGGTTACCTGATGCTAAGGAGGGAGTGTGTCCTTGACAACCCATTGTGGAACAGTATACTAATGTCATTGAGAATCTGGAGAGTGCTCGGGTTGCGATCCCTGCCTCCTTCCATTTCCTGCATTGATACAAGAAGCACAACAGGCAGAGTGGTGCAGCAACCTAACTCTATGCAGTACCGGAATCGATGGGAATGTTTTTAAAGTCAGAAAACTCTGCTTTTGTGTACATGGATTTTGTTTGGTGTATACAGCTTTGTACTTCACATAGGTACAGGTACAGAGTACAGGGTTTATCTTACAAAAGCTGTTTTGTCAGATAGTCTCATGCGAGCTAAATATTATCTAAAGTTATTTTCAGGCTCAGGGAGATAACACAGGTTTGAATATGTTACATGGTCTGTGTGCAAATTGCCCCTTCTGGCACGAGGAGGCAGTAGAGGAGCTAGCACACTTTTTTTCTCTCTTGCATACTAAGTTCTTGTGGCTCTTATGGTCCTCCTGTGTCCACCAGTGGATCACTAGTTTTGTTTTACCCCAGCGAGTCACAAAAAGAAAGAAGAAAAAAAACACACCTTCGCATCCTCCCAAGTGAGAATCAATTGGGGGAGGTTATAGAATTTATAGATGCCCCTATTTTTGTGCTTCTTTGGTCGTCTGGGACATGGGGAACAAATTGCTATTCAACACTAGAAATGTAGATTGCGAATTGGAATAGAACGACCTTCTCGAGTTCTCGGTGGCAACTTGGCTTTCTTTCTGAGCAAAGGGGTGGTTCCAGACCTCCCATGCAATATTTTGGAAGTAGCAGAACACATAGGAGTGAAATTTGGAGGTCTTTGAAGAAGATAGGATGGCTCTAACAACTGTTGCACAGAGGGAAAGTAAACTGGGGAGGGAGGGGGGCGGAGGAACTGTTGCATCAAAGTCAGAAAACTCTGCTTTTGTCTACATGGATTTTGTTTGGTGTATACAGCTTTGTACTTCACCTAGGTACAGGTACAACCGTACAGGGTTTATCTTACAAAAGCTGTTTTGTCAGATAGTCTCATGTGAGCTAAATATTACCCAAAGTTATTTTCAGGCTCAGGGAGATAACACGGGTTTGAATATGTTACATGGTCTGTGTGCAAATTGCCCCTTCTGGCACGAGGAGGCAGTAAAGGAGCTAGCACACTTTTTTTTCTCTCTTGCATACTAAGTTCTTGTGGCTCTTATGGTCCTCCTGTGTCCACCAGTGGAGCACTAGTTTTGTTTTATCCCTGTGAGTCACAAAAAGAAAGAAGAAAAAAAACACACCTTCGCATCATCCCAAGTGAGAATCAATTGGGGGAGGTTATAGAATGTATAGATGCCCCTATTTTTGTGCTTCTTTGGTCGTCTGGGACATGGGGAACAAATTGCTATTCAACACTAGAAATGTAGATTGCGAATTGGAATAGAACGACCTTGTCAAGTTCTTGGTGGCAACTTGGCTTTCCTTCTGAGCGAAGGGGTGGTTCCAGACCTCCCATGCAATATTTTGGAAGTAGCGGAACACATAGGAGTTAAATTTGGTGGCCTTTGAAGAGCATAGGATGGCTTTAACAACTGTTGCACAGAGAGAACGTAAACTGGGGAGGTAGGGGGTCGGAGGAACTGTTGCATATTGGGATTTTGTGATGCTTGAGCATCAGCGTAGGGAACAATCGAGCCAACACGCTGTTACCAATTGAGAAGTCTAGGTGTCCAAAATTAGTGTTGTGCGTTGTGTCCATAAAATCATCTCAATAGATTTGGGGTTCATCCAAGCCCAATTTTGATGGTTCAAAGAATTGTCAGAGGCTCTCGTTATGCTTGTGCGAGTGACCACCAGGACAATTGGAGTCCAATAATCCCTTTGGGATCTTGAGTTTTGCAAAACGAATGGGCTTGTCTTAGTCAGAGAGTGATAGAAATATGGTTGGTAGAATAAAGATCATCCCTGATGAAAGAGAGGAATGGCAAAAGGCTAGAGAAGACTGAGCCTGGGCCTTAATAAGTGAATTGGTGCGCCTTATGTAGTCAAAGGATATATGATATTCTTTGAAATGTTTGTAGCTTAAACATGTTTTCATAGGTGTTTATGGTAACGGGAATAACTTGAATGCTAATTCTCTGTAGTACACGTAATGTAACCCACTTTTGCGAATGTAGACCCTAATTATGTTGCCAACTCTTTTGCATCTTTAGCATATTATTACCGAATTCTGTAATCGTTATTATATTCTTAGATTATAAAGTGTGTTTTTGAGATTTTTAAATGTTATATATTGATCGTGATTGGGATGAGGTATATTCTTTACCTCCCTTGCTCCCATAAAACTTGCCGTTTCTTGAAAAGATCCAATTTGAAGAGGATATCATTCAATGCAATGTTTCCTCTCTAAATCTTAGATGGTGATACAGTTTATCGTCCTTGATAAGTAAATTTTGGCTATATTTTCGCACGTTCCCTGAAGGAATATGTAAAAAAATTACGGGGTATAGTAATTAGTGTTGTTGGCTGACCTTTTGTGTTACAGATTGTTCTGTCAGTTTGCTAATGATATTTGTCCTAAATTCTGTAATCTTATGTTGCGAAATGAGCTTGAACTTTTAACGCACTAAAGCATTCATTTCATTTTTACTTCAGAGTCTAATCAGGGATTGATAATGAGCAAGGGAGGCGCTCAACTTTTGGCAGATACAGCATTCAAAACAGATGATCCCCAAACTCTTAGAATGGTGGCAGGAGCAATTGCTAATTTATGTGGCAATGGTAAGTAAACATGATCTTGTTGTTTTGAACGACAATACTACTAAGATAACTTAGTTACCAGGCCAGTTCCCTAGCAGTGGCGTAGCCATAAAACTTCTATTTTGGGGGCGGGGCAAAAAGAAATGAGAGCTTATATCGTATTTTAGTTTTAAAATTTGTCGGCCATATCTGTCTTCTGAAAGATTTCAAATAGTTTATTTGAACTAAGTATTTTGTTGAGCGCCCTTTTTCCCTAGAATTAGTCAAGCTATAGATTGATACTCTTTATGTTTGGCAATTTTCAAGTGTTTTTCAACTTCAGTTAATTTAAAACAATTTATTGGATTAATTTTATCATTCACCTTTGAGCTTTCGCATCTAGTTTTGAGAAGCAACTTGTAGAAGCTTTCAACTTCAGCTAGCTAAACAAACTAGCTTGTTAAAGTTTCATAGCAACTTTCAACTATTTTTCTACTAAATATTACTTTCGTTGAACTTATCAGCTAGCTTCCCAACAAGTTGGCCAAACAGGCAAACATAGCCATAATATCACCTTAAGTAATGGGGTTGTCCAGTGCCAATGGGACTAAATCAAATGCTTCACCCTCCTGCTCCTTTATTAGTTTGTAAAGTAGTAGGCAAGTTAATGATCATCCCAATCTGGGGATCCCCTGGATACAGCTCCTTCGCTTGTTTGGTTGAGGCTCCATTCTGGTACCGCAACCCTAAAAAAATAAAAAAAAAATTAAATTAAAAAAAAAAAAATTTAACACAGGAGCTTTGTGACTGGCAACAGGGTGATGGTTTTTTTTTGTTTATTTCCCGATGAAAAGCAAAATGTTTATATTTTGGGTTTATTCTAGTTTCATTTTGTTTAATGTTTATTCTAGTTACATTACACATGGCACTACAACAAGATGGAGGCGTTAAGGCCCTCTTGGGAATGGCTAGATCTGCAAATGCAGATGTTACTGCACAAGTGGCCAGGGGATTGGCTAATTTTGCCAAATGCGAAACCCGAGAAGTTATTCAAGGTTTGTAAAGTTGTCCGTTATACTGAGGAATTATGATTCTGTCACTCCCTGTATTTACATTTTTCGTCTCCCTCAGGTCATAGAACTGGTCGCTCACTTCTCATGGAAGATGGTGCACTTACATGGTTGATTGTCAACTCTAAAACTACATCAGATTCCACTAGACGCCATATTGAACTTGCCCTTTGCCATTTAGCACAAAATGGTATGCTTTATCGATATGTTTGTCTACCAACTTCACTATGCTTTTCCTCCCTTGTTTGCCACTTTCAATTAAATTTGTACGGTGCTGATGCGTAAAGATTAATGGACGGGCACCAGCTCTTTAAGTTAAACCGCAACAGCTGGAACAGGCAAATGAACAGGGTTGAAATACGTCCAGCAGGTGATTTTTGCACAAAACAGCAACAACGTAAGGAAAAAACATCAACCAAAACTGCATATAATTGAAAGACGACCACTGTGTGACTCTAAAGGATCAAACCACCAGGCCTAGACGAAATGCTCTCATCCGCCAAGAACAGGTTCTATAAAGGGAAAAAGTCGATAGTGCTGTAGGCTAAACACGCGAAACCCAGGGGAGCAGCAGCTCTACTTTTGAATTTTCGTTGACCAAAAGCTAATCAGCCTTTTCATATTGCGGGAAGTCAGATTAAATAAGAAAAACTTGGTTATAGAGCATATTGTAAGCATAATAATCTAGAGGGAAGTTTCCCAAGGAATGATACTAATAGGAGCATTCAAGGAAATTTCCTATATTAGGAGAATAAGCCTAAATCCGCCAGCTGCATAGTGATTACTGATTAGTGAGGACCACTTAGGAGCATGTTTTTCCTGGGCCCTGGCACAATAGTACAAGGAAGTCCTGGCTGTACGAAATAGTGCCATAGTGAGTACGCTGCCGGCTGTTTGAACTTTCATTGTACAACTCTAGAGGAACACTGCATGGAACAAGGTCTTCACTCTGATGGAACATCATCTTTGCTAGTATGAAATAACATGAGGATCAACCCTTGAACTTGTTCCAGGATTCCAACCATGACAACTTACGCGACGTGGAACCTCCCTTATTAAGATGGTCACTTGGGCTTATAAAAGGGTTGGCTTGGATCCAACATCAAATCTCTTGGACAAGGGTTGCCTTTAACCCGAATAATTAAGCTAGAATAAAAAAAAAGTAAAAGTTATTCTAACTTCTCCATCATATACCTAATCTTTCTCCGGTCAGCCATCTTGATCACTCTTAGCTTGAAGCTTACACTTTCATTTTGTTTGGGGGAAACTGTGAGCTGCAAATGGATTCTGCTACAGCACCTTCAGGAACTCATTACTATCTGCTTAGGTTGTTCTGCCATACGGCGCTCTATGGTCCTATGGTACCCGTCAACATATTGGTCTTTGACTAATCGCATGCTGCACAAAAGGTTTTCTGTAAGCCAGAACAACTGTATTAGGTAATTGATCAATGTACTAAATCTTAGTAGATTGACGTCTATCTCATCAAGTGTGATCGTATACTAATCAATCAGATGGATATTCAAAATAGCCTTTTCTGACTATTCTAATATTGTCGACAAGCATCCATAGTCTATGAACTTTATTTCACTCTTACTGTGCGTGTTGATCAAATTCTACTTTAAAGCAGCAAGTGATTGATTTTTGCAGAGGGAAATGCAAGAGATTTCATATCCAGTGGAGGATTGAGCGAAGTTATTCGAATATCATCTGAGTCTGCTAGAGAAGATATACGCAACCTAGCCAAGAAGACTTTGAAATTGAATCCAATGTTTCAAGCACAGATGCGTGGAGATAGATAGGAGGGGTACAAAGTGTTAACTATGGATGATCCATCTGCCTTTTGCTGTATGTATGTATGTATGTATGTATGTATGTATGTATGTATGTATGTATGTATGTATGTATGTATGTATGTGTGTATGTATGTATGTATGTATGTATGTATGTATGTATGTATGTATGTATGTATGATGTTAGGTTGTACTTCTTGTGGGTGCAGCGTATAAGGTCCACGTCGAAGAACGTTGAAGATTTGATAGAAAGGGCAACGTAAATTGATATTAACTTAGGTGTTTTAGGTGTACTACATGCTCAGTATTCCTGGGTAATGTAGCCGAGTAGACAGTTCCACTACTAAAACGATCGTTTGTATATGCTAGATTCTTTGTCTGGGAATCCAATGATACAAATTATCAATGATTTAACAAGTAAAGAAACCAATTATCATTTCTCGTACATACTTTTGCGTTGCAGCTTGCAATTGTAGAATTGTGTGCGATCATGTTAGTCGATGCATTAGCTAATAGTAGTTTTTTTTCGGTGCAAACTAATAGTAGTTTTTGTTTGGAAAAATACGGATAATTGCAGAATAATATTTTCCTTCTTTGTGTGATTAAAATTGGTTAAATAAAATATGCGGGAAAATAAATAGATAAGTACACCAGAATTTTTACGTCGAAGGTAAAAACCACGGGACCTTTGGTCCGGTAACATTTCCACTATAATAGTAGGATTACAAGATGTCGACTCTAGTATGAACTAGAGGATATCACACAAATACCTCAACACCAAAAGGATGGATTACAATAGTATATAACCTCACCAAAATGGTGGAACACTCAAACTAGCTCACTTTGTAGTAGCTCTCTCTCATTCACTCTATGAGTGGTTTCTCTAACTTGTGTTATGGGTAAACTTCACAACTTGTGGATTTCTCTCAAACTTTAGTATGTGTGGAATGCTACTCTTCAATTGGATTGAATTGAATTGAATTCCTTCTTCAAGTCCTCCTATTTGTAGGGGATGAAATGAGCTAGTGAACGTATTTGATCTTCACTACAATTTGTGCCAACTGAGATCATTAATTGAAGAAACTTCTGGTGCCTTTAATCTTGAGCGTTAAGTGAGGTTTTATCTTCCCACTTTAATTCTCCAAAAAAGTAAATGACTAATGGTGTAACATAACACCAATAACCCATGGCAATTTACTTTGGTCGTTTTCTACCTTTTCAGTTTCTTGCTCTAATTTATTTATTGTTGTTTTGGCCATCAATTAAGAGGGACTCCCAACAATCTCCCCCTTTCCGATTTAATTGGGGGGCACCACCACACCGGTTCCTTTACAGCAATCATAAAACTTCTTGGTCGGCACCAGTTTGGTCAACATGTCGGACCAGTTATCATCAATGTGAATTTTATCTAGTTGCAATAACTTTTCTTCTAGCACATCTCGTATCCAATCATTTCGAACATCGATATGTTTTGTACAAGAGTGATAGGTTGAATTTTTCTCTAAATGTATAGCACTTTAGCTGTCACATTTCAACACATACCTTTCTTGTTCTTATCCCAACTCACGGAGGAAAATTTTCATCCACAACATTTCCTTGCACACTTCTGTAGCTTTGATACACTATGCCTGCGTCGTGGAAAGAGAGACACACTTTTGGAGCTTCGATTGCCACGACACAACTCCCCCTGAAAAGGTAGTCACATATCCTGATGTCGATTTTTTCGAATCGAAATCTCCAACCATATCTGCATCTATTTAGCTTTCTAACACAGGTTTTCCTTCACCAAAGCATAAACACCTTTTGGTGGTTCCACGGAGATAACGGAATATCCATTTCACAGCTTCCCAGTGTGGTTTTCCGGGGTTAGATAAAAATCTGCTTACTACACCGACTGTGTTGGCAATATCTGGTCTAGTACATACCATGGCGTACATGAGACTGCCAACATCAGATGAAAATGGAACCTTATCCATTTCTTCTTGCGCGTTCTCCTCATTTTCCGACTCTGCTGCTTGTAGGCTACCGGATTTTTCTCCCCTTTCTTTCCGAGCGGCTGGCGGGATAGACTGGGAGAGCGTCTTTGATTTCGTGAACCTCTCGAGTGTGAATGCACATGAAGTTTTTCCTTTCGTACTAAGAACATGATTAAAGATTGTCGGAAGTCGCCACCAAATTTAAGAAAATTTGGAACCCTTGGAGTCAAGTCGATAGTCTAAAAAGACGTCAACTCAATTCATGTGCACCCCAATCCCTATTGCGGAAATTAACTTCATAAAAAGTTCGGGGGCGTGAGTACGAGCTAGGAAGGTGTTAGGCACCCAACTCGCCCGTTGACAACAACGGCCTTTACTAATCAATTCAATGCGATTATTAATGCTACGGTTCCAAACAAGGTTCAATTTGTCCAAATTCCTATTTTTAACTAATGGGTTGAACAAACATTACTAATGCGACCACTTTTAACAACTTATCAAATTTACATGCTTTTAATGCTAAAAACATTAAATATGCTAAACCCTGCGAATTAGAAGGCAAAAAAAATAATTTATCCACCAATTCACAAACAAAGCATAATTTATAATAAAGAGCAATAAATAAAAACATGCATCCATTCATCCATTCATTCATCCATTGGGTTTAATACAAGCCCTTTTGCTCAAAATGCGTCATGCATATACATATCACATAAACCAAATTCGTTAGTAAATAACAAGCAATATATAAAATTTATTGAAAACCCTCGGGTTGGATTACCTGGATGCTCACAATGAACTTATTGGGTTGTTATGCTTGAACTCTTGCTCTTAATGAAGTATGAAGGTTTATTTTGTGGTGCTAAGGCTAGTCTAAAGAAGGAGTAGAATCAGAATTTAGGGTTTAATATGAGAGAGAATGTCCAAACTCTAAAATATTCAACGAAAAGCCAACTTGAGAGAGAAACTGCCAACCTTTTCAACTGAACCCTAAGGTTTGCTTATATAGAATAGAGAGGGAGCTGTCAGGGTTTGACACAGAATAAAATGGGCCTCGAATTTGCCGTCCGTGAGAAAAGGTCCAGGCGGATATGCAACTAGGCCGAGCGATTGAACCGCTTGTCCTAGCAGCCAACGCTTGAACCCAAGTGTGGTCGCTTGGACCTGGAGTGGCCTGCCTGCATAGGCGCCTGGCATGTTTTCTAAGCAGGGGAGGCTTTTGATTGACTAAGTTCCCTTGTTTGACCAAGGGTTGACTCAAAGGTTTGGGTTTTCTTTCGGGCCCTTGGGCTCAAAGAGGCCTATCTCTCAGTTTTGGCTCCAAATGAATTGAGTCCAACTGGTTTGGATCATCTGTACAAAAGGCTTCCACTGGTTAAATCATATGAACTGGTCTAATCATCAAAGCAATTATTCTCGCAACCCAAGTTCGAGCAAAATCCAATCCTTTCATCATCGGGTTTTTATGGGGACTTATCATGGACACAATTTTTGGTGTCTACAGAAGCCCTTGCCATAGGGCAAAGTATTCATGTGCCAATACCTGCACTAAACAGGCAAACTGAGTGAGGTGACAATCAGTTAGAGATAAACAAAATTTTAAGATAAAGTAGTAATTTCCCTGGTTTATTTGTCCGAGAGTTTAACCCTATACTGTAAGTCACACAATAAACATCCTTCGATTATCAGTCAAACGGAGAGACCCCTGTGCTGTAGGTTACAGAATAAATTTTTTTGTTAGAATAAGATAAATGATAAAAATCCTTCGATTTTTAGTCGAAGGGAGAGATCCTGTGCTGTAGGTTACACAATAAATGTCCTTCAACATCCGGGCGAAGCAGACCCTGTGATGTAGGTTACGCAATAAAATATTTCGTTAGAAATAAGATAAATGATAAAAATCCTTCGATTTTTAGTCAAACGGAGAGACCCTGTGTTGTAGATTACACAATAAATGTCCTTTGATTATCAATCAAAAGGGACCTTGTGTTGTAGGTTACACAACAAATGTCCTTCGATTTTCAGTCGAAGGAGACCCTGTGCTAAAGGTTACACAATAAAATATTTCGTTAGAAATAAGATAAATAATAAAAATCCTTCGTTTTTTAGTCGAAGGGAGACCTTGTGTTGTAGGTCATACAATAAATGTCCTTTGATTTTCAATCGAAGGGGAACCCTGTGCTGTAGGTTACACAATAAAATGTTTAGAAATAAAATGAGTAGTAAATGTAACTGTAAAGGGTAATAAAATGTTGCTCAGACCTTCGGTCGGACGCGAGCCCTTGCCACAGGCTCAATATAAATAATGTACAAACCTGTTGGTTTAAAGTAGTCCCGCTTTCATAAACGGACTTTGGCGAGCAAATAACTGCTATCGGCCTCACGTGGGGCTCACTAATTTTGAACCAATGGCCCTAGAATACTATAACATAAGAGGTGTTAGGCGGTTAAACCGCCACATCAAGCGGCTAACCGCTGGGTGGAGCGGCTATGCCGCTCTAACAAATGATTAAGCCGTCTGGGAAAGCGGCCTAGCCGCGTGGCTTGCGGTTCAACCGCTAGCATGGAAGTCTGACCGTCCACCTGGACGGTTTTATCGGTCAGTAGGGTTTTAGCGTGTGCATAAAAAGAAAAGAGAGGAGGCCGAAATGGGTCATCTTCCCCATTTCGAGCCTGCTAATCTCTCTCTCCTCCATTTTTTTCAAGCTCTCAATCTCCATCAAATCCCCTAGCTCCAAATCTTGAGGTTTTCTTACTCAAATTATTAAAAGAACTTGATTTTGCTAATTGTTCTTGAGTTTTTGAGTGTCAAAACTCAAAACGGCGTGAAATTTGTGAGTTTTGTGAGTTTCACTCAAGTTTCCAAAAACTCCATTTTTGCTCTTCATCCATGGCTCCCAAACTTAGAGGAGGTAGAAAAGGAAGGAGCAAGAGATTATTGTGCGGGAGGCCCCAAATGTTTTTACTCGGGTCTTTGTTTCCGGTATACCCCATCACCGGGTGGGTGAGCACCGATTAATCCAAGATGAGTTCACTTGTAGTGATTTCTATCCTACCGATCGTTGGGAGCCCAATGATCTTATTTTCAAGAAGAGAGCATTTGGCTACCATTGGTACCAAATGTCGGGTATGTCGTTATTTTTTTTTTTGCTTTGAGAACTGTAGTGTAGCTAACATGGAAAATCAATTTGTGTGAAATTGTTTATCTTGCTAATTCGCGAATTCTCGCAGAATTTTTTTTTTTGCACGTGAAGAATGAATTTGTGTGAAATTCATTTTTAATGGTGGAATATAAATTTGTATGAAATTTATTCTCGTCGCAATTATCATTTCTTTTGTGAAAATAAACTTTAGTGAAGTTTATTTTTATTTTTATTGTAATGATAGGTGATTTTTGAGTAGATTTGTGGAGAATAAACTTGTGTGAAATTCACTCTCGTTAAAACTTACTCTTGTTATGTTGGTTTAGCTAGAATGCTAAATTTTACGAGTTGTAAAACTTTAGGACTAAACCGGAGACTGGTAGTTGTTACTAGGATGACCTAGCTAATTGTCTTCCAATTACTGTGTTGTATAGGGCGTAGACACTACCATGCGGGGTTACGATAGCCTTTCTGGGATTGAGAAAACCCGTAGGTATGTGACTCCTGAGGTCAACGCTATTATGGAGCGTTGTGGCTTCGGTCGCCTGTTAGCGTCCATCACTTCTGCTAAGCGTTCCGACCGCTTGCTTGTTAGAGGTCTTGCGGAGCGGTACTGGGATACTACCAGTACTTTTTATTTCCTATGGGTGAGACTATGATCACCCCTTTCGAGTTCGGTCTCATTTCCGGGCTCCCTTGCACCGGTATTCCCCTCACTTATGGAGAGGTGAGTAGGGATGACATGGTGGAGATGTTCGGTTTTTTCGGAGCCAGTTGGGATGGTATGAAGTATGGGCGGACTGACGTAATAGTCCAGTTCCTGACCACCCTGAGGAAACAGAAGAAGGTCATGGCGGAGCAGCACGCTCGCCTTTTCTTGGCCTTTATCCTAGCTTGTTCCATCTTTCAGAATGGGGTTTGAAGAAAAACAAACACGAATAAGAACCTCAGCAAAGTGTTCTTATTTAGGGTTAAGTCTGACGGGAATAATATAATACCACTAGTAATTCATTCATTGTCAAATCGACCCACTTACTATCTATTGTTTGATTGACTAATCCTTTATATGGGAATGGATCAGTCAAATGGTTGGGTAATTCCTCAGGTGAGATGAATCTAGATAATTTTGAATTATTAAAGCTAGTAGGTATCATGTTTGCTAATTTCCGTGCTTACGAGATTTGGAAAAAGTTGCGGAGTACAATTGGGGTCTTCCCGTAAACTCTTGTCTTTTGCGGTGTTTGAGGCAGTCCAACTGCCTCAGTGGGGAGGAGGGCGCGTCTCGCGTCTCCTTGGTTGGCTATTGGAAGGTTATGGAGGTAATTTCCTTTTACCCTTCTTATACTTTGTGTTTTTGGCTTTTTACTGATAACTTGTGCCTAATCCATGTGTTTTGCATGTCTTAGATTTGGTTTTACGAGCATTTCCCCGACCTTGCCCCTCTTCTCGAGACAGGGAATTTGTCCTTTCCAGCGATGTAGACCTAGAGGGGATGGGCATCTTGCCCATTCACTACGTTGCACGCTGTTAGGGAGGCGATATATCCCTTGACCGCTCAGGATGTATGTGATTTCCTTTTGCGCTTTTATCATCCTTTTCATCCTTTTGTGTGTTCATTATTTGCTTTTGTAGGTTGACTGGTTCCCTGGATGGATTACCTCTCGGGCCTTTCGGATCGATTCTTGGGTGCTCAGGAGTATGACCAGAAGAGAATCCGCATTGAGGGTCCTTCTGGTTTTGAATGGTTCTTGGGAAAGAGACTGATTAGGCAGACTTTCTCCGACCTTCCGGCTCTGAGGATTCCTTTGGACCCTCCGGATTCAATGCTTTATGTTGGTCACCTTACCGTGGAGCAGGTAAGGACTGCCACCGTTGGGGAGAATGCTCTTGAGTATTCGCTTCTGGCTTATCCTGAGGTGGATCTTATGGTGGCATATACCGAGTATGCTGAGGCTCGGTTGCGCCCTAACTTTTTCACCGACCCGGTGAGTAAAAATGTTGTTTCTTAATTTCGTTTGGAAATTTAGAAATATATCTAATATTTTTAAATTTTGCAGAGTGCTGCGAGTTCTTCGTCGTCCCATGCGACTGCTTCTTTTCCGCGCCCTACTCCACCTTCCATGTTGGTGAGTTACACAGGAGCGGATGGGTCACCTCAGATTCTATTGATTTTTGAGTTTCATGGTCCCGATGAGGAGGTCGAGGGATTGCCTCTACCAGCTGATTGTAGGGGGGTAAGTGGAAATCCCTTGTAATTTGCAATATTTCTTTTGTGTTTATACTGACTCGTCTCTTTATGTTCACAGTTGGATGCTGCTGAGACGCGGAATATCTATAGGGGCATGCATACCCTTAAGCATTGGATTTCCAGATTCGCGTCTCGGAGTGTGTGCACAAGTCGTCGGTCCGACTTCGAGAGGTATGTTCATTTCAAGTAATAGTGCTTGATTTGAATTTTTTTGTAATAATTTTCTGACATTGAGTCTACTTCGCAGCCTATTCCTGTGGCAAGGTACGGAAAGTGTGTCATGGGACGCCTCGAGCTCGAGTGGACATGGGGAACCCTCCCCAGGTGCCTTATCTTCCGCAGTGGCATGCACGGCCTGCCTATATGGGGTATCCGGGTTATCCCATGCCTATGAATCCTCCAGTCCCTCCGAGGGGTTCCTGATGTTAGGAGAGTACGGGGTATGGCGGCTATCCTAGCATGTCAGAGCCACCGCGCCATTCACTGGATCTTGCTTACTTGGCGGGTTCATTATTTGCTCTTGACCTTAGAGCTTGGGCGATGTCTCAGCCTGGTCCTTCAGGTGCTCCATCATCCAGTGGACCCGAAGAGTCATCTCAGGCTGGTTCTAGTACTGGTGAAGATGATCAATGATACTTGTTGTAGTGCATTTTGAACTTTCGGGCTTTTTTTAAACCTTCTATAAATATTACATTGTATGTCTAAGCAACATACTTACTTTGAATACTTCTCAGTTTTCATGCGTAATAGTTCGATATGCTGTAACAAATTAGACACATTAGTCTCACACGATTGATAAGCAATAACATTCACAATTCACACATCGAGGCTCCATACTATTTTAATAGGGCGATAAACAATGAAATTTGATTGCATACAATACATGCTTAGCCTTTGGCTCACAATTGATATGATGAAAATTTGACCATGATTCCGACATGGATTTCCTATCATGTCTAGGCAATAACGAGATAGCATTTCGAAGCTATTAGTCAACCATGCAATTATGCAATAAAGACGATTATAAAAAACAAATTCTCACGACATTCATATAATCAAATGAAATAGTTTTTCAATGAGACAAATTGCAAAGTAAATAACAATACAATTATTTGTTGCCTACGCAACTACACCAACATTAATCTTGACCACACAGGCTCATCACAATGACTAAGAGTTTAATATAACTCAAATAAAACTAGTAAATCAAACATCTAGCTCTATTTGACATTCGCACGGTTTTGCTTTGAGTTAGGGGGCTTGTCATGATCATCCTTCCTCCTAGGCTTCACCTCTTTGAAAGGAGTGTACGGGTAGGCATAACCACCAAACTTCTGGGGCATGAAATGCTTCCTAAAATCATCCGCGTGTTTGCGTTTCGTGGTCCAGTAGTACTCACACATGCCCTTCGGAGCAGGCACTAGCACGTGATTCACCTTCCATTCGGACTCGGACAGACATAGCTCGGATGCGACACCCTTAAAAGCAGAGGGCCCATCGCGTTCCTTCACCATATTTCTTCTCATGTAGGTGACCACTCTTGGAGACCACGTCATTGTACTTCTCCTTGAGCCCCATCCAGGGATGGATGTTAGGCAGACCAGCTAGCAGTAGCTCCACCCATAAGCCTTCATGTAGACTCGTGCGATTCTCGTACTGGTAATGCTGGATAGTAGTGTAAGCCACGTCGTATGTAGATACGAATATCCTTAAGCTCAGCATCAGTAGCAAAGAATGGCTCCACATGAGGAGATCAGTTTGCAACAGGAGTAGGTGTAACAGAAGGTACAGGGTTCTTATCGCTCTCAACACCAATATCTTCCGAATCCGGCATCTCGTCGGACTTATCAGCTTGGGCATACTCAGGCTCGAACTCAGAAGGATCCTCATCCTCATCCTTATAATCATCACGTGCGGCCTGTACTGCAGGCGGGGGCGCGGCATGCGCGGCGCATGCTGCCTCATCATGCGTGGCATCCACGTGCGCGGCTTGGTCGTGCGCGGCTTGATGACGCATGTTTGCGTTGTTTGCCGTTGACTCGCTATCCGAATAAGCTACGTACTCTATGGGTTGTGCACGATGAGTTAGGAGCGTACCATTTGGTGTGCAATCGACTTCCTCGTAGTTATTATTGTGCTTACATCTACAGGTAGACAATCAAACAATAAGAACTTTTTAAATCACAAGCAAAGTGATTTCCAATACTTCCTATCTTCTAGGACTACTACGCTCAACGGCTTTATTTACATTTTATTTTCCCCAAAATGAAACTAATATTTATTAACTCATTAATTAATCCTAAGCAACATTTTAAACCTAGGCCTATGATATCATTTGTAACACCTCGAATTTACAACGATTTTTTAGGAGCTATCGACGTCGCTATGCGCGACTCGACACCACTGAACCGTCCGAAACTCGAGGGGAGCTACTGCAACATTTATCACTAAGGAGTAAATGCTAAGTATAAAGAATGTCTAGGCATCAAAGGAACATACTAAGGAAACTAAACAATCTAAAACAATTAATATCATAGTTGTTTATAATCGTGAGCTAAAAATCATTAAACCAATATATTACAACTTGCCTTCAAAGGGCAAAAACCAAAAATCCCAACAATCTAAACTGAACAAAAAGAGTTCTAGAAGCTGACACCAACTGTAGATTCCAAGATGTACGTCCTCACAAAACTAAACCTGCACTTTGGTTTCCGTGACAGAAACAAAATACAGAAGAAAAGAAAAGAAACAAAAATATATATAAACGTCATTCATACCCAGTAAAAACATTTCGTAAACCTTGCGTGAGGTTTTAGAAGAATCATTGAAGTTCATTTGCATACGCACATAAGCATATAATCAAGCATACGCATAACGACATTCTTTTATATGCAACTCTTATATAGTGATCACACCAAATATGACATAGACAATCCATATTGATTAGAGAGATGTAAGAGAGCGAATAGAACAACGATTACTCATACTGTTCAAGAAGCTACAATCATGTCATTGACTTAATGACTCTAGTGTGCGCACTACCTCTAGTATAATAAACGAGTCTAGAGGACTTAATAAATGGGGAATGTTTAGTCCCAGACACACTATGAGGTGTTGTAGGATACCAGACTTTTCTCCCCTTTTTCTTTCGCCCCTTTCTTCGGGTTTCCGGGTAGCCTGGGAGAGCGCGATTGTTTGGGTTTTCGTGAATCTTTGAGTGTGAATGCACATGAAGATTTTCCTTTTTCACTAAGGACATGATTAAGATTGTCGGAAGTCGCCACCCAATTTAAGGTAATTTGAAAACATTGGAATCAAGTCAATAGTCTAGAAAGACGTCAACTCAATTCCTGTGCACCCCAATCCCTATTGGGGAAATTGATTTCATAAATGAGTTCAGGGGCGTGAGTACGAGCTAGGAAGGTGTTAGACACCCAACTCGCCTGTTGACAACAACGGCCTTTACTAATCGATTCAATATAATTATTAATGCTACGGTTCCAAACAGGTTCAACTTGCCCTAATTCCTAGTTTTACCTAATGGGTTGAACAAACATTATTATTGTGACCACTTTTTAACAATTTATCAAATTATATGCTTTTATTGCTAAAAAACGATAAATATGCTAAAACCTGCAAGTTAGAAGACAAAAAAATAATTCATCCACCAATCCAAAAACAAAGCATAATTCAATCATAGGAAGCAATAAATAACAAATTTAAGACATTCATTCATCCATTAATTAGGCTTTACAAGCCCTTTTTCTCAAAACATGCCATGCATGTACATATCACATAAACCAAAATCGTTAGTAATAACAAGCAATATAATATTTATTGAAAACCCTCAGGTTGGATTACCTGGATGCTCCTAATGAACTTATTGGGTTATATTGCTTGAATTCATACTCTTGATGAACTATGAAGGTTTATGTTGTGGTGCTAGGGCTAACCTAAAGAAGGAGTAGAATCGGAATTTCTGGTTTTATATGAGAGAGAGACCCTCTAGAATTCCCAACCTGAGAGAGTAACTGCCAACCTAAAGACCAACCTGAGACAGAAACTGCCAACCTCTTCAACTGAACCCTAAGGTTTGTTTATATAAAAGAGGGGGAGCTGCCAGAGTTTGGCACGGAAATAGAATGGGCCTCAAATTTGCCATCCGCGAAAAGATGTCCAGGCGGCCATACAACTAGGCCGAGCGGCTGAGCTGGCAGGACAAGCGGTCATGCCGCTTGTCCTAGCGACCACCGCTTGAACTCAAGCGTGGCCGCTTGGACCTGGAGCGGCATGCCTGTATAGGCGCCTAACTGCTTTTCCAAGTGGGGGAGGGTTTTCCGAGGGGGTACACGCGTGATTGACTGAGTTCCCTTGTTTGACTAAGGGTTGACTCATGGGTTTGGGTTCCCTTTCGGGCCCTTAGGTTCAAAGAGGCCTATCTCTCAGTTTTGGACTCCAATTGGATTGAGTCCAATTGGTTTGGATCACCTATACAAAAGGCTTCCACTGGTTAATTCAAATGAATTGGGCTAATCATCAGAGCAATTATTCTGGCAACCCATGTTCGAGCAAAATCCAATCCTTTCATTATCTGATTTTTATGGGGATTTATCATAGACACAATTTTTGGTGTCTACAGAAGCCCTACTTTGGCCGAGCTCGAATAGAGCAAAGGTCAAAGTATTCTTGTGCCAATACCTGTAATAAAACAGGCAAACTAAGTGAGGTGACAATCAGTTAAAGATAAACAATCATTTGAGGATAAAGTAATAAATTTCCCGGTTTATTTAACCGAGAGTTTGACCCTATGCTGTAGGTCACACAATAGAATTCCTTTGATTATCAATCGAACGGATAGACCCTATGCTGTAGGTCACAAAATAAAATTCCTTCGATGATCAGTCGAATGGAGAGACCCTATGCTGTAGGTCACACAATAAAATTCCTTTGATTATCAGTCAAAGACGAACCGTTTGCTGTAGGTTACACAATAAAAATATTTCATTAGGAATACGATAAAAGTTAAAAATCCTTTGATTTTTAGTCAAAGGGGGCCCTATGCTGTAGGTCACACAATATATGTCCTTCGATTTTCAGTCGAAGGGAACCCTGTGTTGTAGGTTACATAATAAAAGTATTTCGTTAGAAATAAGATGAAAGATAAAAATCCTTCAATTTTTAGTCGAAAGGTAACCCTGTGCTGTAAGTCAAACAATAAATGTCCTTCGATTTTGGGTCGAAGGGGAACCCTGTGCTGTAGGTTACACAATAAAAGTATTTCGTTAGAAATAAGATGAGTTGTAAATCTTCTTGTAAATGGTATTAAAATGTTGCTCAGACCTTAGGTCGGGTGCAAGCCCATGCCATTTGGCCGAGTATAAATGTACACACCTATGGGTTTAAAGTAGTCCTACTTTAATAAACGGACTTTGGCGCGCAAATAACTGTTGTGGACCTCGCGTAGGGCCCACTGATTTTGAACTAATGGCCCTTAAAACGTTATAAGAGAGAGTGTGGGTCAGGCGGTCAAACCGCCACGTCAAACCGCTAGGTGGAGCGGCTAAACCGCTTGGTGGAGTGGCTACGTCACTTGGTGAAGCGGTTTACCCGCTCACCCATATGGTCAAGCCGTTGGGACTAGCGGCGAAGCCGCCAGCCTTGCGGTTCAACCGCTAGTTGGGCGGTCTGACCGTCCACCTAGGCGGTTTGACCGGCTACAAGGTTTTCAACGGGTGTGTGCATAAAAAGGAAAGGGGAGGCCGAAATGGGTGATCTTCCCCATTTTGCCTTCTCCTTTCTCTCTCCTCCATTTTTCTTCAAAGCTCTCAACCTCCATCTATATTGAAGCCCTTAGCTCCCAATCTTGAGGTTTTCTTGCTCAAATTCTTAGTAGAAATTAATTTGGTTGGTTGTTCTTGTGTTTTTGAGTGTCAAAACTCAGAATTGTGAATTTGTGAGTTTTGTGAGTTTTACTCAAATTTCCAAAAACTCCATTTTTGCTCTTCTTCCATGGCATCTAAACTTAGAGGAGGTAGGAAAAGGAAGGAACTAGAGATTGTTGTTCATGAGGTCCCGAATGTTTTCACTTGGGTTTTCGTTTCCGGTATACCCCATCACGGGTGGATGAGCACCGGTTAGTCCAGGACGAATTCACTCATAGTGATTTCCATCCCACCGATCGTTGGAAGCCCAACTATCTTGTTTTCAAGAAGAAGGAGCATTTGGTTACTGTTGGTACCCAAATGTCGGGTATGTCGTTTTTTTTCTCTTTGCTCTTTTACACTTTGAAAATCATGTGTAGGTAAACATAGAACTTCTAGGTTGAGAACTGTAGTGTAGCTAAGTTTGGAAAAACCAATTTGCGTGAAATTGTTTTTTCTTGCTAATTTGTGAATTCCCGTAAGTTTTTTGTATTATATATATTTTGCGTGTGAAGAATGAACTTGTGTGAAATTCATCTTTAATGGTGGAAAATAAATTTGTATGAAATTTATTCTCGTTGCAATTTGTAAGGACCCGGGATTTCCGTCCAATCCTTTTCTTATGAATTGTATTGGTTTCCAAGGAGTGCGTCCTTATAGAAAATTTGTCAGTTGGGGGTTTAGATAAGTTCAAGGGACCATCGAGTTAGAAAAGCTTGTAAAGACTTGAATTGAATAAAAACCATGAAAGAGGTCACAAATCTGCTATCGGCGTTTTATCGAAGGGACAAACCGAAGGGACAATCCGAAGGGACAACCCAATAGCGCGATAAGTGAACTAATCATGTTTTTAGAAGGACTCCCGCTTATATAAAACATATAAGTACCCAAGAATAACAGGTTCGTGGGTGAAGGTATGAGGTGGGAAGGTGTTAGGCACTCAACTCGCCCGTTTTATGATGGCCTCTACTAAGTCAAGTTTGCTTAATAATTTAAAGACATAATTCCCATGCAAAACCGGATTAACAACTTAGACTTAGACTATTAATGGGTTCATCACAAGCATCACAACATTTATTATTGACCCTTATTTAGATATGCATTCGTTGTGACACGTTGAGTAGCACAACGACTATACAGACAATATTTGGGAAGCGATAAAAAAACGTGTACTAGCATGATATCTACATTATGACTACTTAGAAAATAAACAATTAGGCAATTAATTTAATTTGAGCCCTCAGTATTTTGTACCTGAACTGTAGGCGATATTTGACAGAAATAGTAAAGCCAGATCTCAAATTTTAGAAGAAAGAGGGAGAAGCTCGGGAGTACTCAACCGAGAATAGAGGTTGCCAACTGTAGGCTGTGTGTTTTGAACAGAGGGTGAAGAATTGTTTATATAGGCATGGGAGGTAGGGTTTGACGGCAGAAATTGAGATGAAAAACGAGACGGACTTGAAAAATGAGCCGGGCCCGATGCAGGGTCAGCACCGCTAGTGGTGCTGGGCAACTGGTCAGCGCCGCTAGCGGCGCTTGGACTTATTCCAGGGCCGCTGACGGCTCTCAACAGCCAGCTGGATGTCCTCATAATGACGACATCCAGTCTATTTTCATTTTCCGGAAGAATTTTTGTATTCTGAAAAATATGAAAATATCGTTTTACCCTTGGACGGTAAAAGATGGTTGTACCCCTACATCGCAACTTGGCGACCGGGAGTCGAAAAAAGACGTGAGAAGCGTCGTTGGAAAGCTCTTGAACGGAGCTTTTAAATGAAATGAAATGAAGGAGTGTTTGGAGGAAAAACCTGAGACGTTATCTTAACTATTAAGGCAAAAATAGTAGTTCAAGTTTATAAATTACTCCTTTCATCATCGGGCTTTTGTGGAGAAACCTGAAGGCGCTTTTTTGGCGTCAACAGGAGCCCCCACTTTGATCGAGCTTGAGTAAAAGCGAAGATCAAAGTATTCCGAAGGCGACATGCAGGATGCTGATGTGAACATGTGTAGACACCAAAAATTCTATCTATAATAAGTCCCCATAAAAACCCGATGATGAAAGGATTGGATTTTGCTCGAACTTCAGTTGCGAGAATAATTGCTCTGATGATTTGCCCAGTTCATTTGAATTAACCAGTGGAAGCCTTTTGTACAGGTGATACCAGTTGGACTCAATTTAATTGGAGTCCAAAATTGAGAGATAGGCCTCTTTGAACCTAAGGGCCTGAAAGGGAACCCAAACCCATGAGTCAACCATTGGTCAAACAAGGAAACTCAGTCAATCCCGGGTGGACCCCCTCGGAAAAGCCTCCCCCGCACAAAAACCAAGCCAGGTGCCTATGCAGGCATACCGCTCCAGGTCCAAGCAGCTGTGCCACTTGACCAAGCAGTTTGGCCGCTTGCCTTGCGGCTAAGCCGCTTGGTCTGCCGGCTAGACCGCTTGTCCTAGCGGCTTGGCCGCTTGGACCTTTTCTCGCAGACGACAAATTTTGAGGCCCATTCGATTTTCGTGCCAAACCCTGGCAGCTCCCCTCTTCTATATAAACAAAAGTTAGGGTTCACTTGAAGAGGTTGACAGTTTCTCTCTCAGAGGTTGGAAATTCTCTCACTCTCTCTCATATTAAACCAGAACTTCCGATTCTACTCCTTCTTTATGATTAGCCCTAGCACCACAAAATAAACCTTCATACTTCATCAAGAGCAAGAATTCACGCATAACAACCCAATAAGTTCATTGTGAGCATCCAGGTTATCCATCCTGAGGGTTTTCAATAAATTATATAAATTACTTGTTATTACTAACGAATTTGGTTTATGTGATATGTACATGCATGGCGCGTTTTGAGCAAAAGGGCTTGTATTAAGCCCAATGAATGGATGAATGAATGCTTTATATTTGTTATTTATTGCTTCTTATAATTAAATAATGCTTTGTTTGTGAATTGGTGGATGAATTGCTTGTTTTCCTTCTCACTCGTAGGTTTTAGGATATTTATCGTTTTCTATCAATAAAATCATGTAACTTGATAAATTGTTAAAAGTGGTCACATTAATAATAATCGTTCAAACCCATTAGTTAAAACTAGGAATTTGGACAAATTGAACCTTGTTTGGAACCGTAGCATTAATAATTATATTGAATCGATTAGTAAAGGCCGTTGTTGTTAAACGGGAGAGTTGGGTGCCTAACACCTTCCTAGCTCGTACCTACGCCCCCGAACTCATTATTGAAGTCAATTTCCCCAATAGGGATTGGGGTGCATAGGAGTTGAGTTGACGTCTTTCTAGACTATCGACATGATCTCCAAGGTTTCCAAATTACCTTAAAATTTGGTGGCGACTTCCGATAATCTTTAATCATGTCCTTGCTTTGAAATCTCCATGTGCATATACACTAAAAGATTCACGAAATTTGATCACCCAATGCGCTCTCCCAGGCTGTCCGCAAAAGCCCGACCCCCGAAAGGAGGGATGAAGGTAAGGCACGCGGAAAAGAGGGAAAAAGGGGAGAAAAATAACGGCAGCCTACAGTGGCGACTTCACTGGGGACATGGTTAAGAGGTTGTAACTTCAAAATCGATTCATTATAATTATTTTTGCTTGGTTCACTACCTTGAGTGTTCTTATGATTATTTTGTGACTTGTCATTCAACTATTAATTTGCATTCATTGCATTCATGTGCATGCGCTTGCGCGACTTCCAAGCTTGTTTTTACAAGTTCAAACGAGTTTTTAGCCAATGAAGTGTGGTGAAGTGTCTTGGTGAGAATCCACTCGATTCTTCTTTGCCAAGCAACATGGATCCCCGCACCTCATGTACCTTCTTACGCATTCGTCCACTCGACGAGTAGGATAACTAGAATGCCTCACATTGTCGCGCATCCCGCGGATTGTAGTACATTCTTGATCATGAGTACCTTTTGACCAAAACTCTTAAGCCTGCCCCATTGCATGAACTAGAAATCAGTCCCATGTCCATGGTAGATTTGCATAATCATGTCATATTGCGTTGTTTGCTGTTTGCCCATATGTGAACGCAATCTTTGCGTAGTCTTTTTGGTTGTCATAGAGTATTAGGTTAGACCCCAATTAGGATCTTTTCCTTTTTGAGTCTAGATTTTGTATCAAGATCGAGTCTAGAATCTTTATTTTTAGGAAATAATATCCCGAATGTTCTATATGATACTCGTTACCTTAGGAAAGATTTGGTTGCTATATTCTTTCCCCTTTATGTAGGTAGTGAGTCTAGGTCAAAAGATCTCGATAATATCTCTCCCATATCCTTTTAGTCAAGAGTATAATATCTTTTGTTTTATCTCATATTGAGTCGAGATAATATACTCCCCTCTCCTTTTAGTCAAGAGTATAATATCTCTTGATCTTTTGCTTTATCCCATATTGAGTCGAGATAATATCTCTCCCCTCTCCTTTTAGTCAAGAGTATAATATCTTTTGCTTTATCCCATATTGAGTCGAGACAATATCTCTCCCCTCTCCTTTTAGTCAAGAGTATAATATCTTTTGATCTTTTCCTTTATCCCGTATTGAGTCGAGATCTTTTGACCTAAACCCATTACTTAGTCCCCAAGGGTACCTATGTTGATAGAATATCCTAGATAGAAACTTCCCATCTTTGTTTTAAAACTTTTGTTTCGTGGAACTTGTTAGTCTTTCCTTTTCTAAGTCTTATCCGCTGTCGAGAATTGGGAAGAAAACAACCGGTCCGAAAAGTTGGGAACGCGATCATAGTAATCAACGTCTGGTTAGGAAGCTCCTATTGGAATCTCCCCCCTCAAGCAAAGTTAGGTCTGACGCAGTATTTGTTACTCCCCCTCCGTATCGACCATCTTGTTCTAAATTGACTGAAATGGCCGAAGATGATGTGCCCCCTCCACCATGACTCACCACTGCAATGGGTCTAAGAGGAGTAGATCCTGACCTCTATATTCATCTTTTCTCACAAACCTTGGACCCCACTGCATGGTTTTTCAAGCTCGAGCCCAACCAGGTTCAGGAATGGAACAAAGTGTCCAGTTTATTCTTCACTAGGTATGCCGACAATGTCATCCAACCAACCACCATGAGAGAGTTGGAAGCAATCAAGCAAGGTGAAAATGAAAGTTTCACTGATTTTGTAAAGAAATGGAGAACTAAAGTGGCCTAAATGCTCGACCATCCATCCCAGGAAGAGAAAATTCAGAAACTCATCAAGAACTTACAACCTCCTTACTTGAATCCTCTCAAATACCAAGCAATTACTTCATACACACAACTCAATAGTGTGGGATTGCTCATAGAGGATGATCAAGCACTTAAAAAGGAAAAGAAAAAGGACTTCTCCAACAAAGGCGCTTATAACTCAAGCTACAAGAAGAACCCCAATTCGGGAAACTCTTCCAACAAGGTTAATGAAATCAATGATGTCTACGACAAACTGCAAAGGCAATACACCCCATTGGGTATGACCTATGCTGAAGTTTTAGAAAAGCTTGTCAAGAATGACTACTTCAATGTCGTGGGCCCTACTCCGTATCCCGACGTCGAAAAGAAAAGCCCGTCATGGAACCCTAAACTTTACTGCAAATTCCATAGAGGAAAAGCACATGGCACCGAAAAGTGTTGGACACTCAAGAATAAAATTCAGGATCTTTTTGACAATGGGACTATTCCCATGCAAGAGAATGTTCCCACTCCAAGTAACAACACCAATCCTCTAGGCGCAGTTTTCGTCATTACAAATGAAAAAGAAGAAGAGGACCCCTCTCGCCTGATTGTGCCAATTGGACATCGTATCCCACCATTTGAGATTGACTCCCTCCATCTAGAGGTAGCCCAACTTTGGAAAAGTGATAGCGACGAGGAAAATGCTACTCTCCAGATTTCTAAAGTATGGTGTGACTCTACAGACGATGAAATTCCTGAAGTTGAACAACTCACGAGGTCGGCAAGGCACTATATACCTCCCCATCTCCAAAATAAGGATCCACTGCAAAACACAACTTCATTTTTACCGCAAGTGAGAGATTCTCCGCTGGTCCAGAACAAGGAACAAAATCCCGAGGATGATGGCGCCACACTACTTAAACAGCTTCAAAAGACTAAGCCCGATATCTCTATATGGAAACTCCTGACTACCTCCCAAGTACACATGAATGCTTTACTAAAGGCACTCACTCAAACCATGGTTTCCTCCGAAGCTACTCCGGATGACTTGGTCAACCTCCTCATAAAAGGAGATTCCTCATAGGCAATTGCATTCACTAATGAAGACCTTCCACCCGAAGGAACTCATCACAATAATGCGCTCTACCTGACTTCCATATGCGAAAAGAAACAAGTCCCAATGACTTTAGTAGACAATGGATCCGCTGTCAACGTTTTCCCTCTAAGGACCGCTTAATGTTTGGGTATAAACGTCAACAACCTCGCACACTCTGCACAAGGGTTGAGAGCCTATGACAACTCCAAACGAAACGTCCTAGGCATATTCTCAATCAACCTTAACACCCTTTGAGAAGATGGTACAATTCCATGTCATCGATATCCCAGCTTCTTTCAATTTACTCCTAGGGCGCCCCTAGCTCCGTGGGCTAAATGCGATAGGTTCAACATTACACCAAAAGGTCAAAATGATGGTTAGAGGGGTAGTTTTAGAGGTTAGAGCTGATTCTATGATCGCTAGCATCAAAGACGTTTCAGTTCTTAAAGTCGAGCACACTGCGCAAGATGAAGAATTCTGGGGCTTTATGACTGAAGGCGTCGCCGTACTCGAACAAGATATAGCTCCTTTCGCACCATATTCCCACCTAGGAATTAATGCCATTTTAAGAAATCGGGGACACTTCCTTGGCACATCTCTAGGCAAAGATATTTCCAAACCACTTCCAGTTTGGTCATCCAAAACCCAAAACAATCTTTTCGGGTTAGGCTACCTCACCAAGCAGGAGTTACGGGAACACATTGCAAAAGAAAATGCGAAGAAAAGGGCCATTAAGGAAAATAAAGTCTATGACATCCCCATGGCGCCATACCCGCACACACTGAATGGGCAATTTGTCCAGTCCGGGGATCCATTCCCTTATTATGGCTTTCCTGAACCCTATGTTCTCCCGGTTTACGGAATCCAAGTTTTCGGATTCGAAGTCTTTCAAGACTGCTACGTACTGGAAGAAACTCCTTTGCCTGTAAGAAGGAGACTGAACTTTGATTGGGTAGAGGACACACCCAACAATGATTTGGGTCTATTATTAGGACAAGAGGATCTCCATCCAAAAGATGAAGAGCTCCACAATGTCAATAATGCAATTCAGGATGCAAACTTTGACCCAACTAAGTTGATCACTCCAAACGAGGGTCAACTCACAAAGCAGAAGCGTACTATAAGTTGGACATGAGCCAATGGGAAGAAGATCAAGATCACAATCTCCGAAGAATCCAAGCCTGACTCGGACACCGATTCCGACCGGACCGAGTCCGACTCCGAAGACGAGTCTAATATTGTAGAGTCGGGTCGTGGTCCACCCAAATCTATGTTTAATTCTGTTTGCAAGTCGAAAGATGTTAAAGCCAATAGTAATTGCTCAGTTGATGTTTCAGTTTCCCCTATCAATGAAATAATTACTGATTCTGCTTACTTCTTGGATGACTTAGTAGCTAATAATTCAAAAGATGAACAAGAATTGCCCAAAGAAGTAACTAAAGCACTATTAGAGCATGAACAAAAGACTTCAATTGTGGAAGAATCAGAATTAATCAATCTTGCAAACGATCAAGAGCCGCGCCAAGTGCGCATTGGCTTATCGTTAACTCCCAAAGAGCGAGAAAGCTTTATAAATATCTTAAAAAGAATACGTAGACGTTTTCGCTTGGTCCTACAAAGATATGCCGGGAATAAGTCGCGAAATAGCACAACATACAATACCGCTCAATCCGGATTCAAAGCCAGTAAAGCAGAAACTTCGGAGAATGAAGCCTGAGTGGGCACTGAAGATCAAAGAAGAGGTGCAAAAACAGCTCGCAGCAGGGTTTATCAAAGTTGCTCAATATCCAGAATGAGTTGCTAACATAGTGCCCGTTCCAAAAAAGGATGGCAAAGTAAGGATGTGTGTTGACTTTAGAGATCTGAACAAGGCAAGTCCAAAGGACGACTTTCCCTTGCCACATATAGATGTATTGGTGGATAATACCTCAGGACATGCCCTCTTATCATTCATGGACGGTTATGCAGAGTATAACCAAATATAAATGGCCGAAGAAGATATGAAGAAAACCACTTTCATTACCCAATGGGGACCTATTGCTATACCGTCATGCCTTTCGGGTTGAAGAACGCGGAAGCAACATACCAAAGAACTGCGACTTCCCTTCTACATGACATGATACACAAGGAAGGCGAGGTATACGTGGACGATACGATCATTAAATCAAAGGAGAGAGAAGGGCATATACCCTCTCTAAGGAAATTCTTTGACAGGCTTCGGAATTACAACATGAGATTGAATCCTCAAAAGTGCGCGTTTGGTGTAACTTCGGGCAAGCTCTTAGGATTCGTTATAAGCACAAGAGGTATTGAAATCGATGCCACCAAAATCAAAGCCATAAGGGATATGCCATCCCCCAAAAATGAAAAAGAGATAAGGGGATTCCTAGGACGTCTCCAATATATAAGTCGATTCATATCCAAATTGACTATTACATGCGAGCCCATCTTCAAGAAGTTAAAAAAGGACACTAAATCTACTTGGGATGATCAATGCAAACAAGCATTCGACAAGATTAAGGAGTACTTAGCTAAAGCACCCGTACTGGTTCCGCCCATTCCGGGAAAACCTCTTATGCTATACCTAACAGTCACAGAAACCGCCATGGGCGCTATGTTGGCCCAAAAGGTGGAGAATGACGAAAAGGCAATATACTATCTTAGCAGGAAATTCCTAGAATACGAAACACGATACTCCACCCTAGAGAAAACGTGTCTCGTATTGGTCACTGCAACCAAGAAGCTCCGATACTACATGCTACAATATTCCATTCATATAAAGTCAAGGATAAACCCATTAAAGTACTTGTTCGAAAAACCCATCCTTGGTGGAAGAATAGCAAGATGGACCGTCATGCTTTCAGAATTCGATCTAACTTTTGAACACCAAAAGGCGATCAAAGGACATGCCATTTCTGAACATCTTGTTGAAAACCCAGTTACTAGCGAAGATGCCACGCATGACTTTCCAGATGAAGGAATAATGAGTGTCGAAGAAAACACTTGGCAATTATAGTTTGACGGAGCATCAAACCAAAAAGGTTATGGCGTAGGAGTATTATTAGTCAGCCCCGAAGGCGCACATACTCCCATAGCCGTGAAGTTAGAACGACGCAGAATATGAAGCATGCATCATTGGTCTAGAAGCGGCAATAGAACTACAAATTAAGGATCTAAAGGTATATGGAGATTCAACAGTTATCATAAACCAAGTTTCCAAAAAATGGACAGTGAAAAGCGAATCCCTGGCACCTTACCAGGAATATCTTGAAAAGATAGCCAAATATTTTGACTTGTGTCCGTTTCACATACCTACCTAGAGACGATAACTAGTTCGCAGATGCCTTAGAAAAGATGGCTTCTATGATAAATATCCCAGATGATGTAATCTCCATGCCCATCCACATTCAAAGGCGCAGTAAGCCCGCTTTTTGTAATGCACTTGAAGTATGCCTCAACAAGGAAGAAGAGGAGGAATGGTTTACCGATATTCTAAATTTACTCGCCAAAGGCGTTTATCCTCCACAGTCCACACCTAGGGCACAAAGAGCCTTAAGAAGACTAGCTGCACAATACATACATGTGCAAGGCAAACTCTATAAAAAGACACCTGAAGGGTTAAGTCTTCTGTGTTTAAAAGAACGTGAGGTCATCAAAGTCATGAGAGATATACAAAATGGCGTATGTGGTCCCCATATGAATGGACTCACCTTGGTCAAGAAAATCCTAAGGCAAGGATACTATTGGACTACGATGGAAAGAGATTGCATCGAATACGTGAGATAGTGCACACGCTGCCAATTTCACTCTAATTTACAACATGGACCACCTACCCGTTTACATACATTCACTTCACCATGGCGTTCTTTGCATGGGGCATTGACATCATTGGAAAGATCACCCCTACAGGAAAAGGAGGCCATGAATACATATTAGTCGTGATAGACTACTTTACCAAATGGGTCGAAGCTCGTTCGTACGCAAGGATAGCGTCCAAACATGTGGCAAAGTTCATACATGACAGCATCATCACCAGATATTGGGTGCCCCACGAGATCATAAGTGATCACGGGTCCCAATTCAAAAAGTATATTGCCGAACTTTTTACTAAGTTTAAAATTCAACATCGACAATCTTCACCTTACAAGCCACAAATAAATGGAGCCGTAGAATCCGAAAACAAAAACGTGAAGCAAATGATAGTTAAGATGACGGAAAACTAAGAGGATTGGCCCGACAAGCTACAATTCGCCTTATGGGGATATAGAACCACCATTCGATCCTCAACAGGAGCAACACCTTATTCTTTACTATATGGAATGGAAGCGGTACTCCCAGTCGAGGTAGGAATTACCCAAAGTAGAGTGGGTCCAAGCCTGGTATGAACAATTAATCTTGCTAGATGAAAGACGACTAAATGCCCTACATTATGGTCATGTCTACCAAGCAAGGATGACGAGGCATTTTGATCAACGATTCAAGGCTAGAGGACTAAAATAAGGAGACTTAATCCTAAAAGAGGTGAGACCAATTGTGGCCGATCCTCGAGGAAAGTTCAAGCCTAATTGGGCTGGCCCATACCTTATTAAGACAATATTATCCGGTGGAGCAGTTTAGCTAATAAACATAGACGGCAACGAGTTCACCCAACTCACAAATATGGACCAACTAAAACGGTTCTATGCATAAATGTTAAATCTTTGAGAGAGCCCACTAAGGCACCAAATCTAAGTAAAAATCGGTCAATTCGTCCATGTGAGACCCACGACCGAAAAAAAAAAAACGAGATTTTGTATTACGAACTACATTGGCCTGATTCCGCATGGATATGTAGGTAACCCATATAACTTGGGCCCGGCCACTTTAACAAAATAAATCTCTAAAGGGAGTTTTGATCCATTCGATTAATGCAAAAATAAGCAAGTCTTTCATTAATATGGCTAAAGTCCATTACATGCTGTAATATTAAAAAATATATATAAAGTGCGAAAAAAAAAAAACATAATAATAATAATAAGAAAATAAAAGGGCAATTCTAAACTACATCTACTTGGGCATGCAAACCCGTTATCTAAATTACACTACTAAGCAAAAAACAAGACTTGCTAGACGATTAGAGGTGGACTACTCCTCTTTGTCTTTGACTTCGGGTTCTTGGACGGGTTCGGTAGGCTCATCAAGTCCCATTCGTTCTTTTAGAGCCCACCTTTCCCTACCATAGCTAGAAGAGGCCTCGTGATCGTTAAGCCCACTTGGAATTACTTGCTTGGCCGAATGGGCCGGATTCTTTCTTTTCTTGGATTGGGCCTTTTCCTTAACCTTTGCCTTACCCTTAGCTTGGGGCTTGGAAGGTTTAGCGAGCCTATATTGGAGTGATCCTTATACCGTTTGGCTCATCATATTTGCGAGTTTCGAACAACTCCTTTTCTTCCTCTAAGAACCTTTGGTTGACTTGATGGTCACCACTCCAAATCCACTCCTCGTAAAAGCTAGACAACCCGTTTGAGTGCGGGTAGACCGACTTAGTCCACACTTGGCGACGGTTCCAGTGTCGTTCCCTATTAGACACCAAGGAGGATGTTGAGGACCTTTGACAAGGAGGTTCACAACTCACGTTCGGGATCCTTTGCCTTAATCCGTATTGGCGGAGGAGGCCGTTCGGCAAGAAGAAAGTCAAGGTATACAAACCAATAATCCTAGTAAAAGGCACGTTCTCACTACACCCTACGATCTTGGTGGTACGCCACCACAGGATGAACCACGCCGGTTGGATGTGGGAATAGAGATAGGCTATCCACTCCTCCCGAGAGGAGTCGGAGAACTTTCGATGCCTCGCCGAAAAATGTTTAGGGAGGAACTTCCTTAGTATCTATTGGAGCCTCAAGCAAGTGAAGCCTCTCTTGGAGCCATATCTACACAAAAACAACAAAAATAAAATTCAAGTCAATACAAGATGAGAATTTCACCCAATAAAGTTAAATCCACAAAGACTAAGACTTTATCACAACACTTACTTGAAGGAGTAAAGGGCTCCCGGTGAAGGACTCTTGAGGATTGCTCTTGAGCCTGTCCAAAGCAAGGATTGTCTCTCCCACAACCAAGTGCATAGGAGAGCTATCCCATTGTATTTGTTCAGTCACCCTAAGAAGGCAAGCTTTCCCCCTATTGATGGTAAGCTTCTTTTCGGAGGGAATAAGAGCATCTTCATTACCACCAACAAACAAATAATGATGGAGGAGGCAAAATACAAAGGTGCGCTTCTTGTACCTCATGTCCATCGCACCTTGGGCCTTGGAATTGAAGAAAGTCACAAGCTTGGAAAGGTCGACATCCTCACCATGAAGCACTTGACCCGGTTGACGGGGAGACAATCCAAGGTACCTTTGGAAATCACCCACGAAAGCATTCCCCAAGTAGGGAACGGCAGGAGGACTTTCGGTTGGAAAGCCAATTATATCGGAGAACTCCTCCACCAAAGGGCATATCTCCTGAGCACCGAAACGGAAGACATGGAATTTCGGGTCCCAAAACTTGACCAAAGCATGAGGGAAGTCCCATAGAATCTTGACTTGTTTAAGGTGAAATAAGGCATTGAGGTGAAAAGGGGGTGAGCTCTAACCTCTCCTCTACAGTCATGGAAGCTAACCAAGCATCAAAAATATCATCAAAGTTCACCATTGTTAAGACTAAGGATTTTTCTCTCAAGGTTTTTCTCTCGCTAGGGGCTTGAAGTAAGTGGTGAGAAGAGAAGGGAAAGGAACCCAACTATATAGAGGCTACGGTTTGATTCTCGTCGAAAATTTAAGGAAATTCAGACAACCGACGAAAAAGGGGCAGGCGGCCTTGAAACTGGTCCAAGCGGCTAAGCCGCTAGGACAAGCGGCCAAACCGCTCCAGCAAGCGGCTTCGCCGCTAGGACAAGCGGCCAAACCGCAAGCCCATAGCTGCTTGTCCACGCGACAGCCGCTAGAGCTCTAGCACAGCCGCTAGGAGCTCTAGCGGTCATCCTGTATAGGCGCCTGGCATACCCTTTTCGCGAGAGACCTCGGTGTGGGGCCATATTCTCGGGTTTTCCTAGATTAGGACACGGGAACCGTCGCGATACGTGCCAGAGGCACGTCCCACGGAAATCGGCCGATTGAAAAGGCCAATTGTCAAGGAATCATCTTAAGGTTCGAAGTCGCCACCTTGTTATAGCCCGAACAAGGACGGGTTTTTACAAAAGAAGAGTTGCCACCTTGTTATGACCCAAACAAGGAAGATGTTTTACAAAAGAAAGGGTTTGATAAGCGATTTTAAAGAAAACCATTTAAAAAACCCAAAAGTTGACTCCATCGCGATAAGGCACGAAAATTCTTTGACTGGTCTGCGAATACAAAGATCTTGGTTTGGGGTCTAGGTTAGAAGGTGCGGACGTCCTCGAACCCGTCTCCTCCTCCGTACTGAGTACGGGCTCTTTACTAATACGTTGTATCCCATATGAAAGCTTTGAATTGAATTATGTAATGCCTTTGAATGATAAAAGAAAAGCACATATATTTACACATTGTCACTTAGCACGCAGAAAAATCGGTTTTGAACCGGCATATATTTGTTTATGTACGACGGGTTTGGATATTGCGAAATACTGCACTACGTACCATTCATTGTAGGTCTTGAATCTACTCCTGGATCAAAACCCTTACGTAGTTCTGACAGGGGGATCCGGTCAGTAAGACTCCTTGGGTTCCACTAAGGCGGGTATGGATGTTCTTTCCCGTAAAGAGGGATATAATTGAGAAACTTATAGGATGACTCGCAACATAGAGTCGAATTGATCCGAGGAACTCCCTACTCTCCTCGAAGAAGTAGAGAAAGTTCAAATGGGATGATTATCCCGCTCCTTTAAGGCGTTCAACCCAATAATATTTGCTAATATACGGGGATCAACCCAATTCTTAGCTTTGAGTATAAAGATTAGACTTCTCAAAAATATTCGTTCTTTACTGAGGAATAACATTCATTGGGGGGTGGATAGATGGATGATTTGTGTAGATTGTGGGTATGTGTTGGTGGGTAATGGCTTAAAAGAGTCTTTTCGATAGGATCCCCTGGGGTGGCCCGAAGCCAAATAAGAGGGGACGATCAATAATTAGCTTCTATTCGATCATAGGTATTCCACTAGGGAAAATGGTTGTAACTGGGGAAATATGGATTCCACTGGAGAATGTGAAATTGTATGAAGGTGATTTGATGGAATGGTAGGTGGAACACCCATGATCGCGTATAAGCAAATTTCTGATTCTAACCTCGAATTTTGCCCCGGGCCGGGTTGTGTACATAAACGAATACACTGGTTTTAAAAATTGTTTTTGGCATAATATATACATCACACAAGTGAGAGAAGTTCTTTTAATTTTATTTTCCGAGTTGTATTATTAGGTGGAAGCATATGAATGCAAATGTACAAAATGCAATTAATGAGGCCTCGGAATAAACAAATTACAAATTGAGTATTTAGGATACAATATACAAAAAATGTCTAAAAATTCCTAAAAAGGAGAAAAAGACTTGATCTTCATGTACATAGCGCCTCCGGGGCTTGATCTTCGTCTTCGTCTTCAAAAGTTGGACTTATTCACAAAGGATTGGTTCATTATAAAAGAATTGATTTATTTACAAAAGAATTGGTTATTTACAAAAGCGGTTTGAAAGAACCGACAAGCGATTAGTCCAAACGCGAGATCTTGACTCCAAATTTATTTTTATAATTAGTGGCACACACTAAGGGAATAAAATGGAGAGTTTCGTATTTTTGCGGGTTTGTTTGATGATTAAAAGAAAATCATTTATAGGATCGAACAAAACCGTTTTTACAATAATCTGGACAGAACTTATAAAATTCATATCTCGGTCATAACTCAACTAAATCGAGTTCTTCAAAAGCCTAACTTGGTTCATTTTACTTCTTGTTTCCACTGTAAACATTTCAAGTCAAGACAGTTGCCGATCGGTGAGTTTTTCATGATTTACGAGCTTCTGAAAGTCTTTGGACAGACCATTGGTTTTTGATTTATTGGGAATTATTTACATGTGATCTAGGTCAAACATTTACAGGACTTAGACTATACATGAAGGTGGGTATGTACACAAAGTTTCATGAATTTTACACTAGTCTAAGTTATTTAACGAAAATAAACAAAAGAACTACAAAAAGCCCTAATGTTCTAATTTTAACCAATTGTCTTTCATTTTGACAGAACCAAAGTCGGTTTGATTAATTCATTAAAAATCGAGAACACATCCGAATGGAGTGATTCAAAATCCTAGATTTGTTCTTATTGAGTCTTCTATCTAAATCAAAGTTAATCTTTCATAGAAGAGGTGCTAAACACCGCAGAATTTTCAGTTAAGTGAACGTTGTCATTTCTGGACATGTACTCGGTTGGTTAATTGTAGAATTAAATCTACTTCATTAAAATTGAATTATTCTTTAAATATTGAAGTAGACACACTAAGGACTTCCTAAAAAAATTATCAAACAAAACAAACTATCCTAAGTGGGTAAAATGAGCCATTCATTTACAATGTCGAAATCTGAGAAAATCTTCAAAGTGACAGCACTACTTCGTCTTTTCAAAATTCATTTAAAACTCATGTCTTATCCAAAATGGACGAAATAGGTGGCTCTAGAAAGCTAGGTAAGTCTTCTTCGATTTACAAAGAAATATACTAAGCTCAAAACTTAACCGTTTATTAGTTATTTAGAGATATGTGGACGTTGGTCACTTTTAGACACAGAAACTTCAAAATTCAATTTGGGATGACTGAACCGTTGGATCTGGATAATTTTTATCTCGCTAGAATGCCCTCTGGACAAGGTTTCATCAAATTCCAACCGTTGGATCTTCCTAAATCTAAAAATTAATTCTGCTCTAAAAACTGTCAGCTATCCGATTCATTACAAATTTGTACAAAAATAAATCCGAGGCCTCTATATGCAAAATGACCTTTTTAATTCAATTTCCATTATAAAAAAATGAAAATGGTGATGAGGAAGAGAGAAACATTCATTGATCACACAAATTTGGCACAAGCAACACTCTTCCTCACCGCAAAAAATCACTCTCTACAAGTTGGATCTAAGTCCCCCATGGAGACGGGTTCGCGTGGGCACTTGAACCCTTACCTAGAAATTTTGGCCGCTCAAAAAATAGGATGATACATGCCCACACCTATAAAGAGTCCAACCGGTGAAATGAGATTATTAAGGGGGGATAATAGTGTTTATTAGCAATTTATATACAAAATGAAATGGTTAGTAAAAACACTTAGAAAAATAATTGAAGGAGAGAGATAAAAGATTACCCTTGCGTAGATCTAGAAATCTCAATCTTCAAACTTAAGTTAGTTAGCACAAACGCTCTTTAGTTTGCACTAACTAGATAAAAAAAGAAGTTCTAGAAATAGAAGAAGTTTTTAGAAAACCTTCAAAAGTTGAAGTAAGTTGAGAAAGATGATAGGAAAAACTAGAGAGAGAAGTAGAGATTTAAGAAGTAGAGATGAGAAAGTGGCAAAGGGCTTCTAGGTTAGATTTAGAGGGGGTATTTATAAGGGGGGAAAAGGATGATGGGTGAATTAGGGTTAGAAAATGGAGGGTTGGATTTGGTGGGAGATGGATGGTGAGATGGGGGGTAGGAGAATGTGGATGGGAGAGTGACAAATGTCACATTTTTGGTGATGGAAAATGGATGGGAGAATCTTGTGAGGTGGATGTGAGTAGGAAAGAGAAAAGATGAGATAAGGTAGGAGAGAAAATAGAAAATAGAAAAGGGAAAAACAAAAACAAAATAAAAAATAATAAAAAAAGCAATAAAAAATATGGGGGGGGGAAGAATTTTCTTTTTCTTTTTCTTTTTCTCCTTTCTTTTCGGATGAGAGGGAGATTTGTTTTTATTTAATTTTTTGGATGGGGGGTTAATTTATGGAAAAGGGAAGGGTATTTTGGTATTTTTACTTGATACCATTATTCCCTTTTGTCTTTAGCTATTGGATGGGAACATAGGAGTATTGTGATGTCATGCATGATGTCATGGAATGATGTCATGCATGACATCATAATTCCAATCCTTATTTATTTTTGCATTTTCTCTTTTATATTCTTTTTTGGATTTTTGATTTATTTTTCCTTTTGGGCTTTGGGTTTGGACTTTGCTTTGCTAATGGGTTGGGTCACCTTATGGACCTTAAATGCTCTTTTAGCCCAAATGACTTATTTAATTAGGGTAACTACAGTTAATGCTAATATTAACTATAGTAATTATTTAAAAGAAATACAAGTTAAAATTCGGCGTCTACACTCGGTTTAACCGACCCCATGCTGGACAGAGCTCTACCTTCCTAATTCCCACTTAGACAGATTTTTGGAAGACTCCTCTTATATTTTCCTTACCTTAATTTTGGCTCTTGCCACTTTTCTATTTATTCACTCTTTATTTTCTTTCCTTCTTTTTATTTTGATTATCAAGTTCCACATTTATTCCTTTTATTTTCTGATTTCCTTTATTAATATTTTCCCCTTTGATTACCTTTTCTCTATTTTTAGTTTTCTTTACTTTATTTTTTTTATTTTAGGGGAAAGGGTACCCCAAATGTGCTAAATTCTCGAAAATCCTAAATTCCCGAATGTCGTGATTTGTGCTTTCCCATTCGGAAACTAATTGATTGAAGTTCACATATGGGCATTTGTGTGATATGTTTGTGCGTGAATAAAAATGCAATCATTTGTAGCAGGTTTTGATACAAGCCCGAAAGTTCGAAATGCACTACAACAAATATCACTGGCCATCTCCGCCAGTACTCGGACCCGCCTGAGACGACTCTCCGGGTCCACTCGATGGTGAAGCACCTAAAGGACTAGGCTGATACATCGCCCAAGCTCTAGGGTCAAAAGAAAATAATGAACCCGCTAAGTAAGCGGGATCTAATGAATGACGGGGTGGCTCCAACATGCCAGGATAACCGCCGTGCCCCGTACTCTCCTGACTCCAAGAACCCCTAGGAGGCCTCACCACAGGAATAGGCCGCGAAAATAAGCTCAAGGTCAGAAAAGCTACCAAAAGTTTAGATCAAGCATTACTACTTAAAATGAACATACCTCTCGGACGTCGGACCGACGGCTCGTGCACACACTTTGAGTCGCGAATCTGGATATCCAACTCTTAAGGGCATGCATACCCCTAAAGACCTTCCGTGTCTCAGCAGCATCCAACTGTGCACATAAGAAAAAGAATCAGCATAAATACAAAGGAAACATTGCAAATAACAATGAATTCTCACTTACCCCCCTACACCCAGCAGGTAGAGGCAATCCCTCAACCTCCTCATCAGGGCCACGAAACTCTGGAACCTGTATAACCTGAGGAGACTCGTCCGCTCCGGTATAACTCACCGACAAAGTAGGAGGAGTAGGACGCAGAGCAGAAACAGCCGACGAGCTCGAAGCACTCTGCAAAGATTAAAGAATGTCAGACACATTTCTAAATTTCCAAACAAAGTTAAGAAACAAAAGCACATTACTTACCAGATCGGTAGAGAAGTTGGGCATAACTGCACCTCAACAAAATCAGTATAAGCCACCATAAGATCCACCTCAGGATCAGCTGGAATCAAATACTCAAGGGCATTCGCCCCAACGGTGGCCGCCCTCACCTGCTCCACGGTAAGGTGACGAACATAAAGCTGCTCCGCTGAGATCTTCTTCAGCTTCCTCGGGTTGGTCAAAAACTGGACCATCAAGTCAGTCCGACCATACTCCCTACCATCCCAGCTGGTCCCAAAAAGACCAAATATCTCCACCATAACCTCCCGGCTTACATCTCCATAAGTGATAGGAATACCGGTGCAAGGGAGCCCGGAAATGAGACCGAACTCGAAAGGGATGATCATGATCTCACCCATAGGAAAATGAAATGTACTGCTAGTATCCCTGTACCGGTCCGCAAGGCCTCTAACCAATAGGCGATCAGAGCACTCGGCAGAAGCCATAGACGTTATAAAGTGACCGAAGCCACAACGTGCCACAATGGCGTCCACCGAAGGAGTCACGTACATTCGGGCTTTCCCGATGCCCGAGAGGCTACCGTAACCCCGCATGGCCGTGTCGACATCCTAAAATAGCACAAATAATTGCAAAAGACAATTAGCTAGGTGATCCTAGTAACAACTATCAGTCTCCGGTTTAGTCCTAAATTTTTATAAATCGTAAAATTTAGCATTTTAGCTAAACCGACGTGGCAAGAGTAAACTTTAAAGATAGTAAATTTCACACAAATTTATTTTCTAAACCGACGTCGAAAGAGTAAACTTTAAAGAGAGTAGATTTCACACCAATTTATTTTCCACAAATATACTCGAAAAACCGGTTACCACCACAGCAAAAGTAAACTTCATTCAAGTTTATTTTTCATAGAAATATATAATTGCAACGAGAATAAATTTCATACAAATTTATTTTCCACAAATTAAAGATGAATTTCACATAAATTCATTCTCCACATGCATATAAATACAATAATCCTACGGGAACTCGCAAATTAACCAGAAAAATAATTTCACACAAATTGGTTTTCCACATTTAACTACACTGCAGTTCTCAACCTAGAAATTCTATGTTCGCCTACACATGATTTTTCTAAGTGTAAAAGAGCAAGAATAAAAAAAAAGACATACCCGACATTTGGTATCAACGGTAACCACATGCTCCTTTTCTTGAAAACTAGATCGCTGGGCTCCCAACGATCGGTAGGATGAAAATCACTACGAGTGAGCTCCTCCTAGACCAACCGGCTCTCGCCCACCCCGGCGATGGGGTATACCGGAAACAAAAATCCGAGTGAAAACATTCGGGGCCTCATGAGAAACAATCTCTTGGCCCTTCCTTTTCCTACGTCCTCTAAGTTTAGGAGCCATGGATGAAGAACAAAAATGGAGTTTTTGAAATTTGAGTGAAACTCACAAAACTCACAAATTCACACAATTTTGAGTTTTGACACTCAAAAACACAAGAACAACCAACAAAATCAAGTTCTACTAAGAATTTGAGCAATAAACCTCAAGATTTGGAGCTAGGGGGCTTTGATTAAGGTTGAAAAGCTTGAGCAAAAATGGAGGAGAGAGAAAGAGAGAGCTCGAAATGGGAAGATGACCCATTTCGTCCCCCCCTTCTCTTTTTATGGCAAAACCGCACAAATGACCTAGTGGCCGATCAAACCGTCACGTGGATGGTCAGACCGCCCAGCTGGCGGTCAGACCGGAAACCAAGCGGTATAGCCGCTCCAGCCGACTGCTAGACCGCTCCACGTAGCCCACTTTCTCTTCCCTGACGTGGCAGTTTGACCGCCTGGCCCACTTTCTCTTCCCTGACGCATCTTTGGGCCATTGGTTCAAAATCAGTGGGCCCAATACTCGTCCATAACAGTTATTTGCGCGCCAAAGTCCGTTATAAAAAAAAAAGGGACTACTTTAAACCCACAGGTTTACACATTTATACTTGCCCAAATGGCATGGGCTCAAACCCGACCTAAGGTCTGAGCAACACATTACTACCCCTTACCACTTATACTATTTCTGATGAAATAATTTTTATTGTGTAACCTACAACATAGGGTTCCCCTTCGACTGAAAATCGAAGGACGTTTATTGTTTGACCTACAGCAAAGGGTCATCTTTCGACTAAAAATCGAAAGATTTCTTATCTCTTATATTATTTCTAACGAAATACTTTTTATTGTGTAACCTACAGCATAGGGTTCCCCTTCGACTGAAAATCGAATGACGTTTATTGTTTGACCTACAGCATAGGGTCACCTTTCGACTAAAAATGGAAAGATTTCTTATCTCTTATATTATTTCTAACGGAATGTTTTTATTGTGTAACCTACAGCATAAGGTCCCCTTCGACTGAAAATCGAAGGACATTTATTGTGTAACCTACAGCATAAGGTCCCCTTCGACTGAAAATCGAAGGACATTTATTGTGTAACCTACAGCATAAGGTCCCCTCCGACTGAAAATCGGAGGAAATTTATTGTGTAACCTACAACATAGGGTCCCCTTGGACTGAAAATCGAAGGACGTTTATTGTCTAACCTACAGCATAGGGTCAAACTCTCGGTCAAATAAACCGAGGAATTAATGATTGTTTATCTTTAACTGATTGTCACCTCACTCAGTTTTCCTGTTTTATTACAGGTATTGGCATAGGAATACTTTGACTTTCACTCTATTCAAGCTCGACCAAAGTAGGGGCTTTTGTAGACACCAAAAATTGTGTCTATAATAAATTTTCGTAAAAACCCGATGATGAAAGGATTGGATTTTGCTCGAACTTAGGTTGCAAGAATAATTGCTCTGATGATTAGCCTAGTTCATTTGAATTAACTAGTAGAAGCCTTTTGTACAGGTGATCCAAACCAGTTGGACTCAATTCAATTGGAGTCCAAAACTGAGAGATATGCCTCTTTGAACCTAAGGGCCCAAAAGGAAACCCAAACCCATGAGTCAACCATTGGTTAAACAAGGGAACTCAGTCAATCCCTCTTGGACCCCCTCGGAAAAGCCTCCCCCGCACAAAAACCATGCCAGGCGCCTATGCAGGCACACCGCTCTAGGTCCAAGCGGCCACGCTTGGGCTCAAGTGGTGGCCGCTTGCCTTGCGGCTAAGCCGCTTGCCAAGAGGTTTGACCGCTTGGTCCGCCGGCTAGACCGCTTGTCCTAGCGCCTTGGCCGCCTAGGCCTTTTCTCGTGGACGACAAATTTCGAGGCCCATTCGATTTTCGTGCCAAACCCTGGCAGCTCCCCTCTTCTATAAAAATAAACCTTAGGGTTCAATTGAAGAGGTTGACAGTTTCTCTCTCAGAGGTTGGAAATTCTCTCTCTCTCTGTCTCTCATATTAAACTAGAAATTATGATTCTACTCCTTTAGGATTAGCCCTAACACCACAAAATAAACCTTCATACTTCATCAAGAGCAAAAATTCAAGCATAACAACCCAATAAGTTCATTGTGAGCATCCAGGTAATCCATCCTGAGGGTTTTCAATAAATTATATAAATTGCTTGTTATTATTACTAACGAATTTTGTTTATGTGATATGTACATGCATGGCGCGTTTTGAGCAAAAAGGCTTGTATTAATCTGTGTGAATTGGTGGATGAAGTGCTTGTTTCCCTTCTCACTCGCAGGTTTTAGCTTATTTATCGTTGTCTTGCAATAAAAGCATGTAACTTGATAAATTGTTAAAAGTGGTCACATTAATAATAATTGCTCAAACTCATTAGTTAAAACTAGAAATTTGGACAAATTGAACCTTGCTTGGAACCGTAGGATTAATAATTATATTTAATTGATTAGTAAAGACTGTTGTTTCTAAACGAGCGAGTTGGGTGCCTAAAACCTTCCTAGCTCGTACCTAATCCCCCGAACTCATTAATGAAGTCAATTTCCCCTATAGGGATTGGGGTGCATAGGAGTTGAGTTGACGTCTTTCTACACTATCGACTTGATCTCCAAGGTTTCCAAATTACCTTAAAATTTGGTGGCGACTTCCGACAATCTTAATCATGTCCTTGGTACGGAATCTCCATGTGCATATACACTAAAAGATTCACGAAATTCGATTACCCAACGCGCTCTCCCAGGCTGTCCGCAAAAGCCCGACCCCCCGAAAGGAGGGACGAAGGTAAGGCACGCGGCAAAAAGGGAAAAATGGGAGAAATTTAACAGCAGCCTACAACATGGTGTGTGACAGTGTACATTATGCATGCATATGAAGACAAACCTGAGTTGGGACGCGCTCGTAGTGTGCTAAGATTTCATCTCTGTGAACACAAGAGAAAATAAAGGTTATGGTAGTAGGATAGAACACTGCTCGTAGATGGTCTAAACATCTACTGGGGACCTGTATTCAGAGTGAATGAAAAAGTTAGTGATACTTTGAGAATGATCAACGTGGAGTGCTTCGACAAACAGTGACTAAACATCGCTCGGCGGATGTCGAGCTTTTGTCCCTGTATAAGAAACGAAAAATTCAACGTGATAAGCGCGATTAAAAATAATCGGCCATAAAGTGGTTAGGACATATGAACAGTATAAATGCAATAGCTTAAGCAATCATTGACTGAACCATATAAAAAATAATGGACAGTATAACTGCAACAGTTTAAGCAATCATTGACTGAAACCAAAAAAAAGGGCAACCTCGCTGAGTGACAGTTTAACCGCAATAGCTTAAGCGATCATTGACTGACCCCGAAAACTTGTAACCTCGCAGAGGGATTGACCCCAAAAATTTGTAACCTCGCAGAGGCACTGACCCCAAAAATTTGTCACATCGTAGAGGGACTGACCCCAAAAATTTTCAATATCGTAGAGGGACTAACCCCAAAAATTTGTAATATCGTAGAGGGACTGACCCCAAATTTTGTAATATTGTAGAGGGACTGACCCCAAAATTTTGTAATATTGAGCTGCTTAGTAAGTGTCGAAAATTTTCGGGTTTAGAATATTTTTGGGCGCTCTGGGCTGCAAGAGTTATCGCAGTGTAGATCCGAGTTTCAGTATCTGGGACCTGCAAAAATAAACGGGTTAGTTTTACCTGAAAATAGTTGGTACCTTAAAATAAGCCAACTGTCGAATTTGAATTTGTGGGCTACAGTGCTTCGCTCCCGCGCACTTGGTACTGATATTTGCCGCAAAATGAACTGAAGTAACGAACTTCGGACTGGAAAAAGGGGTCGTGGGTCAGCAGTGGGGCCCGCGTGTGTAGGTCTGCGTGCCATTTTTTTTCCTCGTCGACCCATTGTCGAGCAAAACCTCCATTGTTGAGTGCTTCACTTCACTTGAGGTAAGTCGATTCTTGTCCGTTTTCTTCGATTTTTGTCTTGAACTTGCTTATTTTTCCGCCTAGTTGCTGAATTTGGGTTGCATTGTTGAATGGGTTCTTGTTTCTTGCGAATCTGAAACTTTTATTTTCCCACTTGTAGAGAGAGAAAACTCCATTGTGCTTCCATGACTTCCGAAGAGAATAGATAACGTCCCATAAGTGATGAGGAGTATGACCGGAGCCTTTTCCGCACCGGGTTAGCTTCTACTACAACACCTCTGACTAACCACGCGGACGGAGCTCGACTGTACCAGGACTCTTTTATGCGGTTGAACTGGCGCCCGCCTGGAGTTTGGAACCGCAGTGTTGCCGGATAGACGGAGTCATCTGTCTAACCTAGAGCTGGTATGTTTACTAACTCTCCTTTTTTTTTGTTCAGTATATTTGAACTGAAAGTTGGAACTGTTAGTGCATCGAGACACAAACAAATTGGGATTTGTACTGGATTGGTGGTCAGCTGTATATAATCTGTGTGGAATTATTTTAGCTGTATTTGTAGTATATGGGGTGTGGAGGAAAATTTGTTTGTTGGCTAGGGTGTCGGAGTTTTGTTGCAGGCTCATGGGACTACCTCCCACTAGGTTATGATGTTGGGGACCTTTTCGGTGGGAGCCAGGGATTTGGTATTGGGCTCGGGTCTTGAGGAGTTTCTGACTGTCATCCCCGCTTGTCACTCGGGGGATTCTACGATTATTGCTAGGGGGTTACTGGAGAGGTTTTGGGATTCTACGAACACTTTCCATACACCTGTAGGAGAGATGTTCCCCACCTCTTATCAGTTTGTTGTGCTGACGGGGCTATCCTTTAGAGGGCATCGTATTCAGTATGACGTGAACTACTGGCGATGGAGTGACACTTTGCTAGAGCTTTATGGGCCCGTGTTTATCCACTTTGATAAGGATCGGGTTTCCTTGGCGCGGTTGTGGGAGGCCGTAGCGGAGCAGGGGCTTACCGATAGGGGTGAAACTTATTCGGATTAAATCCAAAATCCAATCCAATCCAATCCAAATTAGATAATTCGGACTGGACTCTTTGGATTTCGGATTGGATTCGGACTCGAAAAAAATATTTTTTGGATTTTTGGATTGGATTCGGACTCTCCCTTTCGGAGTCCAATAATCCAGTCCAATCCAAATTAGATATAAATTAATAAATGAAAATACATATAATCCAAAAATGATACTAGCCCAAAATAAAAAGTACTGCTAAAACTACAAATTAAAACCTAAGGGATTAAAGGCAACAATAAAATGCATACATAAATTAGGAGGGAAAAACCCTTTCAGACAACTAACTCGAGTCACGCCTTAGCAGCCACTCGACCAATTGCTATCTCTTTACGCATATGTTTTCTCCATATATACTAAGCGGAGATTACCAAACACCTTTGAAACTACATAATTTGCATTTTTTTTAATCAATGTTGTAGACATGTAATTGGTTTTGACATTTGTATTATTATCTTATCGATGGACTTTTTTTAAGTAATGGACATTGTTGTAAGAAAGGTAAGGAGTTAGAAAAAAATTGGATTATTCGGATCAGATTGGATTACGGAAAATAATTCGGATTGGATTCGGACTCAAAAATCAAAGTCCAATATTAGTTTGGATTGGATTTGGACTTAAAATTTCGAGTCCAAAATTTTTTGGATTGGATTTGGATTAGGTCATAATCCAATCCAAAGTCCAAACTTTCACCCCTATTTACCGAGGAGCAGAGGGCCCGTATTTTCTTGGCTTGCTTGCTGGGGTCGGCGATCTTTGCCCAAAAGAAGAGTGTGTGTGAAGTCGGTTTCTTGACATGCTTGGAGGATTGGACCAAGGTCCATGAGTACAACCTTGGTGTCGCTGCTTATGCTTCTTTGGTGAAGTGGTGTCGTCGGGCTTGTAGACCTAAGAAGACGAGTGAGAGGACATCTATCACGGGCCCATGGAGGATACTGGAGGTAGGCTCTCATACTTCACTTCTCTCTTCTTTTTTTTTGCCTATGCCTTCGATCGTGGAAATCATTGTTTTTGTTGCTTGTGTGGCAGCTATGGTTCTTTGAGTATTTTCCATCTTTCGGTCCTCACCGTCCTGGTTTGAGGATGTTCCCCTTAGGTTCACGGTGGGTTGGTAGGGATACCCACCCGTTTACTTCTCTGGAGCATTTTCGGGCCACCTTTGAGAGTCATGACGCATCTACGGTACGTTGTTGTTAACCTGTGCATCTTTTTTTGGTTCATTTTGTGTGAATGAACTTTTGGACTGATAATCTGCAGGTATTATGGTTCGCCTTTGATAATGTTCCTGGGGTTCCACCCCATATTACCCTGGAGTCTTTTAGGGTATCTTCTCTGCGGGTGGTCTTTGAGGGGCCATTCAGTTTTGTATGTTACTTGGGGGACCGCTTGACTCGGTTGGTCTATCCCTCCTTGGGTACTCACTTGGTTCCGGAGGATTCTCCTTTGACCATGTTTTACCTGCGTGGTCTGAGTGTGCGGGACCTGGGGGTCGTGATCCGTGGCAGGGCCGCCACGGAGTTTCTCATGCCAGAGGTTGCTGGTTTGGACCGCACAGCCGTGTACCTGGCCTACTGCTTGGACAATTTGATGTCGGACCTTACTTATGAGGTAAGAAACTTATCTGCATCTTTTAATTGTATTTGTAATATACTGACTTCTTGTATTTTGCAGGCGGATCGTCTAGCTCCTCAGGGTCCTAGGAGGTCTCATTCCAGAGCTCCTCGGAGTCAGCCCCCAAGGGTGACCTTGCCGATCAACGAGGTGAGGTACATTGGAGAGAGTGGGGGACGCATAGTAGAGGAGTTCCCCCTTCACATGGCTGACGGAGAGGCTGTGGAGGGCTTGCGTTTGCCTGACGGTTGCACGGGGGTAAGCTCATTTTTATCCTTTTGTGATTGTGTTTGCTTTTGGATGCTAACTTTATTTTGTGGCTCTCTCTCTCTCTCTCTCTTTGTAGTTGAACCGGGAGCAGACCTCTCAGATCTTCAAGCTCATTCACCTGCTGAAGAAAGGCTATGGTCGAGTGATGGGCAAGGGGACGAGTTCTCGGTCCAAGACCGTTGATGTGAGTAGACCTCTATCTCTGTTTAGCTAAGTGAAGTGCTTAACCTAACGTCTCATCCTTGATTATCTGCAGATGTCCCAGTCTTCGTTTTTGGTGGAACCTCGCCACTCTTCTGCTGCGAGGGCATATTCGGCGAGCCGGCCATCTGTTGCTCGCTCTCCTCCCGTAGTGGTGACCAGGCCTCCTGTTGATGAGGCACCCGGACCTTATGTTCCGTATGTTCTTGAGATGTTCTCTCCCGCAGATTTCCAGCCTTCTCTTGATAGGCCGCCGGTTATCACGCCCTCGATTGGAGGTCGGGCGAACGCCCCTGGATGGGATGTGTCGTATACTGTGCCTTCACATCAGGGTGTGGCTATGGATTTTGCCAATCAGGCCACAGAGAACTTCTTTGCTACGGGGCTTTCGGCAGGTACCCCTATGCGTGCACGGGCATATGATGGGCGGGACATGAGGCCTGACAACAGTAGGCCCATTTATAGCTCTTCTCTTCATTACTCGACTGGGAACTATTGTCAGGGGCTGTCCATTGATGATGAGGCTGACAGCAACGATTCTAGCTGAGCAGTGTTGGGCCTCCTTGTAGACATTGATCTTGAGATTTTGAACTCCTGTTTTTATGCATTTTTATGATATGTATGATATGATATGATGACTTGATTATGCCCGTCTAATCTAAGTATGTAATGTGTTATGCAGTAGGACAAAGCCATAATTTAGGGAATAAAATAAAGAAAAAGGTAAAAATTGCAAGAAAAAAGCAAAAATTACACATATTTTACCCCCTAAAAAAATTGGAAAAATAAAAAAAATAAATTGAAAAGATAAATCTAAGAGAGTCTCAGGCTTTGTAATTCTACGCGGGTATCAAAACTAGGCTCAAATCGGGGAGACCGGATCAATGGAGCGAGAGAAAAAATCGGATCGGGCCAGGGTGTGGGCCACTAGCGGCGCTGGGCTGGGCCGCTAGCGGCGCTGACCAATGCTGCTGACGGCTCTGGTTTGGGCTTTTTTATGGATTTCTGACTTCTTCGGCCCGCGTTTCTGCCTATAAATAGGATTTACGGGATGCTTGATGTTGTATCACTTTTTAGACCTTAGCACTCCCAAATTTTCCCCCAAACTTCTACCATGGTGAAATCCTTTGAAAATCTGTTCGATGCCTAGTGCAAAAATCTGACCGTAGAAGATAAACTTGAATTAGCCCCGTTTCACGATTCTACCCTGCTGACTTTAAAACACACCAAAATATTATGGCCCCTTCTTCGATCTGCTTTGAATTATTGGGACCCTGACCTCTATGTTTTTCGTTTCGGTGACTCTGAACTATGCCCTTTGGTTGAGGAATTTGCTGCGATCACAAATATGCCTGATGTTCTTCCCCCAGTTGTGCCTTATGTGAGAGATGGTTTTAGGGATCAGTACAGGAAATCCTTGGGTTTGTCATCTGCAGAAGCCAAAAGTATGGTTCTTGGTGTCAATGTGGACTTGGTTCAACTCTGCAAAAAGTTTGCTATTTCATTTGAAAAGGATGCAATATTCAGGTGTTGTCGCCGCCATGCTTTTGTAGTTTGCCTGTTAACCCGCCTATTGTTTGTTAATGCAGAATCTTCTAACTTGGGTAGAGCCTCGTTGCTGCGAGTGGTCAATCAAATGGTTGAAAGGTGTTCTCCTTTGCATCTGGTTGTAAGAGAGACTATCATTGGGCTCGACAGGTTGAAAATATCTCCTCAAGAAGCTTTTTCTGGCAGCTCCCTGCTGCTTCAAATTTGGTTATGTGAGCATCTGAGGCTAGTAGAGTCACCAGATAATATGATAGCTCGTGTTCCTCAGGCTTAGTTAAAGAAAACCTATACTGCTGCTAGCTTCTTGGTTAGGAAAAGGCTATATTCTTAAAAGTCTCTTGCTGAATGGGATGTCTTTTTCCATGCAGGACCTGTCATCCGTTGGCATGTGCCCTGGTGGAGCTTGACCTACTTGGTGGCTTGCGATACCATTGTTCCTTTCACTCTAGGATCATGAGGCAATACGGTTTGAAGCGGGTGATCCCTCGTCAGGAGACTACGAGACCAAATGTCGTAGTTTTGACCACCAAATTTGCTGCGGAGTGGGGAAAGTATTGACATAGCTGGCACCGTTGGAATGTACCTCGGGTAATTGCCCCAACTCAAGTTTCTGAGACCTACCTGAACTGGCTTTCCTGCAGTGATGGAGAAGCGAGACGAGCCCTTCGACATGAGGAATGGGACCAGCTAAAGCCTAGATATGACTCAAAAATAGGAAGCAAGAAAAGAAAGGAAGGGCCTCAAAAGGGAGGCTATCATGTGCTGAAAAGAGGCAAGCCCCCAGCTCAAGGAAGCGATCACAGGTCATCCTCAAGCCAGGGTACTTCAAAGAAGAACTCTTCAACGAAGCCTTCTAAAGGGAAGAGGGGTTAAAGTAGTTTTCTAGGAAAGCAAGTCTAGTTTTGAAAAAATAATAGTAGGAATTTGTTTAGCTTAAACCCTCATAGTTGCATTATTTTATTTTTTTTTTGTAACCTTAGGAAGTTTTAATTCTTGCAATGTAAGCTTATTCGTTCAGTTTGAATAAAGATTATCCCTTTTGAATGAGTTGAATGGAATTGATTTTGATTTTGATTTTGGTTGGGCACCTTAGAAGGGTTACCTATGTATCCAATGTGGAATCAGGCCACCGTAGTTCGTTCAAGTTGTGTACGTCTCCTTTTTTTTAATTTTAGGATTTTGTTTTTTTAGACGTAGCACTTCTTCAGTTGATCCATATTGGTGAGCTGGCTGAACTCGATGCCATCAATATCCATGAGTCTGACTGCGCCTCCTGATAGATGTCTCTGATAATGAATGGTCCAGACCATTTTGGTCGAAATTTGCCTCTGGGGTGGGTAACTGGGGCACGTAATTCTTTCCAAACTAAATCTATAACGCCCCGGATTGGATAACACTAATTAATCATGCTTATGGGCCCTAACTCCAATCCAGAATATTACTGCCGTACTTGTAACAAGACAAGCACAAGGCGAAGATCGATAAAGAGTACAACGACAAACTGAATTATATATAACAGCGGAAATTACATAGTTATATTGTTCAAAGACTACATCACTGGTTATATTATTAAGTTACACGGGGTTATCCTTCGTTTGCGGAATCCACGGGGTCACACAACAGCAAAAACATGCAGTAAGCATGCAGAAAAGGATTCCTTCCATCTTCACTATCTCCCTTGCCCAAAATCTGTTTAAAAGATATAATAATCCACGCAAGAAGAGATGACACAAAAACAAAAGAAAATTAGCGAAAGCTAAGCAATACTCACCCCATTTTGTAAAATACATTTTGTTTATACTTAAAATACATTTAGCAATAACAACCATCACTTGAGATAATAATAATAATAATAATACTTATAATAATATCTTAACGAGATTGTCTGTTCGTAGTATCATAGTTAATATATCCTTTACGTACCAAGCCATGCAAACGTACAAAATTCACATGCAAAGAGTATTCAGCAACCAATATCATACACAAACTCATAATTACTCAGAAAATGACCTTTGAGGTCTAAAGTAACTCAAGTCTTTAACATGCAAAGTTAGATTCCTATGTTAGGAAGATTATGACATACATTGCTTTAGACACCTATGTTAGGTAGTGAGGAAGAGCATAGCACAACTCAGACACTAGGAGTCCTACACTCGGGTTCAAATGATGACCCTACAAATCATATTTCATTTATTTGGCCTTTTTGGCAATAATATATCATCTCGGGTTTATACCCTACAAACTCAAATTAAACCATGATAAGCAAGAAACTCAGGATTAGTTAATCCCTACAGCTTAATCAATAATGGATTTAATCGTACAAATTTTATTAAAGTGTGCACACTGGCATGCTCTTCAATTTTACAAGGGTACCAAGTTTGGGAGCACACTACAAGTAAGTTAGTAGACATGCTTCTAATGTCTCTAAGTCGGTCACATTCATCTTAATAACATAATCATACTAATATTAATCATAAACTTCCCAAACTTGTTCCTTTTCCACAATAGTTCACTATGTTGTGTGCAACACTTCGAATATGCATGTATATAAACTCATAGGCTTATTATCACTCAACATCAAATCGGTCATAAACTTAATTGATCCATAAACATACTCAAACATAGTCACGATTTCACATGCAATCTATCAAGTAAGTACAATTAGCCATTCTCAAACTCATTTGATTATATCTCTATCACATATTCATGAATAATCATTCACAACATAACATCAAACTCACAAACCATTCGGCCATATATATATAAATACACTCACAATTATCAAAATTAAGTAGTAAGCTTTAATCTTTGAATAATAATAAAACCAATATTAACATACAACTTAATAACCATTCGGCTATATCACAAAATAGTCACATGCAATCATTTATATAACTTCATAAACATATTCATAATCGTGTATATATATATATATATATATACAAGTTGTATTTAATTATAAGAAATCCACGATTATCTTCTTTAGTTCATTAAGATCGAAAGGGAGGGGGGTTTAATGGACATGAGTATACCTTTCACAAGCTTCCAAAAATACAAACTTCCTCTCCTAGCTTCCTTGATCACACTACTAGCACAAGTCCCCTAACTTAATTAAACAAACAATTTCAAAGATTAATATTACTCTTTTTATTTCTTCTTCTTTTATTTCCTTTCGGCCTTGGGCCTTTTTATTAAAAAAATTACTCTTTTAATTCCTAAATCTTATTATCATTTTACTTGTTAATTCCTCTTTCATTTTACCATTTTAACTTTCGAAAAGGCTAGGTTCGAAATTAAAGAAAATTAGGTAAAATAATGAATAAATGGTTTTGGTCATAATAAGTCAAGATCAAGTTTACGTAGGTTTGTAAATGGACATGCAACAATAGTTTTCGAGTTTTTAAGTCAAGATTAACTAGATCTTAGATTAACAAGGTAGTGATGCCTGGTCTTATTGGAGATTCCCAGACTGCTTTTGTACAAGGACGACAAATTATGGATGGGGCACTTATCACCAACGAACTTGTGGATTTTATGAAGAAGCAGAGAAAGCAAGGTTGTCTCTTGAAAGTAGACTTTGCCAAAGCCTATGATTGTGTGCAATGGCAGTTTTTAGATTTGATGATGCAACATATGAATTTTGGGACATTATGGAGAAAATGGATTCTTACTTGTATCTCAACTGCTAGAATGTCAATTTTGGTGAATGGCAGTCCATCTCCGGAATTCTCTATGCAGCGGGGCTTAAGGCAAGGTCGTCCTTTATCACCTTTCCTGTATCTTATTGTTGCCGAAGCTCTTAATTTGTTCATTGGAAAAGCTAGAGAGTAGGGGATTATTTCAAGGTGGATTGTGGGTGATATTGAAGTGACTCATCTGCAGTTTGCAGATGATACAATTATCTTCATTCCTGGAGATCTCAGTGTTATAGCTGCAATGAAACAAGTGCTCTGGATTTTTCAGATGTCCTCGGGTTTAAAGATCAATTTCCAGAAAAGTAGTCTTTTTGGTTTAAATGTAGAAGCTCAGGTTCTTACTCAAGCAGCTGAAGTGTTAAATTGTGGTGTTGGGAGCTTCCTTTTTGTTTATCTAGGCATTCCGATAGGTGGAAATCCAAGATCTTTGTCCTTTTGGAATCCCATAATTGACAAGTTTAGGCGAAGATTGGCTTCCTGGAAGCAGAGGTATGTCTCTATAGGTGGAAGATTATGCTTGATTCAGTCAGTCTTGTCTAGTTTGCCCATTTACTACATGTCTCTGTTCAAATTACCTGAGGGTGTGTATCATGCTTTGGAGAAAATTGAGAGGGATTTTTTATGGGGAGGAGAGGATGGGAAGAGGAAGATAAGCTGGATTGCTTGGTGTAATATCACTAAGAGGAAAGTTCATGGTGGATTGGGAGTGGCAGATCTCAAAGAATTTTTTTTTAGCATTATTAGCTAAATGGTGGTGGCGTTTTGGGAGTGAAAGGGAGAGTTTATGGAGAAAGGTTATCACAACAAAGTATTATACTCAGCAAAGTATTTGGTTACCTGATGATATCGCAACTCGAATGTCGTTGTATGGTCGGGCATTGTTGGTATATGCAAGCATAATGAAGATTTAGGCAGGTTGGTGAATGATGGTTTTCAACTGATCCCAGGGAGAGGAGACACAATTCAGTTCTGGGCCGATTCTTGGGTGTCAGATCAGACACTCAGCAGCAAGTTCCCCAGATTGTATTCTCTTTCCACTTAGAAACAAGAAGTTATAAAAAGCATGGGAAGCTGGTTAGAAGGGCATTGGAATTGGCGATTGGAATTTAGAAGGAACCTTAGAGAGTGGGAGAAAGAGCAGCTTCAACTATGCATGGATCTTCTTGAAAATGTTCAGTTGTGCGATGGAGATGATGATAGGATTATTTGGAAACATGATTTACACGACAAATTCTCGGTGAAAGGGCTGTATAACAAGATGCAGGAAAATCAATTGTCTGATTGTGATTATTCACAGATTTGGAAAGCTAACGTACCCTCTGAAATTCAAATTTTTCGTTGGCAGGTTATTCAGGGTAGGGTGGCCACAAAAATGAATCTACAACAGAGGGGTGTGCCTTTGGAAGAAAATGCTTGCCTTTGTCATTTCTGCCATGAGCAGAATGAAGACACAAATCATTTGTTTTTGAGATGCAAGGTGGTTAGTGCAGTTTGGTTGAAGGTTATAAATTGGTGGGAGATACAGGTTTGTTTTCCAAACCATATTTCAGAGTTATTTTATCAATGGAATGGGGTGCACACATATTCCAGGAACTGTCCTATTGGTGAAACATGAAGTATGCTCTTCTTTGCTGTCTTATGGACAATCTGGCTATCACGTAATGATGTCTGTTTTCAGCAACTTGCTTTTTCTGTTGAAGACATGTTTGAAAAGGTGAAATTCAGGGTGTACTGGTGGTATAAAGGATGTTTCTCCCCTTCTATTTGTTCTTTCCATGACTGGGAAACAAATGTTTATGCAGTCTTACAGCAGCAACACATCAAGAAAAATTCTAATGGTCTACAGAGGGATAATGTGTGCTAGGAAGTTCCTCCAGAGGGATGGTTGAAATTAAACGTTGATGGGTCTGCTTATGGAAAGCCTGGTCCAGCAGGCTGTGGAGGGTGTTTGAAAGATCACGAGGCAAAAATTCAAGGTGTTTTCTTAGTCTCTTTGGGATGTATGGATTCAAACATGGCAGAGCTACAAGCATTTAAACATGCTTTTGTGTTCCTGCAAACTCATGATCAGTGGCCACACTTAAAAATTTGTTTCGAAAGCGATTCCCGAAACATAGTAAACTGGATTGTTAACAAACAAAGTCGTCCTTGGGAGCAATGGAGACTTTTAAGAGAGCTTGATAACCTTTTTGCTAGCATTGACGGATATACTGTTCAACACGTAGTGCGTGAGAAAAACGAAGAAAATGATAGTTTAGCTAAAATGGGTGTAAACAGGGAGAGTAACATGTATACTTGGTTGTAGATATGGTGTATAGCTTTGTAGTGAGGGCTCTAAGGGCCTTAGGACCTTTGTATGTTGATTGAGGCAATAAGTTGCCATTTATAATATTAGCGGTTTGCTGTTAAAAAAAAAAAACTAGGTCTTAGATTCTTAAAACCTCTTTCTTCATATTGTCGATTATAGTCATAATTGTACTTGTTAGGGTTTCGTTAGTTATAGTTTTTAGGTGATAATAATAACTTAATCTTTAAAGAATAATTGGTACAAAGAATTAAACCTTGATGATATCTCTTGGAGTTTCTTGAAGGTCCGGGAGCTTCATGTTTGGGTGATTGTGGAGCTAAAAATGGTGATGTTGATGGTGAAGAAAAATGAAGTGATGAACAAGTTAGAGTTTAGAATAAGAAGAAATGATTATTTAGAAACAAAGGAAATAATATGAATGAGTTTATGCATGGATTAGTTTAGATGTTCTTACCAAGTTTTCTTCTATTTTCTCTTCTTTTTCCTATGTTTTCCCCTTCTTCTCTTTACTTCATTTTGCTCTTGTTTACTTAGAAAGATTTTGTGATAATGGATTGAAAAGATGATAAGTGAATACAAGAGAATATGAGATTATATTTTGGTGATTGTGTTCGGTTTTGGGAAGAGAAAAAGATGAACAAAGGTAAGCTTTTGAAGGCTTTTAGATTGCTTGTAAATATAATACAAATCTTTGAGTAAGAGAATATGTAAGAACTTTTGTGTTTAATTGGTTTCTTTATTTTGCTTTGATTTAGTTTTATAAAGGTGAAAGCCTTTTCTTTCTTTCTCTTCTTCCTCCCTTTAACCGTAGCTTCCCCTTCCCTTTATATAATTTTTACTAGGTAGTTTCCTTAGCTTAGTTAACTTAGCAAACAAGAGAACATGGCATGTTCTCCCAATTAGCTTAGTAAGCAAGGTGAAACATGGTGTCATGGCCTTTTTCTGACAAGTGGAAAGCTAGCACATGAAATGTTGACAAGTAAGGTGCTTGGGTGGCATAGGTGAATAGTAAACTTATTAGGAAAAAGTGAAAATTGCTAATCCTAGCTTAATCATTCCCTAATTCGGTCATCAACACAAACAAAGTCCTAATCATGCCTAAGCAAACCGTAAACATAAATTAAACAAGTAAATCAAATAGTTTAGTTAAATAATCAAATAGGTTTTAGTTTAAAACGAAATTAACATATAGTTTAGAAATTATTGACATAAGTGCATGCATTAGACACGTTAATCCTACTTAACAAACTAATAGAAAAATTTTATGCTAATTAATTACTATTTTAGTTTAATAATTGAGTTTAGATTTTCGGAATGCTACAAAATCCCTTTCCTTTAAATTCCGAGGTCGAACCTTTTTTGTTGAATGCTCTTGCCATGCGTTGTTGGTACATGTGGGAATGGTCTAAGGCCCGTAGGCGTCTTTCATCCGTGAACATGAGCTCTTCGTAGCGGGCTTGTAACCATTGGGTTTTAGGAATTTCACCCTCTAAGGCTTTGCGCATGGAGGGAAGTTGGACTGCTATGGGTAGAACAGTTTCCATTCCATAGATTATGGAATACGGTGTTGCTTCCGCAAAGGATCTTATGGATGTCCTATACCCCCAAAGGGCAAATGGAAGTTTGATGGACCAATCTTTGTAGTTTTCTATCATCTTTTCAATGATAGTCTTGAGGTTCTTGTTGGCGGCTTCTACTGCGCGATTTGTTTGGGGACGGTAACGCGATGATTTGTGGTGCTGGATTTTGTAGCTTTTGAGGAGGGTGGCTGTTTCGGCTTTGAAATGGGAACCATGGTCACTGATGATTTCATGTGGAACGCCGTATCAGCAAATGATGTTGTTCCTTATGAATTTTGACACTTGTTTGGAGGTAAGGACGGCATAGGATTGGGCTTCGACCCATTTGGTAAAATAGTCTATGGCTACCAGGATGTACTCATGTCCTCCAGAACCTTTTGGGCTGATCTTACCAATAATATCAATTCCCCATGCGGAAAACGGCGAAGGGGATGTGAAGTTGTGGAGCATCGAAGGTGGCATATGCTGCAGGTTGGCATATATCTGGCATTTCTCGCACTTGTTGACATAGTCGTAGCAATCCCTTTTCATAGTAGTTCAGTAGTATCCCAGTCGTAGGACCTTTCTAGAGAGCATTCGACCATTCACGTGCGGTCCGCACACACCATTGTGTACCTCGTCCATAATCTCTGCGGCTTCTTCGGAGTTCACGCATCTGAGGTTGACCCCGTTGTGGGACTTTTTGTAAAGAACCCCTTTGTATTCTATGTATTGCGCCACTAAGAGACGGATGGCCCGTTGAGCTTTTAGGGGCGCGTCTTGAGGGTATATGCCGTTGGTGATGTAGTTGAAGACGTCTTGGTACCAAGGATCTTCTTCTATCGGAGCCAAAGTCATTTCTGTGTCGAGGTTCTTGCAAAAGGTTGGCTCGCTTCTCCTTGGTGGAGCGGCATGGTTGAGAGAGTTCAGCCACCCAAATTCCTGTAAAAGTGAAAATCTACATTCTTGCTTTGCGAAGCTTACTTACATTGCTTAAATTGGTTAGTTAATGATTTGTGCAACTTTATATTCATTGGATTTATCAATAGATAAACAAAGAAAGAAATGAGCAAGAGGAACTTTTATTGATTTGCAAAAAGAGATAAGCACACATGACTTTAGAGAAGAGGGTCTCTAATTCCCATCAAAAAGAAACTAGACTTAGAAAGAAACGTAAAAGAGGGAACATTCCCTATTCTAGACTCAACCTAGAGATTTAGCTAAGATCCTAACTCGTCAAAACTTAGGGACTCAGACTCGGTTCCTCTAACTTCTGCGGATAACCCACTAGTTCCAGGCTTCCTCCTCCATATTGCCATCTCTTAATGGCGGCGGAACCTCTCCTCTATCAATGACATCTTGGATGTCTTCTTTTAGGCATAGGCAGTCATCTGTTTGGTGCCCGAAGACTCGATGATACTTGCAATAGGGTCGGTTTTCTCCTGGTTCTGACTTGGCCTCTTCCAAAGGGATGTGGGGTTGGATCCCCTCCATACTGGCGCGTTCATAACTTCTTCCATTGGTGCAAAGAGAGGGGTGTACTTTTCTTGACTATGACGATACCAGCTGACTGTCCAAGTGTAAGGTGGCCACATTATCCCTTGGTCAATGAAACGCATGACTAGCCTCTTAAAGCGCCTGCACTGATTGATGTGATGTCCTTCAGCCGGGCAGTAGGTACAACTTAGAAATGGATTCCCATATTTTGGAAGGAGTTTTGATGTGGGGGTCCTTGGACAAAGATACCCGTATTTGGACATTTTGTGATAAAGGACATCTTGGCGCCACCAAGCTTCTTCTTTGGTCAAGATGACCGCGCTCTTGGGCTTGGAGGTGTGTTCATCTAGAATGTCAACCTTCTTTCTTATCTCTTGTATCCCTTTTATTATACGAGCCATGCTTTCTTGTATTTGACTTTTGTCATCCACTGTTTCGTCGACTCTCATGCCTGGTTCTTCTTCATAGGATTTTTGGGAAATCAAGGTGGTTTCCTCACCATGAATCAGGTGAGAGTAATCTTGGGGCTCCTCAATTGCAGTATGGTTGATAGCACCCAGGAGGTTACCGAAACATTCGGTTTCTTCAGCTTTGGGCTTAATGGTAGAGTGCCATTGTCTATCTTGTCTTGGATGATGTATTTAAGGGCCCAACAGTCATTCGTGTCATGCCCTTTCCCTTGATGATACTTGCAGTAATCGCCTTCTTTCCAGTTACGGCCCTTGGTACATGGTTCTGAAGTGGGACCTATGGGTCGGATTATGTCTTTGTCCACTAATCTCTCGAAAGTCGTGCTGAGAGCTATTCCCAATGGAGAGAAGTCCATATTCGGCTTACTCCGGGGCATGTAGTATTCCCTTGATGAGACATTGGAGGAAGACGCGTCACCCTTATGTTTCTTTTCTGACCCTTGAGGAGCAGGATCAGGCTTTCCCGGAGTCACGGATTTCCGATTTTCAGACGAATGGACAAACATTTGTGTATCCCACAAATGTCTTGACTTAATGTTGGTGATGTCGGCTTCCAACCTATTAGTCCGGTCAGTCATCTCAACCAAATACTCCTGAATTGTTCTGATCATGGTGTGATCAAATTGGGTTGAATCAATGCGTGGCAGAAAAGTGAACCAAACCCTAGCCAAATCCTTCTTTTTTGGATCCTATCCTGAATAGGAAGCACGGAGCATTTAGTAACATGAAAAAGGGACCACGGGACTCTCATCTAAAAAAGTTGACCCAAATATAGAAAAACACATTATCCTATATTAAAAAAAAGGTCCTCAAGCCTAAATGACCAAATTTTCCCTAATTTTAAAGAAAAATAAAGTCAATGAATGAAAATAATAAAATAGAAAAAGGTGGACTATCCTATTTTTTTTTTTTTTTGACTCAAAGAAAATGGAAAATGGGAGAAAATAAAATAAAAAGAACTTTGGTCTTTGTTTTTTTGTTTTTTATCGATATTTTTTGTTTTTCGGCAATTTTTTGTTTTGTTTTTGATTTTTTCTTTTTTTTTGGACCAAATCTGAATTACATCAAAAAAGAAAAATAATAAAATAGAGAAAGCGAGAGGGGAAATTGGGAGACGAACTCTTTATTTTTTTATTTTTTTAGCTAAAAGATCCTAGAAAATTGTTCATGACTTTTAGAATATATCATCGGGAAAATGATGAATGTTCATTGAATTGAATTCTCGCACCATCTTTGGGCATTAGGAACTAGCTAAAAATAAAAGAAAAGGCTCCTAGCACGTAAGTACATGTTGGCACATAATCACGATAATCATGTATTCAAGCAGGCATTATAACAACGCAGTTTACATGCAAACACATGATCAGACGGGCGTTACAACGACGTATGCACAACAAGCAAGCGAATGCATGGATGCGAGCTAAAGGATTTTTGGCTCCTGTGAGGTTACCACGCCAAATTACAATTTCCGTTTGGCGGATGGTCGACACATCTATTGTAATTCTTTCCATCAACAAGGATTGATGAGTCATGGGTGAGGAAGCGTTGACTTGCACAATAGGACAACTGTATATTCCTTTAGATATACGGGTTGTCTACGAATTGTGACACAAACTTCCTTGAGGGTTGATAAGGGTCAAAAATTGTGCCAAAGCACATGCAAATGATGCAAAATATGGAACATGTTATTAAACAATGAAGCAAACTTGACTTTCAAGTCTCACCCTCTTAAATAAATCCCTAGTGAAGTCGCCACTGTAAATAAATCCCCAGAGAAATCTGAAGGCCCTTTTTTGGCGTCTACACAATTATATATATTTTGTGAAAATAAACTTGAATGAAGTTTCTTATTATTATTTTTTTGAGTATATTTATGGAGAATAAACTTGTGTGAAATTCGTTCTCTTTACAATTCACTCTTTTCATATTGGTTTAGCTAAAATGCTAAATTTTACGAGTTGTAAAAATTTAGGACTAAACCGGAGACTAGTAGTTATTACTAGGATCACCTAGCTAATTGTCTTTGCAATTATTATGTTGTATAGGATGTCGACACTGCCACGCGGGGTTACGGTAGCCTTTCGGGTATCGAGAAAGCCCATAGGTACGTAACTCCTTTGGTCGACGCTATTGTGGAGCGTTGTGGCTTCGGTCACTTTTTAGCGTCCATTGCTTCTGCTGAGCGCTCCGACCGCTTGCTTGTTAGAGTTCTTGCGGAGCGGTACTGGGATAGTACCAGTACTTTTCATTTTCCCATAGGTGAGATCATGATCACCCCTTTCGAGTTTGGTCTCATTTCCGTGCTCCCTTACACCGGTATCCCTCTTACTTATGGAGATGTAAGTACGAATCTTATGGTGGAGATGTTTGGCCGTTTTGGGGCCAACTGGAATGGTAGGGAGTATGACAGGAATGACGTTATGGTCCAGTTCTTGACCAACCCCGAGGAAGTTGAAGAAGGTCACGGCAGAGCAGCACGCTCGCCTTTTCTTGGCCTATGTTTTAGCTTGTTCCGTCTTTTCGGATAAAGCTAGTAGGTACCATGTTCGCAATTTCCCGTGCTTGCGAGATTTGGATAGGGTTGCGGAGTACAACTGGGGTCTTCCCGCATACTCCTATCTTCTTCGGTGCTTGAGGCAGTCCAGGCGCCTCAATGGAGAGGAATGCGCGTCTCGCGTCTCCTTGGTTGGTTATTGGAAGGTTATGGAGGTAATTTCCTTTTACCCCTCTCATACTTTGTGTATTTGCCTTTTTACTTGTGCCTAATACATGTGCTTTTCATGTCTTAGATTTGGTTTTATGAGAATTTCTCCGACCTTGCCCCGCTTCTAGAGACAGGGGATTTGTCCTTTCCAGCGATGCAGACCTGGAGGGGACGGGCATATTGTCCATGTACTACGATGCACGCCCTTAGGGAGGCAATATATCCCTTGACCGCTCAGGATGTAAGTGATTATCTTTTGTGCTTTTTTCGTCCTCATATCCTTTTGTGTGCTCATTCTTTACTTTTGTAGGTCGACTGGTTCCCCTGGACGGATTACCTCCTAGGTCTCTCGGACAGATTTTTGGGTGCTCGAGAGTATGACCAGAGGAGGATCCTTATTGAGGGTCCTTTTCGGTTTTGAGGGGTTTTTGGGAGAGAGACTGATTAGGCAGACTTTCTCCGACCTTCCGGCTCCGAGGGTTCCTTTGGATCGTCCGGATTCTATGCTTTACGTTTGTCACCTTACCATGGAGCAGGTGAGGACGGCTACTGTTGGGGCGAGTGCCCTTGAGTATTTGCTTCCAGCTGACCCTGGGGTGGATCTCATGGTGGCATATACCGAGTTTGATGAGGCTCGGTTGTGCCCCAACTTCTCTACTGACCCGGTAAGTAATGTACCTTGTTTCCTAATTATATTTGGAAATTTAGAAATGCGTCTAATATTTTTGAGTCTTTATTTGCAGAGTGCTGCGAGTTCTTCGACGTCTCATGCGACTGCTTCTTCTTCGTGCCCTACTCCACCTGCCATGCCGGTGGGTTATACAGGAGCTAACGAGCCTCCTCGGGTTATAATGATTCCTGAGTTTGGTGGCCCTGATGAGGAGGTTGAGGGATTGCCTCTACCAGCTGGTTGTAGGGGGGTAAGTGAGAATCTATTGTAATTTGCGATGTTTCCTTTGTATTTATTCTGACTGTTTTCCTTATGTGCACAGTTGGATTCTGCTGAGACGCGGAAGATCTATAGGGGCATGCATGCGTTTAAGAATTTGATTTCCAGATTCATGTCTCGGAGTGCATGCACGAGTCGTCGGTCCGACGTTCGAGAGGTATGTTCATTTCAAGTAATAGTGCTTGATTTGAATTTTTGTAACATTCTGACCTTGGGCTTATTTCGCAGCCTGTTCCCGTGGTGAGGCCTCCCAGGCCTCCAGTTATTCGTACTCCGGAGTCGATGTCTACACCGCAGTGTCCTCTTCCTAGGCAGGAGAGTACGGAGGTGCATCAAGAGACGCCTCGAGCTAGAGGGGAAACGGGGAACTCATCCCAAGTGCCTTATCTTCCGTAGTAGCCTGCACCGCCTCCCTAAATGGGGTATCCAGCCTATCATATGCTCATGTATCCTCCAATTCCTCCAAGGGGTTCTTGTAGTCAGGAGAGTACAGGGTATGGCGGCTATCCCGGCATGTTGGAGCCATCGCGTCATTCACTGGATCCCGTTTACTTGACGGGTTCATTATTTGCTTTCGACCCTAGAGCTTGGGCGATATCTCAGCCCAGTCCTTCAGGTGCTCCATCATCGAGTGGACCCGGAGAGTCGTCTCAGGCGGGTCCGAGTACTGGCGAAGATGGCCAGTGATATTTGTTGTAGTGCACTTCGAACCTTCGGGCTTGTATTAAACCTTCTATAAATATTGCATTTTATTCACACACAAAAATATCACGCAAATGCCCATATGTGAATTTAATCATCTAATTTCCGAATGGGAAATCACAAATCACGACATTCGGGAATTTAGGATTCCCGAGAATTTAGCACATTTGGGGTACCCCTTCCCCGAAAATAAAAAATAAAGTAAAGAAAACATAAAATAGGAAAAGATAATTAAGAGGGGAAAATATTAATAAAGAAAATAAAGAATCAGAAAATAAAAGGAATAAAAGTGGAACTTGATTATCAAAATAAAAAAGAAGGGAAGAAAATAAAAAGAGAATAAATAGAAAAGTGGCAAGAGCCAAAATTAAGGTAAGAAAAATATAAAGGAAGGCTTCCAAAATCTGTCCAATTGGGGATTAGGAACGTAGAGCTCGATCAAACGGTGGGGTCGGGTAGACCGATGCCTCTCGCGATATAGCACACCAGGCACCTATACAGGGTGACCGCTAGAGCTCCTAGCGGCTGTGCTAGAGCTCCAGCGCTTGCCGCTTGGGCTAGAGGTTTGGCCGCTTGTCCCAGCGGTCAAGCTGATTGCTGAAGCGGCTCAGCCGCTCAGCCTCACGGCTAAGTCGTCCGGTCTAGCTGCGAGGCCGCTGGCCCCTTTTTCGTCAGTTGTCTGAATTTCCTTAATTTTTCGACAAGAATCCAACAGTGGCCTCTAAATAATCGGGTTTCCTTCTCTTCTCTTCTTACCACTTACTTTGAGCCCTAGAGAGAGAAAATCCCTTGAGAGAGAATCCTTAATCTTAACCATGGTGAACTTTGATGATGTCTTTGATGCTTGGTTAGCTTCCATGGCGGTAGAGGAGAGATTAGAGCTAACCCCTTTTCATCTTAATGACTTCTTTCACCTCCAACAAGTTAAGATTTTGTGGGACTTTCTTCATGCTTTCATTGAGTTTTGGGACCCTAAGTTCCATGTTTTCCGTTTTCGCGCTCATGAGATGTGCCCGTTGGTGGAGGAGTTCTCCAATATCATTGGCATTCCAACAGAAAGCCCTCCCGCTGTTCCTTACTTAGGGAACGCTTTTGTGGGTGATTTTCAGAGGTACCTCGGGTTGTCTCCCAGTCACGCAGGTCAAGTGCTTCATGGCGAGGATGTTGATCTTGCCAAGCTCGTGTCTTTCTTCACCTCTAGGGCCCACGATGCGATGGATATGAGGTACAAGAAACGTCCCTTTGTATTTGGCCTCCTCCATCGTTATTTGTTCGTTGGTGGTAAAGAAGATGCTCTTATCCCTCCGAAAAGAAGTTGACCATCAATAGGGGCAAAGCTTGTCTTCTTAGGATGACTGAGCAAATTCAATGGGATAGCTCTCCTATGCACTTGGTCGTGGGAGAGACAATCCTTGATTTAGATAGGCTCAAGATCAATCCTCAAGAGTCCTTTACCGGGAGCCCTTTACTCTTTCAAGTAAGTTTTGTGACAAAGCCTTAATCTTTGTGGATTTAACTTTATTTGGTGAAATTCTCATCTTGTATTGACTTGAATTTTTTTCTTTTGTTGTTTTTGTGTAGATATGGCTTCAAGAGAGACTCCACTTGCTTGAGGCTCCTATTAACACTAGGAAGTTCCTCCCTAAGCACTTCCTGGCGAGGCGCCGAAAATTCTCTGAATCTTCTCGGGAGGAGTGTATAGCTTATATCTACACCGACATCCAACCGGCTTGGTTCGTCCCGTGGTGGCGTACCACCAAATTTGTAGGATGTAGTGAGAATGTGCCCTTTACGAGAATCATTGGTTTGTATACTTTTACATTCTCCTTACCGAACCGCCTCCTCCGCCAATATGGCTTAAGGCAAAGGATTCCGAATGTAAGTTGTGAACCTCCTTGCCAAAGACCCTTAACATCCTCCTGGGTGTCTAATTGGAAACGGCACTAGAACCGTCGCCAAGTGTGGGCTAAGCCGATATACCCGCATTCAAACGGGTTATCTAGCTTTTATGAGGAATGGATTTGGAGTGGTGACCACCAAGTCAACCAAAGGCTCCTAGAAGAGGAAAAAGAGTTGTTCAAAGCCCACAAATATGATGAGCCAAGCGGTGTAAGGATAACTCCCATTGATAGGCCAACTAGACCTTCCAAGCCCCAAACTAAGGGTAAGGGCAAAGGTAAGGCAAAGGCCCAATCCAAGAAGAGGAAGAATCCGGCCCACTCGGCCAACCAAGTAGCTCCAACTAGGCCCAATGGTCACGAGGCCTCTTATATCTATGGTAGGGAAAGATGGGCTCCAAAAGTACGAGTGAAACTTGATGAGCCTAGCTAGCCCGCCCAAGAGCTCGAAGTTAAGGACAAGGAGGAGTAGTCCACCTCTAGTTGTCTAGCAAGTCTTGCTTTTTTTTTTTTACTTAGTAGTATAATGCAAATAACGTGTTTCCATGCCCGAGTAGATGTAGTTTAGAATTTCTCTTTTATTTATTTATTATTTTTCTCGCACTTCTTTTTTTTAGGGCAAGTCCAATTGGTAGGCCTCAGTTTGTGGCTTTTTCAATTGGTAGACATTTTTAACTGCGAAATACAGGTGGTAGGCCTATACTTTTGACGTCGTCCACCCCGTGACCTCTTTTTAATTTCCCGCCAGCTTGCCCGTTAAATGTTGAATATGTCGTTAATGCCCCCATTTAAGAAGGAACAACCATACCCATGTCATATCATTCGCCTGTGAAAAGCTGCTGTAATGAAGTCAGCCATTACTGATCTTCAACCAACCCATCATCCTTGGATTTTAGGAGAGAGAATAGTCACAGATTCTAGGTTTCAATTCTGAGTTGAGGAAACGAAGAAGAAAGACGAAATATAAAGGCGAAAAAAGAGGGAAAATGGAGTAAAAAAAAATGAGAGGGAAAGTTGAGTTTTTTTTTTTTTTTGGAGGAAAAAGGGACTAAAAGAAGGGTGTTTTGGTCAAAACATTACGCATAAATAACAGTCAACGAAGAAATATGATCAAACGCTAAAATTAACGGGAAAGCTGACGGAAAATTAAAAAAGAGGTCACGGACTGGACGACTTTAAAAGTACATGCCTACCAGCTGGATTTCGCAGTTAAAAATGTCTACCAATTGGAAACGCCACAAACTGAGGCTTCCTTATTGGAATTGCCTTTTTTTTATTATTAGAGCATGTAATGGACTTTTGCCATATTAATGAAAGACCTGCTTATTTTTGCATTAATCGAATGGATTAAAACTCCCTTACAAAGTGGTCGGGCCCAAGTTATAAGGGTTACCTACATATCCATGCAGAATCAGGCTAATGTAGTTCGTAAACCAAATCCCGTGTTTTTTTTTTTCCAGTTGTGGACCCTGCGTGGACGGGTTTGGCCGATTTTGACTTGGACTTAGTGCCTTAGTGGGCTCTCTCAAAGATTTAATATTTTATGCATAGAATCGCTTAAGTTGCTCCATATTTGTGACTTTAGTGAACTCGTTGCCGTCTAAATCCATTAACTTTACCGCTCCACCGGATAATATCGTCTTGATAATGTATGGGCCGGCCCAATTAGGCTTGAGTTTTCCCTGAGGGTCGACTACAATTGGTCTTACCTCTTTTAGCACTAAGTCTCCTTCTTTTAGTCCTCTAGCCTTGAATCGTTGATCAAAATGTCTTGCCATCCTTGCTTGGTAGACATGACCGTAATGTAGGGCATTTAGTCGTCTCTCATCTAGCAAGACCAATTGGTCATATCGGGCCTGGACCCAGTCCACGTCGGGTAATTCACTTTCCAAAGCTATCCTTAAGGAAGGGATTTCTACCTCGACTGGGAGTACCGCCTCCATTCCGTATACTAAAGAATAAGGCGTTGCTCCTGTTAAGGATCGGATAGTAGTTCTATATCCCCATAAGGCGAATTGCAGCTTGTCGGGCCAATCTTCGTAGTTTTCCATCATCTTGGCTATCATTTGCTTTATGTTCTTGTTTGCGGATTCTTTGGCTCCATTCGTTTGTGGCCTATAAGGTGAAGACTGTCGATGTTGAATTTTAAACTTAGTGAAAATTTTGGCAACATCCTTTTTGAATTGGGTCCCTTGATTACTTATGGTTTCGTGGGGTACTCCGTATCTGGTAATGATGTTGTCATGTGTGAACTTTGCCACATGCTTTGACACTATTCTTGCATACGAGCGAGCTTCAACCCATTTGGTGAAATAATCTATAGCAACTACTATGTATTCATGGCCTGTATGGGAGATTTTTCCAATGTTGTCAATGCCCCATGCAGAGAACGACCATGGTGAAGTGAATGTATGTAGAGGAGTAGGAGGTCTATGTTGTAAATTAGCGTGGAATTGGCAGCGTGTGCACTTTCTCACGTATTTGATGCACTCCTTTTCCATCGTAGTCCAATATTATCCTTGCCTTAGGATCTTCTTGACCAAGGTGAATCCATTCATATGGGGACCACATAAGCCATTACGTATGTCGCTCATGACTTTGATGGCCTCACGTTCCTTTAAGCATAGAAGACTTAGCCCTTGTGGTGTCTTTTTATAAAGTTTGCCTTGCACATGTATGTATTGTGCGGCTAGTCTTCTTAAAGCTCTTTGTGCCCTAGGTGTTGATTGTAGGGGGTAACCACCTTTGGCTATTAGATTGAGAATGTCGCTAAACAATTCCTCTTCTTCTTCCTCGTTGGCGCGTACTTCAAGTGCATTACAAAAGGCGGGCTCGTGCGCCTTTGAATGTGAATGGGCATGGAGATTACATCATCTGGGATATTTACCATGGAGGCCATCTTTGCTAAGGCATCCGCGAACTGGTTGTCATCTCTAGGGAGGTATGTGAAACGGACGTGAGTGAAATATTTGGCTTCTTTTCAAGATATTCCTGGTAAGGTGCCAGGGATTCTCTTTTCACTCTCCATTTATTGGACACTTGGTTTATGATGAGAGTTGAATCTCCATACACCTTTAGATCCTTAATTTGTAGTTCTATTACCGCTTCTAAACCAGTGATGCATGCTTCATATTCGGTGTCGTTGTTGGTTACCTAATGGTCTAATTTGACGGCTATGGGAGTATGTGCGCCTTCTGGCCTGACTAATAATACTTCTACGCCGCAACCTTTTTGGTTTGATACTCCGTCAAAGTATAACTACCAAGTGGTTTCTTCGACACTCATATTCCTTCATCGGGAAAGTCATGTGCGGCATCTTCGCTATTAACTGGGTTTTCAGCGAGATGTTCAGAAATGGCATGTCTTTTGACTGCCTTTTGGTGTTCAAAAGTTAGATCGAATTCTGAAAGCATGACAGTCCACCTTGCTATTCTTCCACTAAGAATGGGTTTTCCGAACACGTACTTTAGTGGATTCATCCTTGACTTTATATGGATAGAATGTTGTACCATCTAGTGTTGAAGATTCTTCATTGCCATGACCAATGCAAGACACGTTTTCTCTAGTGTGGAGTAGCGTGTTTCGTATTTTAAGAATTTCTTGCTAAGGTAGTATATTGCCTTTTCGTCATTTTCCACATTTTGGGCCAACATAGCACCCATGGCGGTTTCTGTGACCGTTAGGTATAGCATAAAGTGGCTTTCCAGGAATTGGTGGAACCAATACGGGTGGATTAGCTAAATACTCTTTGATCTTGTCGAAGGCTTGCTTGCATTGATCATCCCAGGTAGATTTGGTGTGCTTTTCAGCTTTTGGATGATGGGTTCGCATGTAATAGTCAATTTGGATATGAATCGACTTATATATTGGAGCCATCCTAAGAATCCTCTTATCTCCTTTTCACTTTTGGGAGATGGCATATCTCTTATAGCTTTGATTTTGGTAGGATCAATTTCAATGCCTCTTGTGCTTATGACGAATCCTAAGAGCTTGCCAGAAGTTACTCCAAATGCGCACTTTTGAGGATTTAACCTCATATTGTAGTTCCGAAGCCTGTCGAAGAACTTCTTTAGAGAGGGTGCATGCCCTTCTCTCTCCTTGGATTTGATGATCATATCTTTACATAGACCTCGGCTTCCTTGTGCATCATGTCATATAGAAGGAAAGTTTCGGTTCTTTGGTATGTTGCTCCCGCATTCTTCAACCCGAAAGGCATGACGGTATAGCAATATGTTCCCCATTGGGTTATGAAGGTGGTTTTCTCCATATCTTCTTCGGTCATTTTTATTTGGTTATACCCTGCATAGCCGTCCATGAATGATAAGAGGGCATGTCCTGCGGTATTGTCCACTAGTACGTCTATATGTGGCAAAGGAAAGTCGCCCTTTGGACTTGCCTTGTTTAGATCTCTTAAATCGACGCACATCCTTACTTTGCCGTCCTTTTTTGGAACGGGCATTATATTAGCGATCCATTCTGGATATTGAGCGACCTTAATAAAACCTACTGCGAGCTGTTTTTGCACCTTTTCTTTGATTTTTAGTGTCCACTCAGGTTTCATTCTCCGAAGTTTTTGCTTTACCGGCTTGGAATCAGGATTGAGCGGTATTGTATGTTGTGCTATCTCACCACTTATTCCCGGCATATCTTTGTAGGACCAAGCGAAAACGTCTATGTATTCTTTTTAAGAGATTTATAAAGCTTTCTCGCTCTTTGGGAGTTAACAATAAGCCAATGCGCACATGGCGCGGCTCTTGATCGCAAGATTGATTAATTCTGTTTCTTCCACAATTGAAGTCTTTTGTTCATGCTCAAATAGTGCTTTAGTTACTTCTTTGGGCAATTCTTGTTCATTTTTTGAATTATTAGCTACTAAGTAATCCAAGAAATAAGCAGAATCAGTAATCATTTCATTGATAGAGGAAACTACAACATCAACTGAGTCATTACTATTGGCTTTAACATCATTAGACTTGCAAACAGAATTAAACATAGATTTGGGTAGACCACCCGACTCTACTATATTAGACTCGTCTTCAGAATTAGACTCAATCCGGTTGGAGTCAGTGTCGGTGTCAGGCTTGGATTCTACGGAGATCGTGATCTTGATCTTCTTTCTGTTGGCTCTCGTCCAGCTTATGGTGCATTACTACTTTGTGAGATGACCCTCGTTTGGAGTGATCAACTTAGTTGGGTCAAAGTTTTCATCTTGAATTGCTTTATTGACATTGTGGAGCTCCTCATCTTTTGGATGGCGATGCCCTTGTCCAAATAGTAGACCCAAAGTGTTGTTGGGTGTGTCCTCTACCCAATCAAAGTTTAGCCTCCTTGTTACAGGCAAAGGAGTTTCTTCCAGCGCGTAGTAGTCTTGGAAGACATCGAATCCGGGAACTTGGATTCCATAAACATGGAGAACATAGGGCTCGGGAAAGCCATAATAAGGGAATGGATTTCCATACTAGACGAACTGCCCGTTTAGTGTGTGCGGGTATGGTGCCATGGGGATATCATAGGCTTTATTTTCCTTAATGGCCCTTCTCTTCCCCTTTTCTTTGGTAGGGTTATAGCCCAACCCAAAAAGATTTTTTCCGGCTTTGGATGACCAAACAGGTAGTTTGGAGACATCTTTGCCTAGAGATGTGCCAGGGAAGTGGCCCTAATTTCTTAGAATGATATTAATTCCTAGGTGGGAATATGGTGCGAAAGGAGCTATATCATGCTCAAGTAGGGCGACGCATTCAGTCATAAAACCCCAGAATTCTTCGTCTTGCGTAGTGTGCTCGACTTTAAAAACCGGTGTGATACCCCAATATTTTGTATAATTATTATATTGAATTGTAAATGATTTATAAACCTTTTTCGGAGATTAAATCGTATATTCATTTAAAGATTCGATTTATTCAATTAAAGCCATAATAATATTAATTATTATTATGGGACTCTCATAAATTGCATTTATTAATTTTGAGGAGTTTAATTAAAATATTTTATTTATGAATAAGAATTATTCATATTGTTTTAAATAGTTTTCATTAGTTTTAGTTAGCTATTTAAATCAGAAAATTATTAAATAAAAATCCTAAACCTAGTAGTATGTGACTTGGGTTGACCGATGACCTATACAAGGAAAAATGTGAGACAATTGATCAGTTTTGCAAACTGAACCAAAACCCTCAAAGCTCTCTTTCTCTCTCTTCTCTCACCGGCCTCCCTCTCTCTCTCCTCTCTCCACCGGCTCTCCTCGCCGGAAGCAACCACCGGCGCCACCTCCTCCCTGCTGTCGGTAATCTCTCTCCTCCTCCCTCTCTCTTTCTCTTTCTTTTTCTTTCTCTCTTTCGCTCGGACTCCTCTCCGCTTCCCCCAGTTTTGGCCGTCATGCCACCTGAACCACCACGACGCCACAAGGCTGCCCTTAGGTGGTCGCCAGTGATGGCCCAGGTCCGAGATCGAGCCCCCTGCTCCCTCTACTCTTCTCTCTCGCCCGTTCTTTCCTTCTCTCCCTTTCTCTCTCTTCGCAATTTCTCTCTCCTCTCTTCGCTGGAGATCCGGCGACCACCACCACCGGCCATGGTGGCCATTGGGTGGTGGTGGTGGTGATGGGTCAGGTTATCGGTCCCATGCATAGGTACCCAAGATCTAGACCTAGTTTTAAACTTAGGGTTTTGTTTTTATATTTTTTCATAATTATTAATTCGATTTTCAGTATTTTTTATTAACTTTTTTTATTTTTCTGCACCCATTCGGAATCAGAATTCGGATTTTCAAAAGCCTAGATTGGTTGAAATAAATCAAAACATTTAATAAAATTATCACACTGAGATTTCGTTACTTTTTGTATTTTCTTTTTCAATTAATACTGATTTGGTAATTATTTTCAATTAGCCCCTAACGAGCCAGCGTGATTATCGTCGATTGGTTGGAGCATACTTACTGTTGGTAGCATTGTAGTGGTAAGCGTTGATGCCTACCTTCTTCCAAAGCCCCATCAAAACTATTTTGATGTGTTATGTGCTAATTGGGAAATTATTGTGAATTTAATATGCAAAGCATGATTAAATTATATCGTCGTTATTATCAGATTTCTTAAGCATGCTTACTGCTGTAAATATGGATTATAATTAGCATGTTTATGTTATCATGTTTTGGGAATTAATTAGTCCATATGATGATTATTGAACAATTGTTGAATGGTGAATTATTAGTATTATTATGCTATTAATTATATGCTACTTGGTATGGGTATTATTGAGTGCTTGTGAGTACCTATATATTATCGTTGAATGTCTTGGATGATTGTGATTTTTGATATCATATTACCCTGTCGAAGTGCTGCCGAAATTGTCATCGACATTACTTGTCATCGTTATTGAATTATCGTCGTTATTGAATTAAAGCATGCTTAATTCTCATGGTATTGAATTATCATTATCGTCATTATTTACTATTCATTTTCAAGAGCATGAAATGAATTAGTTAGTCATGGTCTCATAGTACCACTAATGTCAACTAATGCAAATTATGTGAATTGAATTAAATGAGAGTAAGGCTCCTAATGGATCCCTAGGAGTAATCGAGCAAACAGGATTACACCTAATGGTGTAGATCAAGGGATGAGTGATTCCCAAGTTACTTATGGACACCTCACAGTGTGTCTGGGACGGATCATTCCCCATTTATTAAGTCCTCTAGGCTCGTGTAATTGTACTAGAGGTAGTGTGCACACTAGAGTCATTAATTCCATGGCGTGATTGTATCTTCGATGAACAGTATGGGTAGTCACTATTCTACTCGCTCTAGTCACGTTACCCGCGACCAGCAGATGTGGTGATGCTCTAGGCTCCATGTCTCTTCTCTCCTTCAAGGATGGGTGAAAGCCTAAACCCTAAATTGATTATTGAATTTCTGATTATTGAGTTTAAATTGCATAATTCTGATTTCTTGATTTTATTATGTGTATATATGTTGGATTTGAGGATTGAATTGGAAGGATTATGATGCCTAGTTGATTGGAGATTAAATTAGAGGTAACCCTTTCTATTCGGTTGGAGATGGATGTTATTTTCTCTTTTATGTGTGGAATGGATGCTTAATTATATGAATTCATGTATATATGCTATGTGTTGGATTAAATTCTGAATTTTACTCTTATTATAGTTGCTGATCAATTATATGATTATTGTTATGCAACCTGTATCATGCCTTATTACTGCCATGATTGATTACAGACTATAAAAGCTTTGCTAGTGATTGAGTATAAATTACAATGGTCTTGCGGGTGGTTAGTGTTTAGAGACAAGGGAGATTATAGACTTGGTTATTTTATTAGACTACAATAGAGATTAGCAAGGACCCGAGAACATACAATGATTTGAGGAAACCGTGCCATGTTATGGATGCTATACTTGTATTGACCCGAATTGGGTATTTGAAATGGAATGAGAATTATGAGTATATGAAAACGAATTGGTATTAAATTGATCTTGGTTTAAGGCTCCGACGTTATTAGCTACCTTAATTCTAGATATCTGGGCAAGTAGCCTAAGACGTTGACTCTTAGGCGATGAGCATTTGTTTATGAAATGGTTACATGGTATGAGAATTGGTCCGAGAGTGGACTTTTGAGTGCTTGCGGGCTATGTATGTGTTATGAGGGCTTATGGCCGAGTTATGAGAATGGTGTTGCATCTGTGGGTTTTACCGCCAGTTCACTTCCCACATTGTTTAGGCTAGGAGCTTGTGACCGAGAGCGATTGGCACATATTCTTAGGGATATGAGTTATAAATGGAATTGTACCCTAGAATGCAATTGAGACTTATTTTGGGATTTTGTGATGTCTAAGGTCATAGTTGACCTGAGTTGAGATTTACTGTTTTGATTTATTTTCGATAGAATGTTTGGTTACTCAGCTTTGCTGATTGGTTACTTTCTGTGTTACGTGTGTGTGCGTCCATTTTTTTCAATGGTGGGCCTATGATGAACCTATGCGATATTCGATTGCATGGGGGAGTAGATTGGAATATGTCTTACAGGTTTTTTGAAGATCAGTACTGGATGATCGTTGTGAGCTGATGAGAAGATTAGTCCTTTTGCTTCTGATTATATTAGTTGGATTGATTCAGTTGTAATTTGTAAACCCTGAAAGTTGTTGGTTGTTATAGGTTTTATAATGGTTGCCTTGCACTCATTCTATGAGTGAGTGCGGCAGTGATGCTCCGGATTTGGTTAGAAGTCTGCCGCTGTAAAGTTTGATTTTGTTGTATTTTCTGTTTAAGCAGGTTTTTAAAAGTTCGATAACTTGGGATGTCTGTTTATAAAGGAAACTCTGCCCGTTTTTCGACTCGAGTTTGTGTATTTTTATTTATTTAATAGTAGAAAATCCGGGGTGTTACAACCGGCGTGTCTTTAATGCTAGCGATCATAGAATCAGCTCTAACCTCTAGAACTACCCCTCTAACCATCATTTTGACCTTTGTGTGTAATGTTGAAGCTATCGCGTTTAATCCATGGAGCCATGGGCATCCTAGGAGTAAATTGAATGTAGCTGGGATGTCGATGACATGGAATTGTACCATTTTCTCAATTGGTCCAGTGTTGAGGTTAATTGAGAATATGCCTAAGACGTTTCGTTTGGAATATTCGTAGGCCCTCAATCCTTGTGCGACATGCGCGAGGTTGTTGACATTTATGCCCAAGCATTGGGCGGTCCTTAGGGGACAAACGTTGACAACGGACCCGTTGTCTATTAGAGTCACTGGGACCTGTTTCTTCTCACATATGGAAGTTAGGTAGAGTGCCTTGTTGTGATGAGTTCCTTCGGGTGGAAGGTCTTCATTAGTAAATGCAATTGGTTGCAACGAATTTCCTTTCATGAGGACATTGATTAAATCATCCGGAGTAGCTTCGGGGAAAACCATAGTTTGATTAAGTGCTTTTAGTGAAGCATTCCTATGTACTTGAGAGGTAGTCAAGAGTTGCCATATAGAGATATCGACCTTAGTCTTTTGAAACTGTTTAAGCAGTGTAGTGACAACATCCTCGATTGGAGGGTTTTGGTCCTTGTTTTGGACTAGTGGAGAGTCTCTCACTTGTGGTATGACTAAACCTGTGTTTTGTAATGGATCCTTGTTCTGGAGATGGGGTGGTATGTAATGCCTTCCCGACCTCGTGAGGTGTTCGACTTCAGGAGATTCATCATCAGAAGAGTCAGACCATGGTTTAGAAATTTGAAGGGTAGCATCTTCCTCGTCGCTATCGCTTTCCCAATGTCTGGCTACCTAGGTGGAGCGAGTCAAGCTTAAATGATGGGATGGAATGGCCAACTGGCACAATCAGGCGAGAGGGGTCCTTTTCTTCCTCTTCATTTGTAATGATGAAAACCGCACCTAGAGGATTGGTGTTGTTGTTTGGAGGGGGAACATTCTTTGGGTTGGGAATAGTCTCATTGTCAAAAAGATCCTGGATTTTATTTTTGAGTGTCCAACACTTCTCGGTGTCATGTCTTTTTCCTCTATGGAATTTGCAATAAAGATTAGGATTCCATGACGGGCTCCTCTTTTCGACGTCAGGATCCAGAGAGGGGCCCATGACATTAAGATAGTCATTCTTGACAAGCTTTTCCAAAGCTTTAGCATAGGTCATGCCCAATGGGGTGTATTGCCTTGCTTTTTGTCGTAGATAGCATTGACTTCATTAATCTTGTTGGAAGAGCTTCCTGAATTGGGATTCTTCTTGTAGTTTGAGTTATAAGTGCCTTTGTTGAAGAAGTCCTTACTTTTCTCCTTTTTGAGTGCTTGATCGTCCTCTATGAGCAATCCCACACTATTGAGTTGTCCCCACCTTCAAAGTAATTGCTTGATATTTGAGAGGATTCAAGTAAGGAAGTTGTAAATTCTTGATGAGTTTCCGAATTCACTCTTCCTCGGATGGACGGTCAAGCATTTCGGCCACTTTAGTTCTCCATTTCTTAACAAAGTCAATGAAGCTTTCATTTTCACCATGCTTTATTGAGAGGATTCCATTATGGGCTCCTCTTTTCGATGTCAGAATCCGGAGTGGGGCCCATGACATTGAGATATTCATTCTTGACAAGCTTTTCCAAAGCTTTAGCATAGGTCATGCCCAATGGGGTGTATTGCCTTGCGGTTTGTCGTAGGCAGCATTGACTTCATTAATCTTATTGGAAGAGCTTCCCGAATTGGAATTCTTCTTGTAGTTCGAGTTATAAGTGCCTTTGTTGAAGAAGTCCTTACTTTTCTCCTTTTTGAGTGCTTGATCGTCCTCTATGAGCAATCTCACTCTATTGAGTTGTCCCCACCTTCAAAGTAATTGCTTGATATATGAGAGGATTCAAGTAAGGAAGTTGTAAATTCTTGATGAGTTTCCGAATTCACTCTTCCTCGGATGGACGGTCAAGCATTTCGGCCACTTTAGCTCTCCATTTCTTAACAAAGTCAGTGAAGCTTTCATTTTGACCATGCTTTATTGAGAGGATTCCATGATGGGCTCCTCTTTTCGACGTCAGGATCCGGAGTGGGGCCCATGACATTGAGATAGTCATTCTTGACAAGCTTTTCCAAAGCTTAGCATAGGTCATGCCCAATGGGGTGTATTGCCTTGCGGTTTGTCGCAGACAACATTGACTTTATTAATCTTGTTGGAAGAGCTTCCCGAATTGGGATTCTTCTTGTAGTTGGAGTTCTAAGTGCCTTTGTTGAAGAAGTCCTTACTTTTCTCCTTTTGGAGTGCTTGATCGTCCTCTATGAGCAATCCCACACTACTGAGTTGTCCCCACCTTCAAAGTAATTGCTTGATATTTGAGAGGATTCAAGTAAGGAAGTTGTAAATTCTTGATGAGTTTCCGAATTCACTCTTCCTCGGATGGACGGTCAAGCATTTCGGCCACTTTAGTTCTCCATTTCTTAACAAAGTCAGTGAAGCTTTCATTTTCACCTTGCTTTATTGCTTCCAACTCTCTCATGCTAGTTGATTGGATGACGTTGTCGGCATACCTAGTGAGGAATAAACTAGACACTTTGTTCTATTCTTGAATTTGATTGGGCTCAAGCTTGAAGAACCATGCCCTAACAATGCGGTCCAAGGTTTGTGAGAAAAGATGAATATAGAGGTCAGGATCTACTCCTCTTAGTCCCATCACAGTGGTGAAAGCCCTTATGTGATCTGTTGGAACATGGGTCCCTTTGAAGGTGGGGACTTCAAAAATAGAGAACTTTTGTGGGAGCTTCCCCTTGATGTGAGAGGAATATCCTTCAGCATTGATCATGTAGTCACTTATGACCTTGTTTTGAGTTAGAGCTAACTCAAGGTTCTTAACTTGAGCACTTAGCTCTTCTACTTTGTCATCTCGAGGTGGAGGATTATCTTGGTTGAAAGGGTCAGCTTCCTTAACCTTTCTTTCTATCCGTGTCACACGGTTTCCCATGGTTTCCAACATTGTCATCATTTCAGCTAACATCTCATCAGTAGTCTTAGGTGGTGGAGGTGGCATGTCACCTTCGGCCATTTCGGTCAACTTAGAACAGGGTGCTCGGTATGGAGGGGGAGTAACACTGCGTCAGACCAAGCTTTGCTCGGAGGGGGAGATTCCAATACGAGCTTCCTAACTAGACATTGATTACTATGATCGCGCTCCCAACTTTTCGGACTGACTATTTTCTTTGCAATCCTAGACAGCGGATAAGACTTAGAAAAGGAAAGACTAACATGTTCCACAAAAGAAAAGTTTTAAAACAAAGGTGCGTGTAAGGACCCGGAATTTTCTACCTGTTCCACGGAGTGCGTCGTTATAGAAAATTTGTCAATTGGGGGCTTACATAAGTTCAAGGAACCGTCGAGTTAGAAAATCTTTTGTAAAGACTTGAATTGAATAAAAACCACAACATGTATTTTAACCCTTATTTAGACATGCATTCGATTGACAAGTTGGGCAACACAACGACTATACTGACAATAATTAGGAAGCAATAAAACGTTATTCTAGCATGATATCTACATTATGACTACTTGAAAATAAACAATTAGGCAATTAATTTAATTTGAGCCCTCAGGATTTTGTACCTGAACTGTTGGCTACATTTGACAAGAATAGTAAAGCAAGATCTCAAATTTTAGAAGAAAGAGGGAGAAGGTCGGGAGTACTCAACCGAGAATAGAGGTTGCCAACTGTAGGCTATGTATTTTTGAACTGAGGGTGAAGGGTTGTTTATATACACATGGGAAGTAGAGTTTGATGGCAGAAATTGAGCTGAAAAACGAGACGGGCTTGAAAAATGAGCCGGGGCCGAAGCAGGGTCAGCGCCGCTAGCGGCCCTAGGAATTCGGTCAGCGGCGCTACTAGCCCTGGGACTTTTCCCAGGGCCGCTGACGGCTGTCAGCAGCCAGCTGGATGTCGTCATAATGACGACATCCAGCCCATTTTTATTTTCCGGAGGAATTTAAATTTTTGGAAAAATGCGAAAAGACGGTTTTACCCCTAAATCGCAACTTGGCGACCGGGTGTCGGAAAGAGGTATGAGACGTGTCATCGGAAAGCTCTTGAACGGGGCTTTTGAATGAAATGGAATGAAGGAGTGTTTGGAGGAAAACCCTGAGACCTTATCTTAACCTTTAAAGCAAAAATAGCAGTTCAAGTTTATAAATTACTCCTTTCATCATCGGGCTTTTGCGGAGAAATCTGAAGGCGCTTTTTTGGCGTCAACAGAAGCCCCCACTTTGATCGAGCTTGAGGAAAAGCGAAGATCAAAGTATTCCGAAGGTGACATGCAGGATGCTGATGTGCACATGGTGTGTTAGAGTGTACAGTATGCATGCATATGAAGACAAACCTCAGTTGGGACATGCTCGTGGCATGCTAAGATTTCATCCCTGTGAACACAAGAGAAAACAAAGGTTATGGTAGCATGATAGGACACTGCTCGTAGATGGTCTAAACGTCTGCTAGGGACCTGTATTCAGAGTGAATGAAAAAGTTAGTAAAACTTTGAGAATGATCAATGTGGAGTTCTTCGACAAACAGTGATTAAACACCGCTCTGCGGATATCGAGATTCCGCCCTTGTACGAGAGACGAAAAAGTCAACGAGACAGCGCGAATAAAATAATTGGTCGTAAAGTGGTTAGGACATAGGAACAGTTTAAATGCAGTAGTTTAAGCAATCATTGACTGAAAATATAAAAAATAATGGACAATATAACCGTAATAGTTTAAGCAATCATTGACTGAAACATAATAAGTAACCTCGCAGAAGGACAGTTTAACCGCAATAGCTTAAGCGATCATTGACTAACCCCAAAAATTTGTAACCTCGTAGAGAGACAGTTTAACCGCAATAGCTTAAGCGACCATTGACTAACCCCAAATTCGTAGTTTCGCAGAAGGACAGTTTAACATCAATAGCTTAAGCGATCAGTGACTGACCCAAAATTTGTAGTATTGAGCTGTTTAGTAAGTGCCGATAAAATTTCCGGGCTTAGAAAGTAATTTTGGCGCTCCTGGCGGTAAGAGTCGTAGCAGTGTACATTCGAGTTTCAGTATCTGGGACCTGCAAAAATAAACGGGTTAGTTGTACCTGAAAATAGTTGGTACCATAAAAAAAGGCCAACTGTCGGATTTGAACTTGTGGGCCAGAGTGCTTCACTCCCGCGCGCTTGGTACTGATATTTGCCGCAAAATGAACTGAAGTAACAAACTTCGGACTGGAAAAAGGGGTCGTGGATCAGCAGTGGGGCCCACGTGTGCAGGTTTGCAGGGCTGCTAGCGGCGCTGGGCCTTGGAGTAAGGCCGCTAGCGGCTCTGGCTAGTGCTTTTTTTTTCCTCGTGCTTCTTCTTCATTGCCGAGCCATTGTCAAGAGAAAACCTTCGAGCTTCCTCCATTGTTGAGTGCTCCACTTTGCTTGAGGTAAGCCGATTCTTGACCGATTTCTTCGGTTTTTGTCTTGAACTTGCTTATTTTTCCGCCTAGTTGCTGAATTTTGAGTTGTATTGTTGAATGCGTGTTTATTTCTTACGAATCTGAAACTTTTATTTTCCTACTTGTAGAGAGAGAAAGCTTCATTGTGTTTCCATGGCTCCCGTAGACAAAGGAAAACTTCCCATGAGTGATGAGGAGTATGACCGAAGCCTCTTCCGCACCGGGTTACCTTCTACTAGACCACCTTCGACTGGTCACGCGGATGGACCTCGACTGTATGTATCAGGACTCTTTCATACAGCTGGACTGGCGCCCGCCTGGAGTTTAGAACCGCAATGTTATGTTACCGGATAGGCGGAGTCATCTGTCTAACTTACAGCTGGTATGTTTTATGACTCCTTTTTTCTGTTCAATATATTGAACTGAAAATTGGAACTATTAGTGCTTCGGCACACAAACAAATTGGGACTTATCCTGGATTGGTGGTCAGCTATATATAATTTGTGTAGAATTATTTTAGCTGTATTTGTAGTATATGGGGTGTTGAGGAAACTTTGTTTGTTGGCTAGGGTGTTGGAGTTTTGTTGCAGGCTCATGGGGCTACCTCTCATTGGGCTATGATGCTGGAGACCTTTTCGGTGGGGGCTAGGAATTTGGTTTTAGGCTCTGGTCTTGACGAGTTCCTGACTGTCATCCCTGCTTGTCAGTCGGGGGATTATAGGATTATTTCAGGGGGTTACTGGAGAGGTTTTGGGATTCTGCGAACACTTTCCATACACCAGTGGCAGAGATGTTCCCCACCCTTATCAGTTTGGTGTGCTGATAGGGCTATCCTTTATAGGGAGTCGTATTCGGTATGAACCGAGCTACTGGCTACGGAGTGATACTTTGCTTGAGCTTTATGGGCCCGTATCTCTCCACTTTGATAAGGATCGAGTTTCCTTGGCGCGGTTGTGGGAGGCCTTGGCGGAGCAGGGGCTTACTGAGGAGCAGAAGGCCTGTATTTTCCTGGCCAGCTTGTTGGGGTCGACGATCTTTGCTCAGAAGAAGAGTGTGTGTCAAGTCGGTTTCTTGACATGCTTAGAGGATTTGACCAAGGTTCATGAGTACAACCTTGTTGCCGCTGCTTTTGATTCTTTGGTGAAGTGGTGTCGTCGGACTTTTAGGCCTAAGGAGACGAGTGAGAGGACATCTATTTCGGGACCATGGAGGATACTGGAGGTAGGCTTTTATGCTTCACTTTTTCTTTGTTTATGCCATTGAATGTGGAAATCATCCTTTTTGTTTGCTAGTATGGCAGCTGTGGTTCTTTGATTACTTTCCAGCTTTTGGTTTGAGGATGTTCCCATTAGGTTCACGGTGGGTTGGTAAGGATAACCATCCGTTTACTTCACTGGAGCATTTTTGGGCCACCTTCGAGAGCCATGCCGCATCTATGGTATGTTGTTGTTGACTCATGCATTTTTTTCTTGGTTCATTTGGTGTGAATTAACTTTTGAACCGGTAACCTGCAGGTATCATGGTCTGCTTTTGATGATGTTCCTGGGGTTCCACCCCATATTACCCTGGAGTCTTTTAGGGTGTTTTCTCTGCGGGTGGTCTTTGAGGTGCCATTCAGCTTCGTATGGTATTTGGGGGACCGCTTGACTCAGTTGGTCTATCCCTCCCTAAGTAGTCACTTGGTTCCGGAAGATCCTCTTTTGACCATGTTTTATCTATGTGGTCTGAGTGTGCGGGACTTGGGAGTTGTGATCCGTGGTATGGCGGCCACGGAGTTTTTTATGCTGGAGGTTGCTGGCTTGGACCGTACGGCCGTGTATCTGGCCTACTGCTTGGACCATTTGATGTCGGACCTTACTTCTGAGGTAAGAAACTTATCTGCATCTTTTTAACTGTATGCGTAATATACTGACTTCTTGTGTCTCGCAGGCGGATCGTCTAGCTCCTCAAGGTCCTAGGAGGTCTCATTCTGGAGCTCCTCGGGGTCAGCCCCCAAACGTGACCTTGCCTACCAACGAGGTGAGGTACATTGGAGAGAGTGGGGGACGCATAGTAGAGGAGTTCCCTCTTCATATGGCTGACGGAGAGGCTGTGGAGGGCTTGCCCTTTCCTGACGGTTACACGGGGGGTAAGCTCTCTGCTTTTTTTTCTTTTGTTTGTGTTTGCTTTTGAGTGTTGACTCTATTTTGTGGCTCTCTCTCCCTCACTTTTTGTAGTTGAACTGGGAGAAGACCTCTTAGATCTTCAAGCTCATTCACCTGCTGAAAAAAGGCTATGGTCGAGTGATGGGCAAGGGGAAGAGTTCTCAGTCCAAGACCGTTGATGTAAGTAGACTTTTATCTTTTGTTTAGCTAAGTGAAGTGCTTATCTTAACATTTCAACCTTGATTATCTGCAGATGTCCCAGTCTTCGTCTTCGGTGGGACCTCAACCCTCTTCTGATGCGAGGGCTTCTTTGGCGAGACGGCCATCTGTTGCTCGTTCTCCTCCTGTAGTGGTAACCAGGTCTCCTGTTGATGAGGCGCCCGGACCTTCTACTCCGTATGTTTCTGAGATGTTCTCTCCCGCAGATTTCCAGCCTTCTCTTGGTAGGCTTCCTGTTGTTACGCCCTCGATTGGAGGTTGGGCGAACGCCCTTGGATGGGATGTGTCATATGCTGGGCCTTCGCATCAGAATGTGGCTATGGATTTCGCCAGTCAGGCCACAGAGAACTTCTTTGCTGCGGGATTTTCGGCAGGTACCCCTATGCGCGCACCGGCATATGATGGGCGGGACATGAGGCTTGACAACAGTAGGCCCGTTTATAGCTCTTCTCTCCATTACTCGACTGGGAACTATGGTCAGGAGTCGTCCATTGATGATGAGGCTGACAACAACGATTCTGGTTGAGCAGTGTTGGACCTTCTTGTAGACATTGATCTTGGGATTTCGAACTCCAGTTTTTATGCATTTTTATGATATGTATGATATGATGACTCGATTATGCCCGTCTGATCTCTAAGTATGCAATATGTTATATAGTAGGGAAAAGCCATAATTAGGGAATAAAATTAAAAAAAAAAAAAGGTAAAAATTGCAAGAAAAAAGCAAAAATTACACATATTGAAGAAAAATTGAAAAAGATAAATCTAAGAGAGTCTCGGGCTTTGTAACTCCGTGCGGGAATCGAAACTGGGCTTAAAATCGGGCAGACCGGATCAATGGAACGAGCTGGAGCAAGGAAAAAATTCGGACCGGGCCAGGGTCAGGGCTTAGGATTTCTTACTTCTTTGGCCCGCGTTTCTGCCTATAAATAGGATTTACGGGATACTTGATGTTATATCACTTTTTTTTAGACCTTAGCTCTCCCAAACTTTTCCAAACTCCTACCATGGTGAAATCATTTGAAAATCTGTTCGATGCCTGGTGCAAAAATCTGATTGTAGAAGATAAACTTGAATTAGCCCCGTTTCACGTTTCTACCTTGCTAGCTTTCAAACCAACTGAAATATTGTGGCCCCTTCTTCGATTTGGTCTGAATTATTGGGACCCTGACCTGCATGTTTTTCGTTTCAGTAACTCTGAACTATGCCCTTTGGTTGAGGAATTTGCTGCGATCACTAATATGCCTGATGTTCTTCCCCCAGCTGTGCCTTACTTGAGAGATGGTTTTAGGGATCAGTACAGGAAATCCTTGGGTTTGTCATCTGCAGAAGCCAAAAACATGGTGCTTGGTGTCGATGTGTACTTGGTTCAACTTTGCGAAATGTTCGTTGTTTCTTCTGAGAAAGATGCAATATTCAGGTGTTGTCGTCGACAGGCTTTTGTACTTTGCCTGTTAAACCGCCTACTGTTTGTTAATGCAGAATCTCCTAACTTGGGTAGGGCCTAATTGCTGCGAGTGGTTAATCAAATGGTTGAAGGGCATTCTCCCTTGAATCTGGTTGTAGGGGAAACCATTACTGGGCTTGACGGGTTAAAAATCTCCCCTCACGAAGCTTTTTTTGGCAGCCCCCTGCTGCTTCAAATTTGGTTATGTGAGCATCTGAGGTTAATAGAGTTGCCAGATAATTTGATAGCTCGTGTTCCTTGGACTTGGTCAAAGAAAACCTATACCGCTGCTAGCTTCTTGGTTAGGAAAAGGCTATATTCTGAAAAGTCCCTTGCTGAGTGGGATGCCTTTTTTCATGCGGGACCTGTCATGTGTTGGCATGTGCCTTGGTGGAACTTGACTTCCTTAGTGGCCTGTGATAATTTGATCCTCCATACTACCATACTGGGTTTGTACAGGACCACATTCTTCTTTCCCTCTAGGGTCATGAGGCAATACGGATTAAAGCAGGTCATCCCTCGTCACGAGACTACGAGACCAAATACCGTAGCTTTGACCACTGAGAGCGTTGGACTGTAACTCGGGTGATTGCCCCAACCCAAGTTTCTGAGACCTACTTGAACTGGATTTCCTGCAATGATGGAGAAGCGAGACAAGCCCTTCGTCATGAGGAGTGGGAGCAACTAAAGCCTAGATATGACTCAAAAACAGAAAACAAGAAAAGAAAGGAAGGGCCTCAAATGGGAGGCTATCATGTACCGAAGAGAGGCAAGCTCCCAGCTCAAGGAAGCGATCACAGGTCGTCCTCAAGCCAGGGTCCTTCAAAGAAGAACTCTTCAACGAAGTCTTCTAAATGGAAGAAGAATTAAAGTAGTTTTCTAGGAAAGCAAGTCTAGTTTTGAAAAATAATAATAATAATAATAATTTGTTTAGCTTAAACCCTCATAGTTGCATTATTATTATTATTTTTTTTAACCTTAGAAAATTTTAATTCTTGCAATGTAAGCTTATTCGTTCAGTTTGAATAAAGATTATCCCTTTTGAATGAGTTGAATGGAATTGATTTTGATTTTGATTTTGGCCGGGCCCCTTAGAAGGGTTACCTATGTATCCAATGTGGAATCAGGCCAGCGTAGTTCGTTCAACCTGTGTACGTCTTTTTTTTTTTTTTGGCGTAGCACTTCTTTAGTTGGTCCATATTTGTGAGCTGACTAAACTCGATGCCATCAGTATCCATGATCCTGACTGTGCCTCATGATAGAACGTCCTTGATGATGAACGGGCCGAACCAATTTGGACGAAATTTGCCCCTGGGGCTCGTAATTCTTTCCAAACTAAGTCCCCTTCCTTTAAATTCCCAGGTCGAACCTTTCTGTTGAATGCTCTTGCCATGCGTTGTTGGTACATGTGGGAATGGTCTAGGGCCCGTAGGCGCCTTTCATCCGTGAACATGAGCTCTTCGTAGCGGGCTTGTAACCATTGAGTTTCAGGAATTTCACCCTCTAAGGCTATGCGCATGGATGGTAGTTGGACTTCTATGGGTAGAACTGCTTCCATTCCATAGACTAGTGAATAAGGTATTTCTCCTGTAGAGGATCTTATGGATGTCCTATACCCCCAAAGGGCAAATGGATGTTTTATGGGCCAATCTTTGTAGTTTTCTATCATCTTTTCAATTATATTCTTGAGGTTTTTGTTGGCGGCCTCTACTGCGCCATTGGTTTGGGGACGGTAAGGGGATGATTTGTGGTGTTGGATTTTGTAGCTTTTGAGGAGGGTGGTTGTTTCAGCTTTGAAGTGGGATTCATGGTCACTGATGATTTCATGCGGAACGCCGTATCGACAAATGATGTTGTTCCTTATGAATTTGGACACTTGTTTAAAGGTAAGGACGGTATGGGACTAGGCTTCGACCCATTTGGTAAAATAGTTTATGGCTACTAAAATATATTCATGTCCTCCTGAGCCCTACGGGGTGATCTTACCAATGATATCTATTCCCCATGCGGAAAACGGCCAAAGGGATGTGAAGTTGTGGAGCATCGAGGGTGGCATATGCTACAGGTTGGCATATATCTGTCACTTCTTGCACTTCTTGACATAGTCGTAGAAATCCCTTTCCATAGTAGTCCAGTAGTACCCTAGTCGTAAGACCTTCCTGGAGAGCATTCGACCATTCATGTGTGGTTCGCACATCCCATTATGTACCTCGTCCATAATCTCTGCGGCTTCTTCGGAGTTCACACATCTGAGGTTAACCCCGTTGTGGTAATTTTCGTACAGAACCCCCTTGTATTCTATGTCTTGCGCCACTAACAGACGGATGGCCCGTTGAGCTCTTAGTGGTGCGTCTTGAGGGTATATCCCTTTGGTGATGTAGTTGAAGACGTCTTGGTACCAAGGATCTTTTTCGATCGGAGCCAAAGTCATCTCTGCGTCGAGGTTGTTGCAAAAGGCTGGCACGCTTCTTCTTGTGGAGTGGCATTGTTGAGAGAGCAGCCACCCAAATTCCTGAAAAAGTGAAAATATGCATTCTTGCTTTGTGAAGTATACTTACATTGCTTAAATTGATTAGTTAATGATTTGTGCAACTTTGTATTCATTGGATTTGTCAATAGCTAAACAAAGAAAGAAATGAGGAAGAGGACTTATTAATTTGCAAAAATAGATAAGCACACATGACTTTAGAGAAGAGGTCTCTAATACCCGTCAAAAAGAAACTAGACTTAGAAGGAAAGTAAAAAGGGGAACACCCCCTATTCAAGACTCAACCTCAAGATTTAGCTAGGACCCTAACTCGACAAAACTTGGGGACTCAGACTCGACTCCTCTAGCTCCTGCGGGTAACCAATTAATTCCAGGCTTCCTCTTCTTCCTTTAGAGGCCGCGGAACTTCTCCACTGTCTATGATCTTTTGTGTATCATCCTTCAGGCGAACGCAGTCATCTGTGTAGTGGCCAAAAGTCTGGTGATAGCGGCAGTAGGAGTCTTGGTGTTTGTTCATCTCCTGGAGGTTATCAGCGGGAATTATCGGTTTAAGGTCTCCTCTCCATATGAGGGTATTCATGACGTTGCCGATAGGGATGTTCAGCTGTGTATATTGTTTTTCGTCGTAACGGCGCCATCCTTTTATAGCCTAGGATCTAGGTGACCACATGGTTCATCGATCAATGAAGGTGGTGATTACCCTTTTGAGGCGCTTGTATTGATTGGTATGATGCCCATTGGCTTCACAATACTTGCACCGGAGATAGGGATTTTCGTCCATGGGAAGTATGCGAGGGGTAGGCCTCCTTGGATGGACATATCCATACTTGACCATCTTGCTAAACATTTCATCTTGTTGGAAGCAAGCCTCTCCTTTGGCCAGGATAATGTTGCATTCTGTGGGTCTTTTCAATGAGGCAATTTTCTCTTTCATTTGCCGAATTGCATGGTGGTGGTGTGCCACATAGATGGACATTCCTTCGATGATTTCTTTTATTTCTTCAAACTCATCAGGCTCTCCTATTTATTCAGAAGGATAAGTCTCGAATTCTCTAGAACTGTCTGAGCTGTGAGATTTGGTGTCTTCCTCTATGAGGGCTACCTCTTCAGGAGAGAATCCCCAAAGGTCAATATCCTCGCTATCGTGTTCTATTTTCAAGACAGGAGTCTTGTCAATAGTTGCTTTGATGGGGTTGGCCTCAATTTCCACAATTTCTCCCTCTAAGATCATTTTGACTTTCTGGTGCAGGGTAGAGGCTACAACATTTAAACCATGGAGCCAGGGTCGCCCCAATAGCAAGTTGAAAGTGGCCGGAATATCCATCACATAAAACTGGACCATTTTCTCCATAGATCCAGAGGTGACATTCATAGTTATGGTGCCAAGAACCTTTCGACTAGAATTGTCATAAGCTCTCAGACCTTGTGCTGAGTGAGCCAAATTCTTGATGTCGATACCCAATTTTACTGCGGTTCTCAACGGGCATACATTCACGGCCGATCCATTGTCCACTAGGGTCATGGGTACATACTTCCCCATGGCGAATACAGTCAAGTACAAAGCATTATTGTGTGAGGACCCTTTGGGAGGTAGCTCATTGTCGGAGAAGGTAATGGTCGATTGAGTTTTGTCTCCTACCAGGAAATTGACCAATTCGTTAGGCCTCATATCTAGTGATACCGAAACTTTTGACAAGGCCTCCAAAATGGCCTGACGATGTTCGTAGGATGAGGCTAAGAGTTGCCAAATGAAAATATTGGCTTTGATTCTCTTGAGCTATCCTGTGATGGGAGATTCTTTGTCTTTCACGGGATCTTCTTCCACTTCTTCTTCAGCTGGAGGTTGGATCCTGTCATTGTAGATGTTTGGTGGCTTTATAATGACGACCGGAACGTGTCAAGTGGGCCACTCCTATGGGTGATCTGGTTTGGACCTCCCATACATCTTCCTCGTCACTGTCCCATATTCCGACAATCTCGAATCCCAAGGCATCTTCAACAGTGATATGTAGGATTGCACCTAAAGGGTTATTCAAATTGCTGGGTGCTTGGCCAGGTTTTGGCAAGGGTATGGTACCGTTCTCAATTCTATCTTGGATAGCATGTTTAAGAGCCCAACAGTTGTCGGTGTCGTGCCCTTTTCCTTGACGGTACTTGCAATATTCCCCTTCTTTCCAGTTGCGGCTCTTAACAGATGGTTCTGGGGTAGGTCCGATGGGCTGCAGCAGGTTATTTTTTATCATTGTTTCAAGAGCATGTGACAGAGTCATTCCAAGAGGGGTGAATTCTCTTGGTGGCTTTCTTTCAGCAAAGGTATTCACAGCAGCTACCTCATTAACCTGGGCACCAGAGGAGGTCCCAGCAGTTGTCCTCTTGTCTCTCCCGTAAGTGAAGGGCTTAGGGGTGACCTGATCGTTGTTCTTGTTCATATCATCTTCAATAAGGATGCCAACGTCATAGAGATGCTGGTATGAGTCGATGGCCTGATGTTGAAGGTGACTCTTATAAACTAGTTGCAGGTTCTTGGATTTGTTCAGTTTCAGAGGGCCTTTCCACCATCTCAGCTATCTTGGATTTCCATCGACGGAGGAATTTAGTGAATCCCTCATTTCTCTCTTGAGTGGTAATTTCAAGCTCCCTCAAAGTGATGGGGAGAGTAGCGTTGTCCTTGTATCGAGTCAGGAAGACTGGTAAAATCGGACCAAGTTGGATAGCTTTTCAGATCTAGGGAATAGAACTATCGTCGAGCATGCGTATCAAGGGTTTGGGGAAACAGATGGGCATAGAGTTTCTTGTTGATTCACCTTAGAGCCATACAGTAGTGAAGGATTTCAGGTGATCATGTGGGTTGTCGACTCCCGTGAAGGTGGGTACTTCAGGCATAGAGAATTTGGCTAGAAGCTTAGCCTTGATCTTAGTGTCAAACTTTCCTTCACTGGCACTATAGTTGGGGATCAGGCTGCTTTTCTTGAGCACAGAGGTGATCTTAGCTAGCATGGCATCTGACTCTTCTTCCTCAGAATCGGAATCGGAAGGGATCCTTGACTCTTCTTCTCCTTTCTTCTCTATATCTTCAACCCTGAGTCGTACCCTTTCTAACTCGCTCATGAGCTCATCCAGTCTCTTGTCAGTAGTCTTTGGAATTGTGAAGTTGGGAGGGGTTATTAGTGTGGAGAAAAAGGTATGTAGTGATGGTGAATTTATCAACGGTGAGGCTGTTTGTGGTGGAGGTAAACAAGGACCTGGTGGTGTAGACGGCTGCAGACGAACCATCCTTGCAGAAGGCCGAGCCCAACTTTTCTCAAGATTTCCTTTCTTCCTTGGACCCCCTATCCTGAATAGGAAGCACGGATCACTTAGTAACAAGAAAAACTATGAGACTCTCACCTAATGAAAACGTGACCCACATATAGAAAACACATTGTCCTAAAAAAGAAAAGTCCTTAAGCCTAAATGCCCAATTATTTCCCTAATATTAAAGTAAAATGAACGGAAATAAATAGAAAAAGATGGACCATCCTAATTTTTATTTTTCTAGACTCAAGGAAAATGAAAAATGGGATAAAATTAAAAAGAATTTTGGTCTTCTTTTTTTTTTGCGATTTTTTTTTGTTTTCGGTCGCTTTTTTTTATTTTGTTTTTGCCAAAAAAAATTTCATTTTTCATTTTCTCTTTTTTTTTTGATCGAATCTAAATTACATCAAAAAAATAAAAAAAAAATTAAGAAATAGGAAACACGAAGGGGGAAATTGAAAGACTAACTCTTTTTTTACTAAAAAGATCCTAGAAAATTGTTCATGACTTTTTAGAATATATCATTGGGAAAATGATGAGTGTTCATTGAATTTGAATTCTCGCACCATCTTTGGGCATTAGGAACTAGCTAAAATTAATAAAAAGAAACGACTCCTAGCACGTAAGTACATGTTGGCATGTAGTCACAATAATCATGCATTCATGCAAGCATAATAACAACGTAGTTTACAGGCAAACATGTGATCAGACGGACATTACAACGACACATGCACACCAAGCAAGCGGATGCACAAATGTGGGTTAGAGGCTTTTGGCTCCTATGAGGTTACCACGACAAAATACAATTTTCTGTTCGGCGAATGGTGGACACATCGATTGTAATTCTTTTCATCAACAAGGATTGATGAGTCATAGGTGAGGAAGCGTCGATTTGCAAGATAGGACAACTGTATATTCCTTTAGATATACGGGTTGTCTACGAGTTGCGACACAAACTTCCTCGAGGGTCGACAATGGTCAAAACGTTGTGCCAAGGCACATGCAAATGAGCAAAAAATATGGAACATGTTATTAAACAATTAAGCAAACTTGACTTTCGAGTCTCTACCTCTTAAATAAATCCCCAGTGAAGTCGCTACTGTAAGGACCCGGGATTTTCTACCGGTTCCACGGAGTGCGTCCTTATGGAAAATTTGTCAGTTGGGGGCTTAGATAAGTTCAAGGAACCGTCGAGTTAGAAAAGCTTTTGTAAAGACTTGAATTGAATAAAAACCACGAAAGAGGTCACAAATCTGCTATCGGCGTTTTATCGAAGAGACAAACCGAAGGGACAATCCGAAGGGACAACCCAATAGCGCGATAAGTGAATTGATCATGTTTTTAGAAAGACTCCCACTCATATAGAACATATGAGTACCCAAAAATAATAGGTTCGAGGGCGAAGGTACGAGGTGGGAAGGTGTTAGGCACCCAACTCGCTCGTTTTATGACGGCCTCTACTGACTCAAGTATGCTTAATAATTTAAAGACATAATTCCCATGCAAAATCGGATTAACAACCTAGACTTAGACTATTAATTGGTTCATCACAAGCATCACAACATTTATTTTAACCCTTATTTAGACATGCATTCGATTGACAAGTTGGGCAGCAGAACGACTATACAGACAATATTTAGGAAGCAATAAAACGTTATTCCGGCATGATATCTACATTATGACTACTTGAAAATAAATAATTAGGCAATTAATTTAATTTGAGCCCTCAGGATTTTGTACCTGAACTGTTGGCTACATTTGACAAGATAGTAAAGCAAGATCTCAAATTTTAGAAGAAAGAGGGAGAAGCTCGGGAGTACTCAACCGAGAATAGAGGTTGCCAACTGTAGGCTGTGTGTTTTGAACTGAGGGTGAAGGGTTGTTTATATAGGCGTGGGAAGTAGGGTTTGACGGCAGAAACTGAGCTGAAAAACGAGACGGGCTTGAAAAATGAGTCGGGCCCGAAGCAGGGTCATAATGACGACATCCAGCCCATTTTTATTTTCCAGAGGAATTAAAATTTTTCGAAAAATGCGAAAAGTCCGTTTTACCCCTGAACGGTAAAAGACGATTTTACCCCTAAATCACAACTTGGCGACCGGGAGTCGCAAAGAGACATGAGACGTGTCGTTGGAAAGCTCTTGAACGGGGCTTTTGAATGAAATGGAATGAAGGAGTGTTTGGAGGAAAAACCTGAGACCTTATCTTAACTATTAAAACAAAAATAGCAGTTCAAGTTTATAATTTACTCCTTTTATCATCAGTTTTTGCGGAGAAATCTGAAGGCGCTTTTTTGGCGTCTATAGTGGAAAATCTCTATCTAGAATATTCAATCAACATAGTTACCCTTGGGAACTAAGTAATGGGTTTAGGTCAAAAGATCTCGACGCCGGGAAAAGAAAAATAAAAGATATTATACTCTTGACTAAAAGGAGAAGGGAGAGATATTATCTCGACCCAATATGGGATAAAGTAAAAGATATTATACTCTTGACTAAAAGGAGAGGGGAGAGATATTATCTCGACTGAATATGGGATAAAGCAAAAGATATTATACTCTTTACTAAAAAAGGATGGGAGAGATATTATCGAGATCTTTGACCTAAATTCACTACCTAAATAAAAGGAAAGAATAAAGCATTGAAATCTTTCCTAAGGTAACGAGCATCATATAGAGCATTGAGGGATATTGTTTCCTAAAAAGAAAGATTCTAGACTCAATCTTAAGACAAAATCTAGAATTAAAAAAGGAAAAGATTCTAAGTGGGGTCTATCCTAATATTATATGACGACCAAAAGGACTACGCAAAGATTGCATTCACAAATGGGCAAACAGCACAACAGCGCAAATGGCATGATCATGAAAATCTAGCATGGACATGGGACTGAGTTTCAACCTAAAGCATTGGTTCTAGTTCATGCAATGGGGTAGGCTTAAGAGTTTTGGTCAAAAGGTACTCAAGATCAAGAATGTACAACAATCCGCGGGATGCGCAATAATGTGAGGCATTCTAGTATAGTTATCCTACTCGTCGAATGGACGAATGCGTAGGAAGGTATATGAGGTGGGGGGATCCATGTTTCTTGGCAAAGAAGAATCGAGTGGATTCTCACCAAGGCACTTCACCACACTCCATTGGCTAAGAACCTAGTTTGACCTTGTAAAAATAAGCTCGGAAGTCATGCAAGCGCATGCACATGAATGCAATGAATGCAAATTAATAGATGAATGACAAGTCACAAAATAATAATAAGAACACTCAAGGTAGTGAACCAAGAAAAAATAATAACAATGAATTGATTTTCAAGTTACACCCTCTTAATCATACCCCCAGTGAAGTCGCCACTGTAGGCTACCGGATTTTTCTCCCCTTTCTCCTTTGCCCTTTCTTCAGGTTTTCGGGCAGCCTGGGAGAGCGCGATTGTTCGGGTTTTCGTGAATCTTTGAGTGTGAATGCACATGAAGATTTTCCTTATGCACTTGTCGGAAGTCGCCACCAAATTTAAAGTTTGTTTATATAGAAGAGGGCGAGCTGCCAGGTTTTGGCACGGAAATCGAATGGGCTTCAAATTTTTGTCATCCGTGAAAAGAGGTCCAGGCGGCCATACAACTACGCCGAGCGGCTGAGCTGGCAGGACAAGCGGTCAAGCCGCTTAGCCTAGCGGCACAGTCGCTTGTCCTAGCGGCACAGTCGCTTGTCCTAGCGGCCACCGCTTGGACCTGGAGCGGCATGCCTGTATAGGCGCCTGGCTGCTTTTCCAAGCGGGGGAGGCTTTTCCAAGGGGGTCCAAGCGTGATTGACTGAGTTCCCTTGTTTGACCAAGGGTTGACTCATGGGTTTGGGTTCCCTTTCGGGCTCTTAGGTTCAAAGAGGCATATCTCTCAGTTTTGGACTCCAATTGAATTGAGTCCAACTGGTTTGGATCACCTGTACAAAAGGCTTCCACTGATTACTTCAAATGAACTGGGCTAATCATTAGAGCAATTATTCTCGCAACCCAAGTTCAAGCAAAATCCAATCCTTTCATTGTCGGGTTTTTATGGGGACTTATCATAGACAAAACTTTTGGTGTCTACAGGTGTCCATAAGCAACTTGGGAATCACGCATCTCTTGAAGTACACCATTAGGTGTAACTCCGATTGCTCTACTACTCCTAGGGATCCATTAGGAGCCATACTCTCATTTAATTCAATTGACATAATTTGCATTGGTTGACATAGTAGTACTACGAGACCATGACTTACTAATTTATTTTATGCTCTTGAAAATGAATAGTAAATAACGACGATAATAATAATTCAATACGATGAGAATTAAACATGTTTTAATTCAATAACGATAATTCAGCAAAGATGACATGCCATGTCCAGCACTATTTCGTCAGCACTTCGGCAGGGTAATATGATATCCAAAATTCACAAATCATCCAAGACATTCAACTATAAATATATAGGTGCTCACTAGCACTCAATAATACCCATACCAATTAGCAAGTATTTAATAGCATAACAATATCTAATAATTTGTCATCCAACAATTGTCCAAATACCAACATATGAACTAATTAATTCTCGAGACATGATAATATCGACATGCTCATTATAATTCATAATTACAGCAGTAAATATGCTTAATAAATATAATAACGACGATATAATTTAATCATGCTTTGCATATTAAATTCACCACAATTGACATAATTTGCATTGGTTGACATAGTAGTATTACGAGACCATGACTTACTAATTCATTTCATGCTCTTGACAATGAATAGTAAATAACGATGACAATGATAATTCAGTACGATGAGAATTAAACATGTTTTAATTCAATAACGATAATTCAGCAAAGATGACATGCCATGTCCAGCACAATTTCTTCAGTAATTCGGCAGGGTAATATGATATCCAAAAGTCAGAAATCATCCAAGACATTCAACGATAAATATATAGGTGCTCACTAGCACTCAATAATACCCATACCAATTAGCAAGTATTTAATAGCATAATAATATCTAATAATTTATGATTCAACAATTGTCCAAATACCAACATATGAACTAATTAATTTTCGAGACATGATAATATCGACATGCTCATTATAATTCATAATTACAGCGGTAAACATGCTTAATAAATATCATAATAACGACGATATAATTTAATCATGCTTTGCATATTAAATTCACCACAATTTCTCAATTAGCACATAACACACAAAAATAGTTTCGATGGGGCTTTGGAAGACGGTAGGCATGAGGGGTTAGCAATAAAACGCTTCCAAGAAGTACGTAAGTTCCACGTACGAATATTATCACGCTTGGTCATTTAGACCCTAATTAAAACAATTACCAAAGCTGAGTTTATTCAATAAGAATATCTAAAGAGCACTGAAACTGTAAACTGATATTTTTATTAAATTTTTTGATTTTTAGCAATTAATCTAGGCTTTTGAATTTCTCAAATCGGGTTGTGAAAACACCTAAAATAAATAAAATAAGAAAATAAAAACTGCTGAAATTCAATAAAACCTGCACGAAAATATTGCGAACTGCAAATCGAAAAAGATTGCGCGGCCCTTAAACCACTACCACGACCACCACCCATGGTCGTCATGGACCCAATGGTGATGCCACTACCACCCACCGGCGCCGGTGGTGGTGGTGGTCACGGCAAGGCACAAAAGAGAGCGAAAAAGAGAGAAAATGAGAAAGAAAGAAAGGGAGAGAGAGGATGGGGCTGAGCAACCAGCCCGAAATCTCACCGGAGAAGACAATAGGTGGCTGGAAAGTGGTGGCCCCTTGGTGGTTACGGCTGCAACAGGAGCTAGAAAGAGAAAACAAGGTGAGAGAGATAAGTAACGTGAGAAAGAGGAAGAGAAAGAAAGAGAGTGAAAGAAGAAGAGAGAGAAACTCACTGGCGACATGGCGGCAGTGATGGCGGTTTTCGGCGACAGTTAGGGGAAGAGGAGAGAGAGAGACAACCGGGTGTGTGAGAGAGGGAGAGGTGATGAGGGTTTGATGATCAAAAGTGTAAACTGAACAACTTCTCATCTGTTTTTATATATACTTACCCACAAGGGATTTGGTCAATAAAATTCAAACTAGGAAAAAAAGAAATATTCCCAATAATTTAATTGAACAAAATTCTCCCCAAATAAATAATAAAAGAAATATAAATTCTCTCGATCGTTTAAATCATTTATTAAAACTCTCAAATAAATTGACAATTATAAAACCTCAATAATAATAATAAATATTATTATGGCTTAAATTGAATAAATTGAATAAAAAGACGATTTAATTTCTGAAACTATTTATAAATCATTAATAAATTAATATAATAATAATTATAGAAAATATTGGGGTATCACATTCTACAGGCCAAATCGGTCGCAAATGGGCTAAAATCGATCGCAAAAGAGACTTAGCGACCAATTAGTGACCGATTTCAGTCGGTCGGTAAAAAGCTTGTCGCTAATCTACTTTTGGTCACTAAATAATAGAGACCGAATCTGTCGGTCGCAAAATGTATTTTTTTGAAAAAAAATAAATTCCTACACTAGCACCCAATTACGGACACTAGTATGGGAATGTATCAAAAATATCTAGCAAAACTGAGTGAACTCAGTGAGTCGTATTCAAGTTGCACATTATACTTGAGCAAAGAACAAAACCAACAACATTTCAGATCTGAAAGTAGATCGAAAGTAAAAATTTGACAAATACACAAAAATTATAATGATCAAATAAAAATAGCACAACCACGAAATTATCACAAAACAATTGAAAGTTTCTCACAAATATGTAATTGTAATCTGAAATACAAAAAAAAAAAAAAAATAAAATAAAATAAAATAAAATACAACAAAGTAGCCATGAATTAGATCGACATTAAAGAGCCTAGAACAACTAAGGCGAACCTTCTTTCCACTGGCATAGTCATTCTTGAGCAAGGGACGAGAGACAGTCGATTGAAATCTAGATCTTCGACCTCAGGACCATCTTCATCTTCAATCCTTAACATTCCCGTCATTATTGCATATTAATGGCCGCTTTTTGAGTAAAAACGAAGATGAGAGAGATATGAACAGATAATCATTAGTTTTGGAGGATAACTTCTATGATCAGAGAGTGAAGAACAAGAAGAAGAGGAGAATGAAAATTGATTAAAGAGCAAAAAAAAATGAGTGAAAGGGAGCAGATCTGGAAGAGTTGAATGCAAGAGGAGAGAGGGTGATAAAGAAAAAAGAGGTGGGTAACGAGATGGTGATGATGTTGTTGATAGAATTTTGGAGAAGGGAAAGCAGATGTGGAGAAGCAGATGAGAGGAGTAGAGGAGAGAGAAAGAGAGGGGCTGAGTGGAGGGGTGGGGATGCGGGCAAGATATCAGTTTTATAGTTAGGGTTGATTAGTATAAGAAAAAAAAATTCGACAGCTTTACTTTATCACAAGTCGCCATATCAGCGACCGAAGTCCAAATCGGTCGTTGATTTCGGCCATTAGCGACTGACTTACTATCGGTAGCAATTCCGCATTTTGCTTGTAGTGCATTATTATTGGATCAGTATCGAAAAGTACTTCACAATGAGATATATATGTCCTATAATTTGACCTATATACAGTAAAACCTCTATAAATTAATAATGTTGGGACCATGAGATTTTATTAATTTGGAGAGATATTAATTAATCCATAAAATAATAATTTATTAATTTAAAGAGAGAAACTACTGAAGAAAGCATTCATGAACTTGTGACGATGTATGGTGATCTCAGTTATGGATATCAATCTCCATTAGATTACCAGAGTGAAAATGATACATGTTAGGGTTACTAGTACAAAAACCACTATCAGCATCGCCTAATATGTGACGGTTGATTAAACCAACCGTCACCCATAATGAGGCGGTGGCATTTTTGTAAATAAGTATTGAGAATGTGCGGCGGTTTTTCTTAACAACCACACATAAGCTGAATAAAATCACGGAGAAGAATGGGCGACGATTGACTTATATGACCGCCACACCTACTCTACCAAATGTGTCGGTCATTAAAATGGACCGTCGCACAATCACCTTAACAAAACAAAAGCCCCCAGCCTCATTGCATATCGCCTCTCTCTCAGCAAATCTCCTCTCTCTCTCTCTCTATCTCTCCTCTCTCCTCTCTCTCTCCTCTCTCTCAGGAAATCGACTCTCTCACCACTCAAACAGCACGCCGGAGCTTCCGTCACCGGACCTACTGCTTGTCCAGCCATCACAGGAACCAGATCTGCCGAGTTCCGACTGTCTCCTCTCTTCCTGTCTCTTTCTAGCTCCTCTTGTCTTTTAGGGTTTTGATCTTTGATTTTGAGAGATAACAACACCATGACGCTACCAACCTGCGACTGAGGTCGTCCTCTTTACGAGCTACGCCAGGTTAGGGTTTTGCTAATTGTCCCCATTTAGGGCACGTTCTTTTCAACTGGAAACTGGAACTGGTAACTGGGAGAAACTGGACAAAAGTGGAAAGTCTAACTGGTAACTGGAGAAAATTGGGTCAAACTGGGAGAAACTGGGAGAAACTAGAAAACTGGAAATTGTTTGATATTCACTGTTAATAATAATAATAATAATAATAATAATAATAATAATAATAATAATAATAATAATAAAGTAATAATAATAGTAATAATAATAATAATTATTATAATAATAATAATATTATTATTAGTATTATTATTAGTATTCAAATAGTAATAATAACAATAATAATAATAATAATAATAATAATAATAATAATAATAATAATACTATCATTGTTATTATTTTAAAAATTAATATATACTATTATTATTATTATTATTATTATTATTAATTTCTTACATTTTTTTAGTAGATTATTATTATTATTATCATTATTATTAAAACTGGACAAAACTGGTCAAAACTGGGCAAAACTGGGTCAAACTGGACAAAACTGGACAAAACTAGACAAAACAGGGCAAAACTGGACAAAATTGGACAAAACTGAAACCAGTTGAAAAGAACATGCCCTTAGTCATGAAAAATCTGTCTTTGTTTTGCCCAGAATTTCCAGTTAATAAAATTTATTATTAGTATGTGATTTGTTGTCAGAATTGCTGAAATTTGTATGTTTTGGGCGTTTTGAGTTGTTTAGGAATTTTTGAGTGGGTTGTTCTGGAATTTTGCTCTAAAATCTTCCCTTTCGTTCTGTTAGGGAAGGATTTTCGTTCGAACTATCATTTTAGTTTTCATACTTAAGCTATTTCAAGAACCTCGAGAGACTTGAGCTCACATTCAACAATTTAAACTTCTCTCAAGGTATCCGTATGTCAGTCAATCGAGTAATTGAAGCTTTTTTTTTTTGTTTGTAAAATGTCATTTTCTAGTTTATTAAATAATTAGGGTTTGGAATTGTGCTTCAATTTGAAGTGGTTATCAGTGCAGTAGAACAAGCTTCAGAGTTTGAATGAAATCGAATGCCTTTTTACTTTAAATAATTTGTTATTTTCCTCAGATTGTTACTGTATTCATTTGCGAAATTGATACCTGAATTATGTCATAAATTCTCCATTGTGGGTTGTATACAAGAATTTTGTGCTTTTGGTTAGATTCTGAATCAAATTTGTCATTCTCTGCAGCTTGGTGTATTGAGAATAGTTTCATATTGGCTTTAGCCATAATTGGATTTTGCAGGTAATGGCTTGTTTAAATTGCAGTTCCTAGCACCTGCGAAAAACTTGTGAAGAAATCTTGAGTGAAAAATTAGGGATAGGATAAATGCTGTTATATGGAAGGCTATACATTATCGTTGTAACCTGCGTGGAAACAGCCTCAGAAATTAGTACGTCTTCATTGCATCATCAGTTGCCTCTATTGGTGTTTGAAGTAGCCAAGGTGTAATTTTCTTTGATTCATGCTATCTGCACAGTTGGGCGATTGTTAGTCTAACTTGAAATGTATCTCAGCAATCAGCACTCAATCTTTCCTTTTATGTTGAAATAAATGTTGATCGATGACTAGGTCCATATGCAAAAACATCATTTTAAAAGGTATTGATTGCTGGAGCTGCGAATTTGATCCTATGATTGCATGATATTAGACGTTTGCTCTTGCTGGTATTGGTAGCACTAGCTCTCAAATGATAATTTTTTATAGCACAACACTCAAAAGGTTGTCTACACTTTACAGTGACTAATGTAAGAGGTACCAAATGCCGGAGGTGTAGTTTTGATGCTATGAGTGTAAGATTCTTGCTCTTGTTGAACAAAGCCTGTACCCCACTTTATTGTATTGAAGGGGCACAATGTAAATTTAAATATTCTCCTAATTTTTTTTTCTGTTTGCATCGCTTCCCTGTACAGATTTGAGAAGTGCTGGAGGGAGGAGCAACAATTAACTTCAGACGTATGTAAAAGTATTTACAAGGCTGAGTCCTTTTATGTAAGTAGCGAATTGTCCTGTCACATTTTATTGTGTCGGGACTGTTTCTCTTGCTGCTGTCTGTTGATGTTGTTGCTGTATGTTGTTGTTGTTGCTGTTACTTGTTGCTGTATGTTGCTGGTTATTGTTGTTTCTGTTGCTGTTGTCTGTTGCTGTTTGTTGTTGCTGCATGTTGCTGTATGTTGCTGTTGTTGTTGTATGTTGCTGTTGTTGCTGTATACAAGAATTTTGTGCTTCGGGTTAGATTCTAAATCAAATTTGTTATTCTCTGCAGCTTGGTGTATTGAGAATAGTTTCATATTGGCTTAGCCATAATTGGATTTTGCAGGTAATGGCTTGTTTAAATTGCAGTTCCTAGCATCTGCGAAAAAACTTGTGAAGAAATCTTGAGTGAAAAAATTAGGGACAGGATAAATGATGTTATATGGAAGGCTATACAGTTACAGCCTATACTAATTTAATGTTTGAGTGAAAAATCAGATATAAGATACATTGTGTTTTTTGGAGTGCTATGCTCATTTTGTGATGTTAGACCTTATTTGATTGTTTGTAGATGTGCTTTGGGAAGGCGCGTGGGACGAGGTTGGAGAATGTGGAGGTGGCTGAGTTATGTGTGTGCGGCTAACTCAGAGGGTGGAGGATCTGCACAATCGAACAAAGCACTGCCCGCTCAGTCGGATTCAAACCCCAGGTGAGGCGGTATTCGAAGTTCACAGTCAAGTTCTACTATTAATATTTTGCTTGATCTGGGTCAGTTTCTCCCTCCTTTACTACCAATTGATGCTGCAAATGCTCATATCCCAGTGGAGGGGTCGACTTTGGGGTTGACGTTAGGCGGTAATCAACAGAAGGGGCCCTCTTGATAGCCCTTTTAATTCTGGTTCCAAAGGGCAAACCTTACCTGCGTTTGGGAGTGTGCCGCAGGATGCAGGTAGGGCTGGAGAACTATGAACTAGTTTATATGCACTGGTTGTCCAATGTCCTTTAAGATTCTAATGTCATATCTGAATTATGAACTAGTGCTTTTTATATTTTTTCCAATTAATGAAATTCCAGAGGTATGTTCTGAAAATTAAAATTAAAGTTGAGGTACATATATTACTATTAGTTTTTAATTAGAAAATTAAAGTCGTTTGTGTTTAACTTTCAGATATTCTTAATTACCAAATTATATGTGTACTTAATTTTTAATTTTACAATATGTGGGTTATTTTAGTGTCCTCAATAACAAGGAGGTAAAGAAGAGAGTTGCTATTATGTGATGAGATACATTTATGAGATAGTCACACTCTATGACAAAGAGCCTAACTTGGAAAAGGTATGAGTTGTGTCTCGGAAAGATATTATTATTCAAAACAATTATATAATATTTTATCGTTCTTTTATATATATAATAGTTTTGCCGTTTCTTTTTTTATTATACAGGGGTATTGGTGGAGGACAATATACTCAAGAGCAAATTAACGAGGTTCGGAATCTTTGGGCAGAATATGTAATTGATGAATGTGTATGAATTAGTAATGATTTCAGATAGTTGTATGTGTACTCATATTTTTATCTATATATATATCAACTTTTTATGAGTTATTGAATATATGGTTCGATGTGTGTGAAATTGTGATGACTCTTGTGTAGTTTTGGTGGTGGCCTGGCATGGATTTTGTGGTGTACTGTTTGTGGAGATATGTGGTGCATAGATGTTGTTGGTAGCAGGCCAGGGGGTGATTGAATGGTGTTGTCCAGTTTGTGGTGATTCACTAGTGTATTGTACTTATACAGGTTTTTGGCATTTTGGTGCTGTAACGAAAAAAAAAATTAAAAAAAAACAAATTTGAATGTGCGACGGCCCTTTAAATATAGTCGTCGCATATAATGTTTTCAAAGAAAATCAAAATTAAAAAAAAATATATAATATGCGACGGTTCATATAAAACAACCGCCACACAAAGTAGGAATGTGTAACGGTTGTTGACTTGAACTGTCATACAATGTCAGGAATGTGTGGCGGCTGTTGTCTTGAACCGCCACACAAAACTGGTATGTGTGGCGGTTGTTCACTTCAACCGTCACACATACTCGAAGAATGTGTGACGGTTCTTGAAGATAATCGCCGCACATTCACTTTGTGTGGCGGTCAATTAACCGCCACACATTGTCTGCGAGAATGTGTGGCCCCTCGAGTTATGGCGGTCGATAACCGCCGCATATTAGTGGTTTGAACCGCCACAGATGACCATTTCTGCACTATTGGGTCCAAAATTTAGAAAAAATTGTACTTATCGTAATTAAAATCCAATTGAAGATGAAACTCGTGAAGGTGATCTCATACATTTGGAACTACTTATGCAAAAAAAATCATTCAAAAATCTTCACAAATGTTTGTTGCAGTATGAGAACGCAATACATACCAAAACTTTTGCATGCAATTAAGAAAGTTAGATATGAGTTACAACTACATTTAAGTTTAAACCAAAAGAATCATGTTTCACTAAGTTGTTCTAGTCATGTCTGTATTTTTTAGGAAATTATTAATTTATAATATTAAAGGGACCTTAACTTCATATAAGGGTTTTCCAAAAAGTTATTATCTTATTATTTTATCGAAATTATTAATTTAAATCCTAGGCCCGAGTTGGGACTGGAGAAATATATTATCTTAGAGAGATTATTAATTTATCGAGTATTAATTTATAGAGGTTATACTGTATATACTGAAAGTTTTGTCCCTTTCGTGTGGTAATGACAAATAACACGCTAATTAGGCGACCCCGGCCTATTCGTGTAGAGATGACACGTAGGATGCCCACTATACAAATCATGCAATTTTCATCCACTAGTACATCTTCATTAAATTATCTGAGTTATAATTATGAAATATCATATTTATAGTTGTTAACATATTGTTTAAAATTACAAAATACAAATAATTATTTACATATTACCGTAGACACTAAAAATTTGTTAGGTGCCTTAATTAAATTTAATTAATTATTTTGGGTTAAAAATATATTTAACTTAATTTAATTAATTTGTCCTGGAAATTCAGATGGGCCAAAAGCCATCAAAAGGGGCTTATGTTTAACCCTTGGGCTAACCAATACCTGTTGGGCCAAATAAACAGTTAAATCGGTCAAACCCACAAGAAAAGACTAACAAGTCAAGAAATTATTTGTTCATGACTACCAAACCCGTTAATGGATTGGAGCTCCCTGTTCCTCTCTATAAATACTGAAGTCTTACTTCATTCCAGAGTTTCGAAATTATCTACAAGCAGAAAGCCTTGCCAGAGCATTTCCTCCACCGCCTTTGCAACCTTGATTGAGATTCAAGTTTTCAAAGACTCTCGATCAAGAACATTCAAATTGAAGAGCTGCAGAAACATAACCTCAACGACGTACAAGTCATCACAAGGTGCACTTACATCACAATACTTCCATTCGAGATCAAGCCTAGGCCCTCGAATCCAGATCTACGTGTTCGCCGCAACATTCGGAGGATACGTAACTACTTTGTTCGAGATCAAATCATTCGAACCTCGACTCAAAGTCGACGTGGAGACGGAATCAGAGGATTTATATTATTTGTTCATTGTAACAGATAAAATATTTCAGAGATTGTAACTCATACATTCAAATAAATACAAATTATATTTGTTCTACTTATTTTTGTCTACGCATTAAATTTGTTGTCTAAAAATTTTGGCATGCCCAGTGGGACATCTCTGCCTCTCATCTCTGTCTCCTCACCAAAGCACATCAACTCCGCTGCCACTGACATGACGTCGCGAAGAAATGTCTCTCATCATCCACAAAAATTATTTGGATCAGCTGCTCGACGGTCCACAGTTGATGGTGTTGCACCGAACAATCAATCTAGTAGAGTTGACAGGAACATGACAAATGTTGCTAGCACCCTTACCTCCCAACCACCTTTGCTGGTCCTCAAAAGCTCTCGTGAATCACTTGCGTTCGGCGCAGTGTTCAGGTGAAACAAAACAAGCGACTGTTTCACCAACATGGGAGCAAGGTACAAAATATGTAGTTGAGAAGATCCTCACTAACATCAACCTAACACTCTGATCGTCGCCCCATGTGGAGGATATTGGTATCTACACGTATTGCTCCACACTTTCATCACACGAAGCTACTCCATTCCAACAACTTGTTGATCCATCCAATCTGTTGTCGCCTATATTATGGCTATGGAAGTTAAAAGTGTAGAGGAGAAATTGGAAAGCATGAGAATACTCCTTGACAAACTCTCTAAGGATAGCGAGGAGAAGGATGCTCAAATCAAGCGTCAAAACAAATATATTGCTTCCTTAACAAAGAAATTGGGTAATAAAAAGATGGGCGAGTCTTCTAAAAGTGATGAACACAGCAACAACCACGAGTCCCACACCTGCTCTCTTACTATCGAATAAATCAATGACGATAGCAAGCGCTGTTAAGTCTCAGCTTGGTAACAATTGACAGCGAACACACCTCTACAGTAAACCATACAGCAAGAGGATTGACATGTTGGCAATGCCTGCTGGTTATCAACCTCCCAAATTTCAACAGTTTGATGAAAATGGTAATCCTAAGCAACATGTCGCTCACTTCGTAGAGACTTGCAACAAAGCTGGGACTGATGGCGACCATTTGGTGAAGCAGTTTGTTCGCTCACTCAAAGAGACAGTGTTTGACTGGTACATGGATCTGACTGCGGAATCCATCGACAGTTGGAAACAAATGGAAGGAGAGTTCCTAAATCACTTTTACAACACAAGGCGAGTCGTCAGCATGACTGAGCTCACTAACACTACGCAAGGCAAGGATGAACTCGTCGTTGCCTACATAGGCCGTTGGGGGCTTAGATAAGTTAAAGGGACCATCGAGTTAGAAAAGCTTTTGAAAAGACTTGAATTGAAAAAACCATGAAAGAGGTCACAAATCTGCTATCGGCGTTTTATCGAAGGGACAAACCAATAGCGCGAAAAGTGAACTAATCATGTTTTTAGAAAAGACTCCCGCTTATATAGAACATATAAGTACCCAAAAATAATAGGTTCGGGGGCGAAGGTACGAGGTGGGAAGGTGTTAGGCACCCAACTCGCCCTTATTATGACGACCTCTACTAACTCAAGTTTGCTTAATAATTTAAAGACATAATTCCCATGTAAAACCGTATTAACAACCTAGACTTAGACTATTAATTGGCTTACCACAAGCATCACGACATTTATTTTAACCCTTATTTAAACATGCATTCGATTGACGAGTTGAGCAGCGCAACGACTATACAGACAGTATTTAGGAAGCAATAAAAACGTTATTCTAGCATGATATCTACATTATGACTACTTAGAAAAATAAACAATTAGGCAATTATTTTAATTTGAGACCTCAGGAATTCGTACCTGAACTGTAGGCTATATTTGACAAGAATAGTAAAAATAGATCTCAAGGTTTTTAGAAGAAAGAGGGGGAAGCTCAGGAGTACTCAACTGAGAATAGAGGTTGCCAACTGTAGGCTGTGTGTTTTGAACTGAGGGTGGAGGGTTGTTTATATAGGCGTGGAGAAGTAGGGTTGGACGGGTAAAAATGAGCTGAAAAATGAAACATGCCTGAAAAATGAGCCGGGCCCGAGGAGAAAGGCAGCCCCGCTAGCGGCGCTGGACAAGGCCGCTAGTGGCCCTGGCTTGGGCCGCCAGCGGCCTTGGTCAGCGCCGCTAGCGGCCCTGGGACGTTTTCCAGGGCCGCTGACGGCTGTCAGCAGCCTGCTGGATGACGTCATATTGACGTCATCCAGCCTGTCTTTATCTTCCGGGGAATTTTTAATGATCCGAAAAATGGGAAAAGAGTGTTCTACCCTTGAGTGGTGAAAGACGATTTTGCCCCTGTACCGCAACTTGGCGGCCGGGGGTCGGAATGAGGCATGAGACGTGTCGTTGGAAAGCTCTTGAACGGGGCTTTTGGATGGAATAAAAATAAAGGAGTGTTTGGAGAAAAGCCTGAGACCTTATTTTAAACTATTAAATCAAAATAGCAGTTCAAGCTTAAAAATTACTCCTTTCATCATTGGGCTTTTGCGGAGAAATCTGAAGACGCTTTTTTGGCGTCTACAGAAGCCCCCACTTTGATCGAGCTTGAGTAAAAGCGAAGATCAAAGTACCCCGAAGGCGACATGCAGGATGCTGATGTGAAACGGTGTGTGAGAGTGTACAGTATGCAAGCATATGAAGACAAACCTGTGTTGGAGCAATGCTCGTAGTGTGCTAAGATTTCATCCCTGTGAACACAAGAGAAACTGAAAGGTTAATAGTAGCAGGATAGCTGGCCTAAACGTCTGCTGGGGACCTGTATTCAGAGTGAATGAAAAAGTTAGCAATACTTTGAGGATGATCAACATAGAGTGCTTCGACAAACAGTGACTAAACACCGCTCGGCAGATGTCGAGATTTCATTCCTTTTCGAGAAACGAAAAAGTCAACAAGACAGCGCGATTAAAAATAACGGCTGCAAAAATGGTTAGTAACATGAGAGTGAATAGTATAAATGCTTTATCGAGCAAACATTGACTAAACACCACTCGGCGGATGCCGAGATTTCGTCCCTCCATAAGAAACGAAAAGGTCGACGAGACAGCGCGATCAAAATGACGGCTGCAAAATGGTTAAAACATATGAACAGTTTAAATGCAATAGGTTAAGCAATCATTGACTGAAACATATAAAAACAATGGACAGTATAACCGCTTTAAGCGATCATTGACTGAAGCATAAAATTTGTAACCTTGCCCAGGGATAGTTTGACTAACCCCGAAATTGTAGTGTTGCCCAGGGATAGTTTAACCGCAATATATTTAACGATCATTGACTAAACCGGAAAATTGTAGTCTTGCCCAGGGATAGTTTAGCCGCCATAACTTTAGCGATCATTGGCTAACCCAGAAGATTGTAGTGTTTCCCAGGGATAGTTTAACCGCAATAACTTTAGCGATCATTGGCTAACCCGGAAGATTGTAGTGTTGCCAAGGGATAGTTTAACCGCAATAACTTTAGCGATCATTGGCTAACCCGGAAGATTGTAGTGTTGAATTGCTTGACAAGTGCCGTTGAAAATTTCGGGCTTATGGATAAATTGGGCGCTCCGGGTCGTAAGAGTCGTCGCCATGTAGATCCTGCAAAATAAATGGGTTAGTTTTACCTGTAAGTAGTTGGTACCGTAAAATGGGCCAACTGTCGAATTCTGAACTTGCGGGCCCGAGGGCTTGGCTCCCGCGCGTTTGGTACTGAAGTTTTCGTGAGACGAACTGTAATAACAAACTTTGGACTGGAAAAGGGGGGCCTCAAGTAACCTTGTGGGGCCCGTGCTGCAGGTTCGCTAGCGGCCCAGGCCAGCAGCGCTGGGCTTCGGTTTGAAGCCGCTAGCGGCGCTGGGCTTGAGCCAAATAAAAGCGCTTCGGCGCTTTCTCTCTCCTCTTTTCGTGTTTGCTTCTTCTTCCAACCGAGCCATTGTCGAGAGTTTTGGGTTGAAGGTCCTCCATTGTTGAGTGCTTCACTTCACTTGAGGTAAGTTGATTCTTGTCCGTTTTCTTCGGTTTTTGTCTTCAACTTGCTTATTTTTTCGCCTAGTTGCTGAATTTTGAGTTGCATTATTGAATGAATGCTTGTAGCTCGCGAATCTGAAACTTTTATTTTCCCACTTGTAGAGAGAGAAAGCTTCATTGTGTTCTTATGGCTCCCGTAGACAAGGGGAAACGTCCTATGTGCGATGAAGAGTATGACCGGAGCCTTTTCCACACCGGGTTGCCTACTACCCGAAAGCCTCCGACTTGTCATGCGGATGGGGCTCGACTGTACCAGGATTCGTTCATGCGGCTAGACTGACGCCAGCCTGGTTTTTGGAACCGCAGTGTTCTGTTGCCGACTAGACAGAGTCATTTGTCTGACCCACAGATGGTACGTTTTCTGACCCAGCTTTTTTTTTTGTGTTCAGTATATTTGAACTAAAAATTGGAACTGTTAGTGCTTCGGCACACGAACAAATTGGGATTTGTACTGAATTGGTGGTTAGTTGTGTATCATTTGGGGTGAAATTTATTTTAGCTGTATTGGTGGTGTATTGGGTACTTGAGAAAATTTTGTTGGCTTAGCCAGAGTGTCGGGGTTATGCTGCAGGCTCATGCGACTACTTCCCATTTGTCTATGCTGTTGGGTACCTTTTCGAAGAGGGCCAGGAGTTTGGTATTGGACTCAGGTCTTGCTGATTTCTTGACTGTTATCCCTGCCTATCACTCGGGGGATTCTAGGATTGTCGCCCGGGGTTTACTGGAGAGGTTTTGGGATTCTACGAACACCTTCCATACACCTGTGGGAGAGATGTTTCCTACCCCTTATCAGTTTGCTGTGCTGACGGGGTTGTCTTTTAGAGGGCGTCGTATCCAGTATGATGCGGAGTATTGGCGACAGAGTGACACTTTGTCGGATCTTTACGGGCCTGTATCTACCCATTTTGACCAGGATCGGATTTCCTTGTCGCGGTTGTGGGAGGCCGCATCCGCGCAGGGGCTTACCGTGCAGAGGGCTCGTAATTTCCTGGCTTGCTTGCTGGGGTCGACGATCATTGCTCAGAAGAAGAGCCCTGTGTCAAGTCGGTTTCTTGACATGTTTGGAGGATTTGTCCAAGGTGCGTGAGTACAACCTTGGTGGAGCCGCTTATGCTTCTTTGGTGAAGTGGTGTCGTCGGGCCTGTAGGCCTAAGGAGACGAGTGATAGGACATCTATTATGGGTCCATGGAGGATCTTAGAGGTAGGCTCTCTTTTTTTTTGTTTATTCCTCTCCATTTGCCTATATTTTCAACTAGGGAAGTCATCTTTGCTTGTGTTTTAATTTGTGTGGCAGCTGTGGTTCTTTGAGTATTTTCCAGCCTTTGGTCCTCATCGTCCTGGCTTGAGGATGTTTCCTTTAGGCTCACGATGGGTTGGTAGAGACACTCATCCGTTTACTTCTCTGGAGCATTTTCGAGCTACCTTTGAAAGACATGTTGTGTCCACGGTACGTTGCTTGTTGATCTGTACATTCTTTTTGTTCATTTTGTGTGAATGAATTTTGACTTGATAATCTACAGGTGTCATGGACTGCCTTTGACGAGATTTTTGGGGTTCCTCCCCATATTACCCTAGAGTCTTCAGGGTATCCTCTCTACGAAGGTCTTCGAGGGGCCATTCAGCTTTGTATGGTATCTGGGGGATCGCTTGACTCGGTTGGTCTATCCCTCCTTGGGTACTCATCTGGTTCCGGAGGATCCTCCTCTGACCATGTTCTACCTGCGCGGCCTGAGTGTGCGGGACCTTGGGGTTGTGATCCGTGGTAGGGCAGCACAGGAGTTTATCGTGCCCGAGGTCGTTGGCTTGGACCAGACGACCATGTATCTGGCCTATTGCTTAGATCGCCTGATGCCGAACCTTACTTCTGAGGTAAGAAATTTGTTGTATTTTTAAATTGTTTGCTGAATATATTGACTTTTGTGTCTTGTAGACGGATCGGCTAGCTCTTCCGGGCCCCAGGAGGTCTCGTTCTAGAGCTTCTCGGGGTCATCCCCCGAGTGTGACCTTACCAACCAACGTGGTGAGGTATCTAGGAGAGCGCGGAGGGCGCATAGTGGAGGAGCTCCCTTTCGATATTGCTGATGGAGAGGCGGTGGAGGGCCTACCCTTGCCCGATGGTTGTACGGGGGTGAGTCATCTCTCTCTCTTTTGTCTCTCTCCTATACTTGAGTTTCTGACTCTATTTTGTGGTTCTCTCTTTTTTTTTTTGCAGTTGAACCGGGAGCAGACTTCTCACGTCTTCAAGCTTATACACCTGTTGAAGAAAGGCTATGGTCGAGCGATGGGCAAGGGGAGGAGTTCTTGGTCCAAGACTATTGATGTAAGTAAATTCCCTTCTTCCTTTGTTTTAGCTAAGTGAAGTGCTTAACTTAACATTTTCGATCATCCGCAGATGTCTCAGTCTTCATCTTCGATAGGACCATGCCCTTCTTCTGCAGCGAGGGCTTCCTCAGCGAGCAGACCCTCCGTTGCTCGTTCTCCTCCTATGGTGGTGACTAGGCCTCTTGTTGGTGAGGTGCCCGGACCTTCTGTCCCATATATTCCTGAGATGTTCTCTCCTGTTGATTTTCGGCCATCCTTCGATGGGTTGTCTGCACCTACGCCCTCGGCTGGAGATTGGGCGAACGCCCCTGGGTGGGATATGTCATATGCTGGGCCTTCTCATCATGATGCCGCTACAGATTTTGCTAGTCAGTCCGCAGCGAGCCTATTTTCCTCGGGATTTTTGGCAGGTATCCCTATGTAGGCTCCGGCGTACGATGGACGGGACATGGGGCATGAGAACAGTAGGCCCATATGTAGCTCTTCTTTCCCTTACTCGTCCGGACACTACGGGCAAGGGTCGTCCGTTGATGATGAGGCCGGCAGTGACGATTCTAGTTGAATGATGTTGGGCCGCTTTGTGAACATTGCTCTTTGAATCTTTGAACTCCTGTTTTGGGTGTAACACTTACACACATTTTTTTTGATATGCATGAACATGTTATAATGACTCAGTCATGCCCGTCCGATCTACTTGATGCAAAGTGTTGTGCAGTAGAATAAAGCTATAAGTTTAGGGAAAAATAAAAAAAAAATGCAAGTAAAACGCAAAATTTTCACATATTATACCCCATAAAAAAAAGAAATAATAATAAAAAAAATAAATCTAAGAGAGTCTCGGGCTTGGTTATTCCGCGCGGGTGCTAAGAACTGGACTGAAATCGGGTCACTTGGAGCAGAAATGTGGACCGGAGCAGAAAGGAAGTCGGGCTGGGGCCAGAGTAGTGCCAGCTAGCGGCGCTGACCAGTCTGCTGACAGCCTCTTTTTTTTTTTTCTTTTTCGGCCCGCGTGCTTGCCTATAAATAGGGTGCTTGGGGTTCTTGATGTTGTACCGCTTTTTCATATCCCCTTTAACTTTCCTAAGCTTTTCCAATTTTCCGCCATGGTGAAATCCTTTGAAGATTTTTTCGATACTTGGTGCAAAAATCTGACTGTAGAAGATAAACTCGAACTAGCCCCGTTCCACGTTTCTACCCTGCTAAACTTAAAACCAACCAAAATATTGTGGCCCCTTCTCGGTTCTACTTTGAATTATTGGGATCCTGACTTGCATGTTTTCCGGTTTGGTAATTCTGAATTATGCCCTTTGGTGGAGGAATTTGCTGCGATCACTAATATTCCTGACGTTCTTCCCCCAGCTGTGCCTTATGTGAGAGATGGTTTTAGGGATCTATACAGGAAATCCTTGGGCTTGTCATCTGCAAAGGCTAAAAACATGGTGCTTGGTGCTGATGTGGACTTGGTTCAAATTTGCGAAAAATTCGCAATTCCTTCTGAAAAAGGTGCCATATTCAGGCGTTACCGTAGACAGGCTTTTGTACTGTGGCTGTTAAACCGTCTGCTGTTTGTTAATGCAGAATCTTCAAACATGGGTAGAGCCTCGTTGCTGCGCGTGGTTAATCAAATGGTTGAAGGACATTCTCCTTTCCATCTGGTGATAGAGAAACCATTATTGGGCTTGACGGGTTGAAAACATCTCCTAACCAAGCTTTCTAGGGCAGCCCCCTGCTGCTTCAAATTTGGTTATGCGAGCATTTGAGGTTGATAGAGTCGCCGGATAATTTGATTATCTGTGTTCCTCGGACTTGGTCCAAGAAGACTTATACTGCTGCTAGTTTTCTGGTGAGGAGAAGGCTATATTCTGAAAAGTCCCTGGCTGAATGGGATGCCTTTTTCCAGGCGGGACCTGTCATTCGTTGGCATGTGTCCTGGTGGAGTTTGACTTCTTTAGTGGCCTGTGACGATCTGATCCCCCATACTACTATACTGGGTTTGTACAGGACTGCTTTCTTCTTTCCTTGTAGGGTCATGAGGCAATATGGCTTGAGACAGGTGATTCCTCGTCAGGAGACTACGAGACCCCATGTAGTTGCCCTAACCACTGAATTTGCTGCTGAATGGGGAAAGTATTGGCGTAGCCGGCATCGCTGGGCCGTACCTCGGATGATCACTACCACCCAGGTTTCTGAGACCTATCTGAACTGGCTATCCTGCAGTGATGGGGAAGCGAGACGAGTCCTTCGTCATGAGGAGTGGGACCAACTAAAGCCTAGGTATGACTCACAAACAGGAGGCACGAAAAGGAAGGAATTCTCTCGAATGGGAGACTACCACGTACTGAAGAGAGGCAAGGCCCCAGCTCAAGGAAGCGATCACATGTCGTCCTCAAGCCAGGGTCCTGTAAAGAAGAACTCTTCAACGGTGCCTTCTAAATGAAAAAAGGATTAAAGTAGTTTCCTAAGAAAGCAAGTCTAGTTTTCAAAAGAAGATAATTATAGGAATTTGTTTAGCTTAAACCCTCATAGTTGCATTATTTTCTTAGGAAGTTTTAATTCTCGCAATGTAAGCTTATTCGTTCAGTTTGAATAAAGATTATACTTTGTTTTTGAAGGAGTTGAATGGAATTTGTTGATTGATTATGGCCGGGCCCCTTTGAAAGGGTTACCTACGTATCTAGTGTTGAATCAGGCCAGCGTACTTCGTTCTATAAGTGTTCGTCTTTTTTTTTTTTTTTTTTTTTTTTTTTTTTTTTTAAGTTTTCGATTATTTAGACGTAACACTTCTTCAGTTGATCCATGTTGGTGAGCTGGCTGAACCCGGTGCCATCAATATCCATGAGTCTGACGGCGCCTCCTGATAAGATGTCTTTGATGATGAATGGTCCGGACCAATTCGGTCGAAATTTGCCTCTAGGGTCGGTTACTGGGGCTCGTAATTCTTTCCAACCCAAGTCCCCTTCCTTTAGGTTTCGGGGTCGAACCTTTTTGGTGAATGCTCTCACCATGCGTTGCTGATACATGTGGGAATGGTCTAGGGCTCGTAGCCGTCTCTCATCTGTGAACATAAGCTCTTCATAGCGAGTTTGTAACCATTGGGTTTCGGGGATATCTCCTTCTAAGGTTATGCGCATGAATGGTAGGTGGACTTCTATGGGCAGAACTGCTTCCATTCCATAGACTAGGGAGTAAGGTGTTGCTCCTGTGGAGGATCTTATGGATGTCCTATACCCCCAAAGGGCAAATGGGAGTTTGATGGGCCAATCCTTGTAGTTTTCTATCATCTTTTCAATGATAGTTTTAAGGTTTTTGTTGGCGGCTTCTACTGCACAATTGGTTTGGGGACGGTAAGAGGATGATTTGTGGTGCTGAATTTTGTAGCTTTTAAGGAGGGTGGTTGTTTCGGCTTTAAAATTGGATCCGTGGTCACTTATAATTTCATGGGGACCACCGTATCGGCAAATGATGTTGTTCCTTATGAATTTGGACACTTGTTTGGAGGTAAGGATGGCATAGGGCTGTGCTTCAACCCACTTGGTAAAATAGTCTATGGCTACTAGCATGTATTCATGTCCTTCCGAGCCCTTTGGGGTGATCTTTCCAATGATGTCTATTCCCCATGCAGAAAATGGCCAAGGAGAAGTGAAGTTGTGAAGCATCGAGGGTGGCATATGCTGTAGGTTGGCATATATTTGACACTTCTTACATTTCTTGACATGGTCGTAACAGTCCCTTTCCATAGTGGTCCAGTAGTATTCCAGCCGTAAGACCTTTTTGGAGAGCATCCGACCATTCATGTGTGGCCCACACACCCCATTGTGTACTTCGTCCATGATCTCTGCAGCTTCTTTGGCGTTCACACATATGAGGTTTATCCCGTTGTGAGATTTTTTTTTGTACAGAACCCCCTTGTATTCTATGTATTGTGCCGCTAAGAGACGGATGGCCCATTGAGCTCTTAATGGGGCATCTTGAGGGTATACTCCTTTGGTGATGTAGTCGTAGATGTTGGTGCCAAAGGTCTTCTTCGATCGGAGCTAAGATCATTTCCGTGTAGATGTTATTGCAAAAGGTCGGCCCACTTCGTCTTCTCGAGGGGTGGCATCGTTGAGGGAGTTCAGTTGCTTAAATTCCTGCAAAAGTGGGAACCTGTATTCTTGCTTTGCGAAGTTCACTTACATTACTCAAATTGATTAGTTAATGATTTGTGCAACTCTGTATTCATTGGATTTGTCAATAGTTAAACAAAGAGAGAAATGAGCAAGAGGAGTTTTTATTGATTTTGCAGGAATAGATAAGCACACATGACTTTAGGGAAGAGGGTCCCTAATACCCGCCAAAAGGAAACTAGACTTAGAAGGAAAATAAAAGCGGAACACCCCCTTGTTCAAGACTCAACCTAAAGATTTAGCTAAGACCCTAACTCAACAGGACTTGAAGACTCAGACTCGATTCCTCTAACTCTTGTAAGTAACCAATCAGTTCCAGGGTTCTTCTTCCTCTTTCAGGGGTGGTGGTACCTCCCCGCTATCTATGATCCTTTGTATGTCGTCTTTCAAACGGAGACATTCATCTGTGTAGTGGCCGAAAACCTGGTGATAGCAACAGTAGAGGTCGGGGTCTCTGTGCACTTCTTGAAGGTTGTCAGAAGGGATTGTAGCTCTAAGGTCCCCTCTCCATATGAGGGTGTTCATGACATTGCCAATGCGAGCATTCAGCGGGGTATACTCCTTTCGGTTGAAGCGGTGCCACCCTTTCCTGGCCCATGAGCTGGGCGACCACATGGCCCTCGATCAATGAAAGTGGTGATAACCCTCTTTCAGTTGCTTGCATTGGTTAGTGTGGTGCCCATTAGCCTCACAGTATTTGCACCGAATATAGGGGTTTCCATCCCTGGGAAGAGTGCGAGGGGTAGGCCTCCTTGGATACTTGACCATTTTGTCGAACATTTCGTCTTGTTGGAAGCAGGCTTCTCCTTTGGCCAGAATAATGTTACACTCTGTGGGTCGTTCCAACGAAGCGATTTTCTCTTTCATTTACCGGATTGCATTGTGGTGATGTGCCACATAGATGGACATTCCCTCGACGGTTTCTTTTACTTCTTCAAACTCGTCGGGCTCCCCTATTTCTTCAGAAGGGTAGGTCTCGAATTTCCTGGAACTGTCTGAGCTGTGCGGTTCAGTATCTTCTTCTATGACGGCTACTTCTTCAGGGGAGAATCCCCATAAGTCAACATCTTCACTATCATGCTCTATCTTCTAGACAGGAGTTTTATCAATGGTTGCCTTGATGGGGTTGGCTTCGATTTCCACAATTTCGCCTTCCAACATCATTTTGACTTTCTGGTGCAGGGTAGATGCTACAGCGTTTAAGCCGTGAAGCCAAGGTCGTCCTAACAACAGGTTGAATGTAGCTGGAATATCCATCACATAAAACTGGACCATTTTTTCTATAGCCCCGGAGGTGACGTTCATAGTTATGGTGCCCAGCACCTTTCGACTGGAGTTGTCGTACGCGCGCAAGCCTTTCGCTGAGTGAGCCAAATTATTGATGTCGATGTCTAGTTTTGCTGCAGTCCTTAATGGGCATACATTTACGGCTGAGCCGTTGTCCACTAGGGTCATGGGTACATACTTGCCTATGGCGAATACAGTCAAGTACAAAGCATTATTGTGTGAAGACCCTTCTGGTGGTAACTCATTGTCCGATAAAGTGATGGATGGCCTAGCTTTATCCCCTACCAAGAAATTGACCAGTTCGTCAGGCCTCATATCAGGCGATACCGAGACCTTTGACAAAGCTTCCAAAATGGCTTGACGATGTTCATAGGATGAGGCTAGAAGTTGCCAAATGGAGATATCAGCCTTGATTCTCTTGAGTTGTCCTATGATGGATGATTCTTTCTCCTTTGCGGGGATTTCTTCCACTTCCTCCTCAGCTGGAGGCGGGATCCTGTCATTATAGATGTTTGGTGGCCTATAATGGCAACCAGAGCGCGTCAAGTGGGCCACTCCTACGGGTGATCTGGTTTGAATCTCCCACACGTCTTCCTCGTCACTGTCCCATATTCCAGCAATTTCAAGTCCCAAGGCATTTTCGACACTTATATGTAAAACGGCGCCCAAAGGGTTGTTCGAGTTGCTGGGTGCTTGACCAGGTTTTGGTAAGGGTATGGTACCATTCTCAATTCTGTCTTGGATAGCATGTTAAGAGCCCAACAGTTGTCGGTGTCGTGCCCTTTTCCTTGATGATACTTGCAGTATTCCCCTTCTTTCCTGTTACGGTTCTTGACAAGTGCTTCCGGAGTTGGTCCAATAGGTTGCAGCAGATTATTCTTAATCATTCTTTCAAGAGCATGTGACAGAGTCATTCCAAGAGGGGTGAATTCCCTTGGCATCCTTCTATCAGCAAAAGTGTTCACAGCAGCCACCTCGTTGACTTGAGGACCAGAAGAGGTTCCGGCAGTCGTCCTCTTGTCTCTCCCATAAGTGAAAGGCTTATGGGGGCCTTGGTCTTTATTTTTGTTGATATCATCTTCAATAAGAATACCAACGTCATATAGACGTTGATATGAGTCAATGGCCTGATACTGCAGGTGACCTTTATAAGCCGGCTGTAAGTTCTTAATGAAATGCTTAATCTGTTCAGTTTCAGAAGGCCTCTCCACCATTTCAGCTATCTTGGACTTCCATCAACGGAGGAATTTAGTGAATCCCTTATTCCTCTCTTGAGTAGTGATTTCAAGCTCCCTCTGAGTGATGGGGAGAATGGCATTGTCCTTATATCGAGCCAAGACGACCGTGGTGAAATCAGACCAGGTTGGGTAGCTATCTAAGTCTAAGGAATAGAACTAACGTCGAGCATGTGTATCGAGGCTTTGAGGAAACAAGTGGGCATAGAGCTTCTTGTTGATTCCTTTCAGAGCCACGTCAATAGTGAAGGATTTCAGGTGATCCTGGGGGTTGTCTACCCCCGTGAAAGTGGGCACTTCGGGCATAGAGAACTTGGCTGGAAGCTTACCCTTAATTTTATTGTCGAACTTCCCCACATTGGCGCTATAGTTGGAAACCAAACCACTTTTCTTGAGCACGGAGTTAATCTTATCTAGCATAGCATGGGACCCTTCCTCCTCAGAATCGGAATCAGAAGGGACTTTTTCTTCTCTCTTTCTTTCCATGTCATCCATTCTGAGATGAACCTTCTCCAGCTCACTCATGAGGTCATCAAACCTTTCATCCATGGTTTTAGGCATCGTGAATTTGGGAGGGGCGATCGGTGTGGAGAAGAAGGTGTGTAGTGATGGTGAATTTATTGATGGTGAAGCTGTTTGTGGTGGAGGTAAGTGGGAACTGGGAGGTGTTGACGGTTGTAGACGAACCAACCTTGCCGAAGGCCGGGCCCAACTTTTCTCAAGGTTTCCCTTCTTCTTCGGACCCTCTATGCTGAATAGGAAGCAAGGAGCACTTAGTAACGAAGAACATGAGACTCTCATCTAATGAAAATTTGACCCGCATGTCGAAAACACATTGTCCTAAAAGAAAGGTCCTTAAGCCTAAATGCCCAAATATTTCCCTAATATTCAGAGAAAATAAATTCAATGAACGAAAATAAGAAAAAAAAAATGATTATCCTAATTTTATTTTCCTAGACTCAAAGAAAATGAAAAATGAAATGAATAAAAAGAAATTTCGGTTCTTTGCTTTATATAATTTTTTTTTCGGCAGTTTCTTTTTGCCCTTTTTTTTTTTGATGATTTTTTTTTAAAACCGAATCTGAATTACAACAAAAGAAAAGAAAAAATACAAAATAAGAAAAAGGGGAGGGAAAATTAATGACTGACTCTCTAGAAATTGTTCATGACTTTCAGAATAGATCATTGGGAAAATGATGAGTGTTTATTGAACTTGAATTCTCGCACCATCCTTGGGCAATAGGACTCCTAGCACGTAGGTACATGTTGGCATATAATCACGTAATTCATGCATTCAAGCAAGCATTATAATAACGTAGTTTACAAGCAAACATGTGATCAGACGGGCATAACAATGACACATGCACAACAAGCAAGTGGATGCGTGAATGTGGGTTAAAGGCTTTTGGCTCCTGTGAGGTTACCATGACAAATTACAACCTCCGTCCGGCGGATGGTCGACACATCGATTGTAATTCTTTTCATCAACAAAGGATTGATGAGTCATGGGTGAGGAAGCTCGATTTGCACGATAGGACAACTGTATATTCCTTTAGATATACGCGTTGTCTATGAGTTGTGACACAAACTTCCTCGAGGGTCGATAAGGGTCAAAAGGTTGTGCCAAGGCACATGCAAATGATGCAAATGATGCAAAAATAATATGGAACATGTTATTTAAACAATTAAGCAAACTTGACTTTCGAGTCTCACCCTCTTAAATAAGTCCCCAGTGAAGTCGCCACTGTAAGGACCCGGGATTTTCATTACCAATCCTTTTGTTTTTCCCCGGAGTGCGTCCTTATAGAAAATTTGTCAGTTGGGGGCTTAGATAAGTTCAAGGGACCATCGAGTTAGAAAAGCTTTTGAAAAGACATGAATTGAAAAAACCATGAAAGAGGTCACAAATCTGCTATCGGCGTTTTATCGAAGGGACAAATCGAAGGGACAACCCAATAGCGCGAAAGTGAACTAATCATGTTTTTAGAAAGACTCCCGCTTATATAGAACATATAAGTACCCAAGAATAATAGGTTCGGGAGCGAAGGTACGAGGTGGGAAGGTGTTAGGCACCCAACTCGCTCGTATTCTGACGGCCTCTACTAACTCATGTTTGCTTAATAATTTAAAGACATAATTCCCATGCAAAACCGTAGTAACAACCTAGACTTAGACTATTAATTGGTTCACCACAAGCATCACGACATTTATTTTAACCCTTATTTAGACATGCATTCGATTGACGAGTTGAGCAGCACAACGACTATACAGACAGTATTTAGGAAGCAATAAAAACGTTATTCTAGCATGATATCTACATTATGACTACTTAGAAAAAGAAACAATTAGGCAATTCTTTTAATTTGAGCCCTCAGGAATTTGTACCTGAACTGTAGGCTATATTTGACAAGAATAGTAAACATAGATCTCAAGCTTTTTAGAAGAAAGAGGGGGAAGCTCAGGAGTACTCAACTGAGAATAGAGGTTGCCAACTGTAGGCTGTGTGTTTTGAACTGAGGGTGGATGGTTGTTTATAATAGGCGTGAAGAAGTAGGGTTGGACGGGTGAAAATGAGATGAAAAATGAAACAGGCCTGAAAAATGTGTCGGGCCCGAGGAGAAAGGCAGCGTCGCGTGGCCCTAGATAGCGCCGCTAGCGGCCCTGGGACGTTTTCCAAGGCCGCTGACGGCTGTCAGCAGCCAGCTGGATGACATCATCCAGCCTGTCTTTATCTTCCGGGAAATTTTTAATGATCCGAAAAATGGGAAAAGACTATTTTACCCTTGAGTGGCGAAAGACGATTTTGCCCCTGTACCGCAACTTGGCGGCCGGGGGTCGGAATGAGGCATGAGACGTGTCGTTGGAAAGCTCTTGAACGGGGCTTTTGGATGGAATGAAAATAAAGGAGTGTTTGGAGAAAGGTCTGAGACCTTATTTTAAACTATTAAATCAAAATAGCAGTTCAAGCTTAAAAATTACTCCTTTCATCATCGGGCTTTTGCGGAGAAATCTGAAGACGCTTTTTTGGCGTCTACAAACCCTCGTACATTTTAGCACCTTCGTTGTTCATAGTGTCTACACAAATGACGCCAACAAAGTTACTGATGGTGAACGACTTTGGGTAAACTTCATCCTAACTTTGAAGTTCGCATCTGCAATGCTCCTAAGCAAGAGTTTAAACTGCACATGAAAAAGTTTAATGTATTAAGACTTGGAGAAAGTTTACAAGCACCAACTCTACTTTAAAAAAAAATCAGGATCTGGAGAAAGCTTCTATGAACCAGAGCCTACCAAATTGTTGATGCAATGGAAACTCCTAAGCAAGAGCTAAAACTGCACATTAAAAAAAAAAAGGAAAGGTACTCCGAGCCCACAAGAGTATAAACTGTGCCGGGCAAAATAAAAACAAAAACATTTGAACTACGTGATGACTTGATCTTATGGAGTGATTGCATGCTTCTATAAGTACGTAGGAAACTTGGAAAACATATAACCAAGTACAGTCAAACAGACAGGTGAAAACTCTATATTCCCACTTTATGGTGCTAAAGAACTTTGTCATGCTTGGCGCTAGGATGTACATGTTTTGTCTGTCGAGTTTCGTCACGTGTTCCTTGTCAATGGTTTAATTTCACCAACTGACGCTTGTTGAAAGAGTGGCATTGTCACGCATGTCGCCAAAGGACGACTGGCACCCACTCAAACTTTGTAATGTTTGGTGCAGGTGAGGCTTAGCTTGTGATAGGTTGAGCTTTACAGTGCTTGGTGTCAAGGGTCGCCTGCCAATACTCCAACTCTGCAATGTTGAGTAGAGAACACTTATGTAACAGGTTGACCTTCAAAATGCTATGCGTCAAGGATGCTCGTCAACACTGCATGTACCTTGTTGTTTCATTATCAAGGAGTCATTGTTGCGCTAGTGAGCCCATGTGTAATTTAGTCGTTCTTTCTCTTTCTTCTGGTACCTACGTACAATGCATGGATTTGTGTAGGCTGCCGTTATTTTTCTCCCCTTTTTCCCTTTTTTCCACGTGCCTTACCTTCGTCCCTCCTTTCGGGGGGTCGGGAGACCGCGTTGGGTGATCGAAGTTTGTGAATCTTTTAGTGTATATGCACATGGAGATTTCAGACCAAGGACATGATTAAGATTGTTGGAAGTCGCCACCAAATTTTAAGGTAATTTGAAAACCTTGGAGATCAAGTCGATAATCTAGAAAGACGTCAACTCAACTCCTATGCACCCCAATCCCTATTGGGGAGATTGACTTCATTAAAGAGTTCGTGGGCGTAGGTACGAGCTAGGAAGGTGTTACGCACCCAACTCGCCCGTTTAACAACAACGACCTTTACTAATCGATTCAATATAATTATTAATGCTACGGTTCCAATTAAGGTTCAATTTGTCCAAATTCCTAGTTTTAACTAATGGGTTTAAACAATTATTATTAATGTGACCACTTTTAACAATTTATCAAGTTACATGCTTTTATTGCTAGGAAACGATAAATATGCTAAAACCTGCGAGTGAGAAGGGAAACAAGCAATTCATCCACCAATTCACAAACAAAGCATGATTTAATTATAAGAAGCAATAAATAACAAAAATAAAGCATTCATTCATCCATTCATTAGGCTTAATACAAGCCCTTTTGCTCAAAACGCGTTATGCATGTACATATCACATAAACCAAATTCGTTAGTAATAACAAGCAATGTATATAATTTATTGAAAACCCTCAGGGTGGATTACCTGGATGCTCACAATGAACTTATTGGGTTGTTATGCTTGAATTCTTGTAGTTGATGAAGTACGAAGGTTTTATTTTGTGGTGCTAGGGCTAATCCTAAAGAAGGAGTAGAATCAGAATTTCTGGTTTAATATGAGAGAGAGAGAGTAGAATCAGAATTTCTGGTTTAATATGAGAGAGAGAGAGAGAGAGAGAGAGAGAGAGAGAGAGAGAGAGAGAGAGAGAGAGAGAGAGAGAGAATTTCCAACCTCTGAGAGAGAAACTGTCAACCTCTGCAACTGAACCCTAAAGTTTGTTTATATAGAAGAGGGGAGCTGCCACGGTTTGGCACGGAAATCGAATGGGCCTCGAAATTTGTCGTCCGCGAGAAAAGGTCCAGGCGGCCAAGCCGTTAGGACAAGCGGTCTAGCCGACAGGCCAAGCGGTCAAACCGCTTGGCAAGCGGTCTAGCCGATAAGCCAAGCGGTCAAACCGCTTGGCAAGAGGCTTAGCTGCAAGGCAAGCGGCACAACCGCTTGTCCTAGCGGCCACCGCTTGAGCCCAGGCGTGGCCGCTTGGACCTGGAGCGGTGTGCCTGCATAGGCACCTGGCATGGTTTTTGTGCTGGGGAGGCTTTTTCGAGGGGGTCCACGCGGGATTGACTGAGTTCCCTTGTTTGACCAAGGGTTGACTCATGGGTTTGGGTTCCCTTTCGGGCCCTTAGGTTCAAAGAGGCCTATCATCTGGTTTTTACGGCGACTTATTATAGATACAATTTTTGGTGTTTACAAAAGCCCTTACTTTGGCCGAGCTCGAATAGAGCAAAGGTCAAAGTATTCCTGTGCCAATACCTGCAATAAAACAAGAAAACTGAGTGAGGTGACAATCAGTTAAAGATAAACAATCATTAAATTCTCGGTTTATTTGACCGAGAGTTTGACCATATGTTGTAGGTCAGACAATAAAAGTCCTTCATTTTCAGTCGAAGGGGACCCTATGCTGTAGGTTACACAATAAATGTCCTCCGATTTTCAGTCGGAGGGGACCTTATGCTGTAGGTTACACAATAAATGTCCTTCGATTTTCAGCTGAAGGGACCTTATGCTGTAGGTTACACAATAAATGTCCTCCGATCTTTAATCGAAGGGGACCTTATGCTGTAGGTTACACAATAAAAACATTCCGTTAGAAATAATATAAGAGATAAGAAATCTTTCGATTTTTAGTCGAAAGGTGACCCTATGCTGTAGGTCAAACAATAAACGTCCTTTCATTTTAAGTCAAAGGGGAACCCTATGCTGTAGGTTACACAATAAAAGTATTTCGTTAGAAATAATATAAGAGATAAGAAATCTTTCGATGTTAGTCGAAAGGTGATCCTATGGTGTAGGTCAAACAATTAACGTCCTTCGATTTTCAGTCGAAGAGGAACCCTATGCTGTAGGTTACACAATAAAAAGTATTTCATCAGAAATAGTATAAGTGGTAAGGGGTAGTAGCTCAGACCTTAGGTCGGGTTTGAGCCAATGCTATTTGGCCAAGTATAAATGTGCAAACCTTTGGGTTTAAAGTAGTCCTTTTTTTTTATAACGGACTTTGGCGCGCAAATAATTGCTATGGACCTTGTATTGGGCCCACTGATTTTGAACCAATGGCCCAAAGATGCGTCAGAGAAGAGAAAGTGGGCCAAGCGGTCAAACCGCCACGTCAAGCGGTCAGACCGCTACGTGGAGCAGTCTAGCCGCTGGCTGGAGCGGCTATGCCGCTTGTTGAAGCGGCTATACCGCTTGGCTTGTGGTCTGACTGCCATCTGGGCGGTTTGACCGTCCACGTGGTGTTTTGACCGGCCACTAGGTCGTTTGTGCGGTTTTGCCATAAAAAGAGAAGGGGGTGGCCGAAATGGGTCATCTTCCCATTTCGAGCTCTAACTTTTTGTCTCCTCCATTTTTGCTCAAGCTTTCAACCTCAATCAAAGCCCCTAGCTCCAAATCTTGAGGTTTATTGCTCAAATTCTTAGTAGAACTTGATTTTGTTGGTTGTTCTTGTGTTTTTGAGTGTCAAAACTCAAAATTGTGTGAATTTGTGAGTTTCACTCAAATTTCAAAAACTCCATTTTTGTTCTTCATCCATTGGTCCTAAACTTAGAGGAGGTAGGAAATGGAAGGGGCAAGAGATTGTTGCTCATGAGGCCCCGATCTAGTTTTCAAGAAAAAGGAGCATTTGGTTACCGTTGGTACCAAATGTCGGGTATGTCATTTTTTTTTTATTCTTGCTCTTTTAGACTTAGAAAATCATGTGTAGGCGAACATAGAATTTCTAGGTTGAGAACTGTAGTGTAGTTAAATGTGGAAACCAATTTGTGTGAAATTGTTTTTTTGATTAATTTGCGAGTTCTCGTAGGATTCTTGTATTTATATGCATGTGAAGAATGAATTTATGTGAAATTCATCTTTAATCTGTGGAAAATAAATTTGTATGAAATTTATTCTCGTTGCAATTATTTATTTCTGTGAAAAAATAAACTTGAATGAAGTTTACTTTTGCTGTGGTGGTAAACGATTTTTCGAGTATATTTGTGGAAAATAAATTTGTGTGAAATTTACTCTCTTTCAAATTTACTCTTGCCTCGCCTGTTTAGCTAAAATGCTAAATTTTACGATTTGTAAAAATTTTGGACTAAACTGGAGACTGGTAGTTGTTACTAGGGTCACCTAGCTAATTGTCTTTTGCAATTATTTGTGCTGTTTTAGGATATCGACACGGCCATGCGGGGTTACGGTAGCCTCTCGGGCATCGAGAAAGCCCGTAGGTACATGACTCCTTCGGTGGACGCCATTGTGGCACGTTGTGGCTTCGGTCACTTTATAGCGTTTATGGCTTCTGCCGAGCGCTCCGATCGCCTATTGGTTAGAGGCCTTGCGGAGCGGTACTGGGATACTACCAGTACCTTTCATTTTCCTATGGGTGAGATCATGATCACCCCTTTCGAGTTCGGTCTCATTTCCGGGCTCCCTTGCACCGGTACTCCTGTCACTTATGGAGATGTGAGCCGGGAGGTTATAGTGGGGATGTTTGGTCTTTTCGGGACCAGCTGGGATGGTAGGGAGTAGATCTGGAAAACGGGTCATTTGGGTCGAGTTCGGGTCGGGTCGTTTCGGTTTGGTCTGATTTGGGTTATCTCTAATTTTGGTTCGGGTTCGGGTTTGGGTCGGGTATATTTGGGCTCGGGTTGATACGGTTCATGTTGTTTTCGGGTTGGTAACGGGTCGGATCGGGTCAATCCGGTTCGGGCCATATCGGTTCGGGTTGAATTGGGTTATCACGCACTATACTCGGTTCGGTTTCGGGTCGGTTCGGTCCAGGTATATTTGTGTCCGGCGCGATTCAGGTCATGTTGTTTCGGGTCAGATATGGGTCAGAAAAATTTCAGTCACAATTTTTTTCCAAGTTCGATTTTAGTACAGTTTTCCCGATTGCATTACTACATTTTGAGTCGGGTACAAGTCAGGTCAACATAAAAAATGATTGCCCGTCATTTTCAGTCAATATCTTATCACAATGTTGTGAGTCCAATATTTGAAAGTGGACAATTAAATTTGGACGGAGGGAGTAATATTTTGGAGTGCCTGTAATTTTTATAGGAGTAAGTGTAAAAGAGTTAAGGAGATGTAATCAACTGCGTTGCAATTTTTGTAAGAGTAACTATCATAGTGCTACAGATATATAAATTGATTATATAAATAGATATTTTAACAGGTGAATGTAACCATAATGTTTTAAAAGATTTTAATTTTACTATTTTTAAAACACTGACAAATAAATAAATCAATTAATTAAAAAAATAAAAAAACATAAAAAACATAAATAAATAAATAAAAATAATATATTACCAGTTTCAGTTCGGGTTCGGATTCAAGTTGGTTTGGGTCATAAATTTCGGGTTGTGTTCGGTTCGGGTCCCTTTGGGTTATTCGGATTGGGTCGGTTTTGGTTTGGATCAGATTCGGGTACGGGTCATATCGGGTCTGCTGATTTCAGGTCGGTTCGGTTTGGATCGGGTTGTTTCAGATTTTAGGTTCAATTTCGGGTCTTGCTATTCGGGTTGAATCGTGTCACGGGTCGGGTTATTCGGATCGAGTTATCGGGCCCAGGTCAGTATTGCCAAGTCTAGAAGGGAGTATGGTCGGACCGACGTCATGGTCCAGTATTTGACCAACCCGAGGAAGCTGGAGAAGATCTCAACGGAGCAGCATGCCCGCATTTTCTTGGCCCTTGTGCTAGCTTGTTCCGTCTTTTCGGATAAAGCTAGTAGGTATCATGTTCGTTATTTCCCGTGCTTACGGGATTTGGATAGAGTTGCGGAGTACAACTGGGGTCTTCCCGCATACTCTTGTCTTCCGCGGTGTTTGAGGCAGTCCAGTTGCCTCAGTGGAGAGGAAGGCGCATCTCGCGTCTCCTTAGTTGGTTATTGGAAGGTCATGGAGGTAGTTTCCTTTTACCCTTCTTGTACTTTGTGTTTTGGCTCTTTATTAATAACTTGTGCCTAATCCATGTACTTTGCATGTCTTAGATTTGTTTTTATGAGCATTTCCCCGACCTTGCCCCTCTTCTCGAGACAGGGGATTTGTCCTTTCCAGCGATGCAGACCTGGAGGGGACGGGCTTCTTGCCCATTTACTACACTGCACGCCCTTAGGGAGGCGATATATCCCTTGACCGCTCTGGATGTAAGCAACTTTCCTTTGTGCTTCTTTGGTTCTTTTATCCTTTTGTATGCTTATTCTTACTTTTGCAGGTCTACTGGTTCCTATGGACGGATTATCTACCGGGCCTCTCGGATAGATTTTTGGGTGCTCGTGTGTACGACCAGAGGAGGATCCTCATTGAAGGTCCTTTCGGCTTTGAGTGGTTCTTGGGGGAGAGACTGATTAGGCAGACTTTCCCCGACCTTCCGGCTCCGAGGGTCCCTTTGGACCCTCCGGATTCTATGCTTTATGTTCGTCACCTTACCGTGGAGCATGTGAGAGCGGCCACCGTTGGGGCGAATGCCCTTGAGTATTTGCTTCCACCTGATCCTGAGGTGGATCTTATGGTGGCTTATACTGATTTTGTTGAGGCGCGGTTATGCCCCAACTTCTCTAGCGATCAGGTAAGTAATGTGCTGTTGTTTCTCAACTTCGTTTGGAAATTTAGAAATGTGTCTGACATTCTTTAATCTTTGCAGAGTACTTCGAGCTCTTCGGTTGTTTCTGCTCCGCGTCCTACTCCTCCTACTTTGTCGGTGAGTTATACCGGAGCGGACTAGTCTCCTCAGGTTATACAGGTTCCTAAGTTTCGTGGCCCTGATGAGGAGGTTGAGGGATTGCCTCTACCTGCTGGGTGTTGGGGGGTAAGTGAGAATTCATTGTTATTTCCAATGTTTCCTTTGTATTTATGCTGATTCTTTTCTTATGTGCACAGTTGGATGCTGCGGAGACACGGAAGGTCATTAGGGGTATGCATGCCCTTAAGAGCCTGATTTCCAAACTCATGTCTCGGAGTGTGTGCACGAGTCGTCGGTCCGATGTCCGAGAGGTATGTTCATTTTAAGTAGTAATGATTTGGTAGCTTTTCTGACCTTGAGCTTATTTTTGCAGCCTGTTCCTGTGGTGAGGCCTCCTAGGCCTTCAGTCGTTCATACTCCACAGTTGGTGTCTACACCACAGCGTCCTCCTCCCAGACAGGAGTGTGTGGAGGTGCGTCAGGGGACGCCTCGGGCTAGAGTGGATCTGGGGAGCTCGCCCCAATTGCCTTCTCTTCGGCAGTGGCCTGCACCGCCTCCCTACATGGGATATCCGGGCTATCATATGCCCATGTATGCTCCACTCCCTCCGAGGGGTTCTTGGAGTGAGGAGAGTACGGGGTACGGCGGTTATCCTGGCATGTCGGAGCCACCCCGTCATTCATTAGATCTCGCTTACTTAGCGGGTTCATTATTTGCTTTCGACCCTAGAGCTTGGGCGATGTCTCAACCTCGTCCTTCAGGTGCTTCACCATTGAGTGGACCCGGAGAGTCGTCTCAGGCGGGTCCGGGTACTGGCGAAGATGGCCAGTGATATTTGTTGTAGTGCATTTCAAACTTTCGGGCTTGTATTAAACCTGCTACAAATTATTGCATTTTTATTCACGCACAAACATGTCACACAAATGCCCATATGTGAACTTCAATGAATTAGTTTCCGAATGGGAAATCACAAATCACGACATTCGGGAATTTAGAATTCCCGAGAATTTAGCACATTTGTGGTACCCCTTCCCCTAAAATAAAAAATAAAGTAAAGAAAACTAAAAATAGAAAAAAGGTAATTACAGAGGAAAATATTAATATAGGAAATCCAGAAAATAAAAGGAATAAATGTAGAACTTGATAATCAAAATAAAAAGAAGGAAAGAAAATAAAGAGGAATAAATAGAAAAGTGGCAAGAGCCAAAATTAAGGTAAGGAAAATATAAGGGGAGTCTTCCAAAATCTGTCCAAGTGGGAATTAGGAAGGTAGAGCTCTGTTCAGCATGGGGTCAGTTAAACCGAGGTCTCTCGCGAAAAGGGTATGCCAGGCGCCTATACAGGATGACCGCTAGAGCTCTAGCGGCTGCCGCGTGGACAAGCGGCTATGCCGCTTGGGCTTGCAGTTTGGCCGCTTGTCCTAGCGGTGAAGCCGCTTGCTAGAGCTGTTTGGCCGCTTGTCCTAGCGGCTTAGCCGTTTGGACCAGTTCCAAGGCTGCCTGCGCCTTTTTCGTCAGTTGTCTGAATTTCCTTAAATTTTCGACGAGAATCAAACCGTAGCCTCTATATAGTTGGGTTCCTTTCCCTTCTCTTCTCACCACTTACCTCAAGCCCCTACAGAGAGAAAACCCTTGAGAGAAAAATCCTTAATCTTGACAATGGTAAACTTTGATGACGTTTTTGATGCTTGGTTAGCTTCCATGACTGTAGAGGAGAAGTTAGAGCTCACCCCTTTTCACCTCAATGCCTTCTTTCACCTTAAACAAGTCAAGATTCTATGGGACTTCCTTCATGATTCGGTCGAGTTTTGGGACCCGAAATTCCATGTCTTCCGTTTCGGTGCTCAGGAGATGTGCCCTTTGGTGGAGGAGTTCTCCGACATAATTGGCTTTCCAACCGAAAGTCCTCCTGTCGTTCCCTACTTGGGGAATGCTTTCGTGGGTGATTTCTAAAGGTACCTTGGATTGTCTCCCCGTCAAGAGGGTCAAGTGCTTCATGGTGAGGATGTCGACCTTGCCAAGCTTGTGACTTTCTTCACTTCCAAGGCCCAAGGTGCGATGGACATGAGGTACAAGAAGCGCGCCTTTGTATTTTGCCTCCTCCATCGTTATTTGTTTGTTGGTGGTAACGAAGATGCTCTTATTCCCTCCGAAAAGAAGCTTACCATCAATAGGGGCAAAGCTTGCCTTCTTAGGGTGACCGAACATATACAATGGGATAGCTCTCCTATGCACTTGGTTGTGGGAGAGACAATCCTTGCTTTGGACAGGCTCAAGAGCAATCCTCAAGAGTCCTTCACCGGGAGCCCTTTACTCCTTCAAGTAAGTGTTGTGATAAAGTGTAAGAACTCTCGCCTTGCGGCGCTTAATTGAAATATTTAGTTGGAATTAATGGTTCTTAAATAATATGTACATCCAATTTAAATTAATTATAGGGAATAATAATTTGCAAATAAGAAGCCGCCACCATTTTTTAAGGAAACAATTGGAAACCATCAAAGTGCACCCAATTCCTATTGGGAATTGACTCATGCCTATGGGGACTAAATATTGAGTTCGGTGGTGTAGGTACGAAATAAACAAAACGAATCTCATCTAAATCGCCCGTATAAACGGCCTCTACTAAGTTTATCCACGTCAAATATTTATTTATGCTATATGGTTCCATACAAGTCCGGTCGTCCAAGATCCTAAATTAACTAGGCGGGTTAAAAACAACCAAATTACCTATGTTATCACTTTGCACAATTTACATCCAATTCACATGCATACTATTAAAAAGCATAAACAAGATATAAAGCATTAAATCAACGCTCCAACCTACCGCACTTTGCTAAACGCGCCAAGTATTGTATATGCACAACAATAAAACCGTTAGTAACTTCAAAAAGAAGAATAATGCAAAGACATTAACTTTATGCTAAAATAAACCTTATAGGCTACTATATGCATGCAAAAACTACAAAAAGATGCAAACTTGCATAAACTAATAAAAAAATGCTAACTTCACATTAACTAACCATGCATAATTATATACAAAACCCAAAGCATGCAAATTTATTCATCCATAATCAAAAGCTAAATAAAACATGATCAATAAATAGTAAATAAGAGATTTAATAAAGAATTAGGCCCTCAGGATGGTTAACCTGGACGTTCTATTCGAACGGGACTAGTAGAATTGGAATTGCTCTTCAATCTTGGGTGCTAGGCTATGTGTAATGGCTTGCTGGGATCTTCAGATTTCTGAATTCTTTTTTATTTGGGGAATTTATGTGCTCTCAATGCTCACAAAATTATGAACTGACTGACCTCTTGCAAAAGAGGGTGAAAAGAAATATATATAGAGTTGGGGGACGAAATTAGGGGCTTAGGGCAAGAAGCCTGGTGCCACAACTCGGCCCAGCCAAAAAACCGGTTCAGCGGCCCCACGGAGGGCAGCTGGGGCCCGCGGCTGCCATTGGGGCTCAGCGGCTGGCCAGAAAGCCCCCGCTGTCACGCACTGGCCGCCGGGCAGGTAGCGATAGCCGCCAGGCCTGGAAGCACCCGCGTGACTAGGGTTTTTTGACTTTTTGTGCTCGGTAAATTACGAAATTGCCCTTGGGCTGGCCCAGGGGGTCGGGATTTAGCAGTTTTGACCCAAATCTTCGAAACGCGATATCTCTGGATCTGGGAGCCTGATTGTAACAACCCAAATTTTCAAAACCTGATTAAGGCGGAATCCATCCTTAGCGGAAGCACCTCAAACCTTAATTTGAGCTTGTTACCGCCGTATTTCCTCCTGGAGGAAATACAAGGCAAAACAATCATAGAATTATTAACTGACAATGATACTAATGAGCTATTGAAAAGAAACAGAGGATCTTTATTAACTGAATCATAATTGTTTTACAGATACACTTACTATAACTAAAAAGAAATGACAGTTATCTACACTTGGCGTTCTCTCATCTAAGCCCTGTTTCCCGAAAGACAACACTTCTAAAAAAAACTCAATAGATTTCACTGATAACAGATAACTTCTCACCCATAAATGAAGAGAACAGGGGTCAAATCAGCAAAAGCTGATTAACACCACTCTACCATGTAAAAACCAATTCCTAAGTACACCTGCCTTAGGAACCATTTCGCCCTCAGAGTAAAACTCTTTTCTTAAAAACATTTATGAAAACGAGCACTTTTGTTTGAAAACAGAAAACCATCTTTTGAAAACGAAATCTTTTCAAACAACAGATTTCACTGATAACAGATAACTTCTCAAAATTCCTTTGAAAGAGTTTACTTTTAAAACCAAAGCTTTTGATAATCTCCACTTTACAACAATAGATTACCGAACAGAATTCACTATTCAGCCACTCGTCATCCCTTCATCACTTCAATAATCTGTTTCTTTTATTATGGCATTGGGAAAGTGAACAAGGTAGTATAACCACCATGGAGATGCTTTACCATGTGTATACTACTTACAGGAACGTCTTCCCCCACAATACTTGGCCACAATACACAAAACAGAAGTCTAGTATGATCATACCCCTTAAGTACTCTCGGAGATAACTTTACCGTAGAGTATGTCCTTCGGAGATACTTCAACACAAGACATTTATGTCTTTCGAAGAGTACAACACAGGACATTAATGGCCGTACATACCATGACCTTCAGGACGACACACAATACAAAGAATTCTCCAAGGAGGGTTCCCTTTCGAGAACGATCCTTTAGAGCACAAAATGTTCGTCACTCATGGAGGTACTTTACCATGAGCTTCTCAACCCACATTCCATTCTTTCACTTTAAGTGATTAATGTCTTTCCACAAAAGCACATAGAACATAAAGACATGTAGCACAACAATACGCTTACTATTCCATTTATCATCTGTTTGACAACACTTCTAACTTCTTTGATTCAGAAAACCATCACACTTGTAATACCACTTTGAGGTATCATAACCAAAGTAATTTAGAGCTTTAAAAACATTTGGAAAGCAATTCCAAGCATAGGACACATAACACTTAGAGTAAAAACAAAATAGAAGTTAGAAAAGTAGTAGACATGGAAGTTACCTCGCACTATCTACGATTATAGGTCACGATTACTCAAAGCAATTCTACCTTGAGCTTCACCAATCTTTCTTTTTCACTTCCAATAGTTAACTAAGGTTACCAAGGTCACCATAGTCGAAAATGAGCTCAATTGGACATAAAACTCATGAGAAACTTACAAAGTTACTCAAGCTATAATGCTGGATGGTCTGCAGAACTGAAGGTGCAATCTAAAGGACTCTTTGAGGGTCTATATAATTACTTTTATGGAAACCACCAACTGGGCATTGATATTTATGTTTTAGGGGTCCAACAAAGGTTGTAGGATGTCCTTATCATAAATCTTCAAGGAGTTAACCACCTAAGAGTGCAGAGGTATCAATCTTACGGGTTGACTTGCACAGTTGGTAGAAATGGAGTTTTTGAGAGGGTTAGAGGTGCGATAACTGGAAACCAAATGGCTCTGTTCTGGGATATTTATAGGGCTTGAATGTGGCAAAGTTTCACATGCAACAAGAGAGGATAAGTATCACTAATATCGGTTACAAAATCCGACTTAAACACGCAGGGTATGTCGGTCAAGATGGCGGTTTGGATAAGGAAGCCTTCTTGGCTGTATTAGGCGGATATGAAAGACCTATGGTGAGCTACTTTGATAGCCTGAAGGTAGGGTGTCTCATAAGGATCAAATACAGCTATAGTTTTGGGTTATAGGGCATAGGAAATGTCTCTCCAATCATCGACAAGTACATGAGCTGTTGTCGTAAGCTCAGGTTTGTTTGTGGTTTTGCTTAATGATGTTTCTCTTTGATATTGGAGCATCACTTGGGGATATTATCATACACTAGTCAAGGTCACATGACATGGTAGCTTGGATAAAAGTATTGGACTCTATCTTAAAGGATAAGGGCAGTCGAACTTATCTACAACAGAGGTCTAATGCACAACTACTTCATCGGCTTATAAGTGGCATGTGTTGGGTAAGCAGCTTGCATGGCAAAGAGTTCTGATTCTTATCCCTTTTTGGATAAGATCAAACTTTCATGCTTATCCATATTGGATAGGATCAAACCTATAGGATGAGGATAACAACAAAGAGGTGATAGTTATATATTACTTAGCCATTAAGGAAACTTGGAGGTAGCAAAGTTCAAATCGTCTTCGTACTCTTAATGTCATTTCATTGTGCTTGGTTTGTGTGGCTCTTATAAGGTGATATCCTTTTGTGTTGGGGCATGGATTGTCTTGACTACCACATTAGAAACATGGATCTATCGGTTGGCAATAATGCTTCCGAGAGATAAAGGCTTAACGACGAACAAACGGGTCTCGAATCGAACACGATATAATGACAAGTATGTGCTTCAACTCACAATAGGTTCTAACTTTCTAAACAATTCCTAATGGTGTTCTAATAGGTTTCTTGGAATCATAATCCAATACCGTATGGGATAATCTCATGACAATTGAATGTCATTTTGGTTATAAGTATATGGCTTTATTGATCACCAAGAAAGATACTAGTGATAAACGATTAGGCCGACTGTATAAGCAATGGTATAGATTTATCTCCTTTGATTTCCGATCCAAAGGGGTTGCTATTGGTTTCTCTAATGACTCCACATAGACTCGAGAAAAGTTTCTCTAACCTTAGAAAGGAATATCTCTTGTCTAAACCGGGACAAAGGTTAACAAGTTTAAAATTTTAAATGTATTTGGTCCAAGACAACCTCGATTTTTGATAACTCACAAGTTTAATCTCTAATCAAGGGTGGTAATTTTGGTGGCTGTTACATTCTACCCTCCTTAAAAGAAGTTTCGTCCCCGAAACTTAAACTGAGTTAGTCCTTAGGTTTACTTAAGACATTCAGAAGAGTATTGCTTGACTGCAAATACCCAATCGGACGATCACATCATACCAGACAGACTATGTCAGCCAAACCTTGATATATATGTACTCAAATTTCATCTATTCCACCACTTACTAAGACATCGTTCTATAAGTTCACAATATATCACAATTTAACCAAAAATGCCCAAATATAATTTTTAATTTCAAGCGCTCTTCTATTCTGAATACCTCAACTCCATTCGGTCAATATAATCCTCAATATTTTGATCCCCAAGCATGGATATGATACTCAGAAGTGCATTGCATAAATCAACAGGTACTAGGTTTAAACTCTGTATAATTCTCCTTACATCCCTTAATTTGAAGTCCTTCAAACAGATGGTCAGAATCAAACTCGAATCATCAGTACTCAAATCTCTTACTCCATATATATGAACTTCCAAAATGAGCATCTCAACTCTCTCTAACAATATTAGATTCTACGATAAATCACTAATCTCGAAAGGTTTGCAACCAAGAACTCTCAATAACTAATCCGATATGCTTGCCATTTAATAAACTTAATTATCCAACAAGTGTGCCAATTGCTCTCGGTTATTAGCTCTTATAGCCTCGTCAATGTGTAAAGTGAGCTTGGCGGTAAAACCACAAAAATAATATCAATAACAGAACCATGGCCACCACGGCCTACATACGCAGTAACACAGTCATCTCAGGCTCTCAAACGTCCATTCTCCGACAAATTCATAACCATATCACAGTTTAATAAAACAGTTATGCTCATCACCTAAGAGTCAATATCTTAGGTTACATTCACACATGCCAAGAGCTAAAAAAGCTAATACCTTCTGAGCCTCAATACCAAGATCAGTATTTCAAAATATTCTCATATACCCCTGTATAGTCTCATTATATATCGTATGCCCATCATTATTTAATAATGATGGATAGCTCACAAATTATTGCACGGGTTCCCCAAATTAACTTGTTTCTTGGTTTAACTCTCAACTACATTATTTGGAAAATGCATCTCCACATCTTCTCATAACCCAGAATATATACATTTGCTAATTGCAGCCAACTTTAGTTCCCTTACATACTTAACATAACTTGTACATTATCCACTTGGTTTTTCCCTTCTCTAAGGTATACTGAATGTCACATATGATGACCCAACAACCTCTTTGAATACTAAGTCATCAACAGCTAAAACGTTTGGGATACTCCTCACTCCCAATAGTATGGCTAGAAACTCATAATGATCTCACCTAATCATCTAACACTGTTGCGGATTCCTGAACCCTCGGTTCGCAAATGACAATACCCAAATCACAAATCAATACTCCAAATAGATATAATCAAGTTCCCTTAACATCTAGAGGTGTTAACACTAGTCACTAGAAATAACCTATCCAAGGCACTTCAATTATTTCTAATATGCTTCACAGCTTAACATGCTTACTCGAAAAATAAGTGAAACAGAAACTAATAACTTTCCTTGTTTAACCGGTAAAGACTTAATCGTACCAATACACTTAAGCTGTTAAATACAACATATGACGTCCCAAAATTAAAGCCTGACACTTGTAGGCGATGTGATCATAACACGCTTCCACTGCGCACTCTGATACTTAAACAAAATAACATATAGAAGAGCACGAATGCTAATAAACAATAATCCTTCAAACTCTCCCTAACATTATCAATAAATCAAATTGTTACTTACGACATCCTCAAACTTATTGCTAATGTTAGGTACCCCAAAAGTCATATCCTAAACAGAATTACAATCGTAACCTTAGCAAAGCAACAACCTTTATAACAACACTTTTTATATTACAACCTAGTGTCGAAGTACAACCTGCTATTTACAACAAAACTAACAAATACATAACCGCTATACAACCAAAATATGTTCTTAGTAGAACTAAGTTACACGCCATTATCATACACATTTCACATAGAAATAAACACAAGTAGGCAAAGTCATATGTACATAACAGAGTTTCTAGTTGGTGCGAGCTAGTCTATTGTCTTCCAAAGGTTTTCCCCCTTCTATTGTTCAATCCTCTTATTTACTAATCTTCATTGGTTATATCTGAGTAATTCTCTAGAGGTATCTCTTGTGGTTCGTCCTCTAAGTCATTCTCAATATCATTACTCCCCTATTCATCTGAGCTAACCACAATTACCTCAACTCCATTGCACCAATGTAACTTAATACAGGCATGTTGGTTTACAGTCAAATGGTCTTCAACATATCCTTGTTGTTGCATACGTAGCTCTTCTGGGCTAGGTTCCACATTGATCCTTGTACATTCTTCTACTCTATTTGGTTTAACGTCGTCACCCATATAATTGTCTTCTAATACCATATTTTCTTCGTCTACCCCATCATCTAGGTGTACATGATCTGTAACGTAAGTGGCTGCACCCTTAACAACTATCTCGATATTAGTTTCACTATCACTAACGTCTAGCATATCAAAATCATCAATGTCTGGAATTCCTTCTTCCCAAAAATTGTCTAAATCCATATCAGTACTATTTGAGGTTGTACGTAATCTAATATCCTCATAATTCTGGTGGCTTTCCAATACTGATTTAGCTCAAAAATATCATTTTCTACCTCATCAACAGTCTTGGACCATCTAATCCACTCAGGGTTCAAATAGTTATCCCATGAGTCTACTCCCTCAGGTATGTACTCTCTCAACTGTAGATGACTGTAGATGCGATACTAAACCCTTGGAGATATCCCTAGTAAAGTTTTCATTATGGCATATGCTTATACCTCATTACGATATAAAGGATCAGGACTGACTATCCTATTGTAACAGCATATTATCTCATCATATCGCTTACATGTCTCAAAACAGGCTTCATTGGCAATAATCCCCACATGAAAGGATGCAAAGGTTCACTCCCTCTAGGTTCCACCATCTATAGCACATAGAAGAAAACAACAAGAACAACGCAGATCATTGCATAAACCAACAAACAATCCCAAGCCCATCTATACTATCTCTTCCGACGGCTTTAAACATATTTAACTTCTTTTAATACACCTAAGTCTTACTTATTCCATTTCAACCTACATCAGTTTCACTAATGCTTGATCATAGTGATCATTGCGTCGACACAAAGAGCAAACCAATCTGACACTCTAAGCACTGCAGAACGCACCATTTCGGAACGAACTGCTCTGATACCACCCAAATTTTCAAGGCCTGATTAAGGCGGAATCCATCCTTAGCGGAAGCACCTCAAACCTTAATTTGGGCTTGTTACCGCCGTATTTCCTCCCGGAGGAAATACAAGTCTAATCAATCATAGAATTATTAACTAATAGTGATATTAATGAGCTATTGAAAAGAAACAGAGGATCTTTATTAACTGAATCATAATTGTTTTACAGACACGCTTACTATAACTAAAACGAAATGACAGTTATCTACACTTGGCGTTCTCTCATCAAAGCCCTATTTCCCAAAAGACAGCACCTGAAAAAATAAACTCAACAGATAACAAACTGCCCTCCCCATAAATGGAGAGAACAGGGGTCAAATCAGCAAAAGCTGAGTAACACCACTCTACCATGTAAAAACCAATTCCTAAGTACACCTGCCTTAGGAACCATATCGCCTTCAGAGTAAAACTCTTTTCTTAAAAACATTTATGAAAACGAGCACTTTTGTTTGAAAACAGAAAACCATCTTTTGAAAACGAAAGCTTTTCAACCAACAGATTTCACTGATAACAGATAACTTCTCAAAATTCCTTTGAAAGAGTTTACTTTCAAAACCAAAGCTTTTGATATTCTCCGCTTTACAACAACAGATTACCGAACAGAATTCACTATTCAGCCACTCGGCATCCCTTCATCACTTCAATAATCCATTTCTTTTATTATGGAATGCGAACAAGGTAGTATAACCACCATGGAGATGCTTTACCATGTGTATACTACTTACGGGAACGTCTTCCCCCACAATACTTGGCCACAATCCACAAAACAAAAGTCTAGTATGATCATACCCCTTAAGTACTCTCGGAGATAACTTTACCGTAGACTATATCCTTCGGAGATACTTCAACACAAGACATTTATGTCTTTCGGAGAGTTCAACACAACACATTCATGGCCGTACATACCATGACCTTAAGGACGACACATAATATACAGAATTCTCCAAAGAGGATTCCCTTTCGAGAACGATCCTTTGGAGCACAAAATGTTCGTCACTCATGGAGGTACTTTACCATGAGCTTCTCAACCCACATGCCATTCTTTCACTTTAAGTGATTAATGTCTTTCTACAAAATCACATAGCACATAAAGACATGTAGCATAACAATAGGCTTACTATTCCATTTATCATCTCTTTGACAACACTTCTAACTTCTTTGATTCAGAAAACCATCACATTTTTAATACCACTTTGAGGTATCATAACCAAAGTAATTTAGAGCTTTAAAAACATTTGGAAAGCAATTCCAAGCATAGGACATATAGCACTTACAGTAAAAACAAAACAGAAGTTAGAAAAGTAGTAGACATGGAAGTTACCTCACACTATCTACGATTATAGGTCACGATTACTCAGAGAAATTCTACCTTGAGCTTCACCAATCTTTCCTTTTCACTTCCTATAGGTAACTAAGGTTACCAAGGTCACCATAGTCGAAAATGATCTCAATTGGACGTAAACCTCATGAGAAACTCACAAAGTTACTCAATCTATAAAGTTGGATTGTCTGCAGAACTGAAGGTGCAATCTAAAGGACTCTTTGAGGGTCTATATGATTTCTTTTATGGAAAAAACCAACTGGGAATTGAATATTTATGTCTTAGGATTCCAACAAAGGTTGTAGGATGTCCTTATCATAAGTATTCAAGGAGATAATCACCTACGAGTGCAGAGGTATCAATCTTACGTGTTGAATTGCACAGTTGGGAGAAGTGGAGTTTTTGAGAGGGTTAGAGGTGCGATAACTGGGAACCAAATGGCTCTGTTCTCGGATATTTATAGGGCTTGAATGTAGCAAAGTTTCACACGCAACAAGAGAGGATACGTATCACTAATGTCGGTTACAAAACCGACTTAAACACGCAGGGTATGTCGGTCAGGATGGCGGTTTGGATAAGGATGTCTTCTTGGCTGTATTAGGCGGATATTAAAGAACTATGGTGAGCAACTTTGATAGCCTAAAGGTAGGGTGTCTCATAAGGATCAAATACAGCTATAGTTTTGGGTTATAGGGCATAGGAAATGTCTCTCCAATCATCGACAACTACATGAGCTGTTGTCGTAAGCTCAGGTTTGTTTGTGGTTTTGCTTAATGATGTTTCTCTTTGCTATTGGAGCATCACTTGGGGATATTATCATACACTAGTCAAGTTCACATGACATAGTAGCTTGGATAAAAGTATTGGACTCTATCTTAAAGAATAAGGGCAGTCGAACTTATCTACAACAGAGGTCTAATGCACAACTACTGCATCGGCTTATAAGTAGCTTGTATTCGGTAAGCATCTTGCATGGCAAAGGGTTCTCATTCTTATCCCTTTTTGGATAAGATAACTCAAACTTTCATGCTTATCCATATTGGATAGGATCAAACCTATAGGATGAGGATAAGAACAAATAGGTGATGGTTATCTATTACTTAGCCATTAAGGAAACTTGGAGGTAGCAAAGTTCAAATCGTCAAAAGCACTTGCTAATAGGCTTTGTAAGATCCTTGATAGCATTATCAGTCCAGAACAATCAGCTTTTGTCAAGGGGAGGATTATTGGTGATAATATTGTGTTGGCCCATGAACTGATCAAGTTCTATGGTAGAAAAGGGCTCTCTCCTAGATGCATTTTGAAAGTCGACCTAAGGAAGGCATATGACTCCATTGAGTGGAGCTTCCTTGAGCAAGTACTTCTAGGACTCCAGTTTCCAGTGAAGTTTGTAAACTGGCTGAAGATGTGTATTTGTACTGTAAGTTACTCCATTCTCTTCAATGGTACCCCTATGAAGCCTTTTGAAGCTAGAAGAGGGTTGAGACAGGGAGATCCAATCTCCCCATATCTGTTTGTGATTGCAATAGAATACTTATCTAGGTGCCTAAGAGAGTTGAAGGGTATGTCTGCTTTCAAATTCCACCCAAGATGCAAAAAAATTGAGCTTGTCCACAGTATTTTTGCAGATGACCTACTGCTATTTTCCAGGGGTGATGTTTATCCAATGCAACTATTGTTTGGTCAATTTAAAATTTTCTCTGAGTGCTCTGGGTTATGTGAAAATGCCAGTAAATCAGAATTGTATTTTGGTGGAGTTTCAGACTGTGACCAGAGAGAGAGTCTTCATTGCCTTGGGATGAAAACTGGTGAATTACCATTTAAATATCTTGGTATCCCCCTCACTTCAAAGAAACTGAATGTGGGACACTATGATCCCTTAATCCAGAAAATCACTAGTAGAATCCAGTCTTGGACAACAAAGTTTCTTTCATATGAAGGGAGGTTGCAACTACATCAATCAGTATTGCTTGCCATGAACAGCAATTGGGCTCAGTTCTTCAATCTGCCTATTTCTGTAATTCATAAAATTGAGCAGCTGTGTAGGAGGTTTCTTTGGACTAGTTCTGCTGATCCTAGCAACATGGCTCTTGTAGCTTGGGCCACCTTGTGCACACCTACAGCTCAGGGGGGGCTCGGAGTCTTTGATCTGACACTCTAGAACAAGGAAGCCTTAGGGAAGTTGCTTTGGGACATGCAGCATCACAAGGAGAAATTCTGGGTTAAATGGGTCAATGCATACTACATCAAGCAAGGATCCTTCTGGATTGCCACTAAGCCAACACAAGCTTCCTGGTTGATTCAGAAAATTTTTGATCTAAGAAGTGAGCTAGCTGAGCATATACTGAGTCAGAGGGCTACAAGATACAAAGTGAGCCAGGCATACAGGACTTTGCTCCCTGCAGCAGGAAAGAAAGACTGGACTAATCTGGTTTGGTGCTCTCTTTCTGTTCCTAGATGGAGGTTCATAATGTGTGTGTTTTGTCACTGTACAGAGGAAACAGATGAACACCTGTTTCATGAGTGTTCTTTTACAAAGATGATCTGGAGTACTATGCAGAACTGGATGCAACACCAACAAATTGTCACTTGCTGGGAGGACAGACTACAACAAGGCTGTGTTCGGGCTAGGAGTAGAGCAGCTAGGAGTAAAATTGAAGCTGCTCTCTTCTCTACTATTGTGTACTTCATTTGAAGGGAGAGAAATATGCGGATTTTCCAGGGAGCAAGAAATGACCATAAATCCATAGCTAAGCAGATTATCTCCATGCTTCATGTCAGAGGTGCAGCTGCGAGAGACAGGAGAATCCAGGAGTATTTTATTCCGCATTTGAATTTTTATATTTGAGTTTTTGTGTAGGGTTATTTGCGTTAAGCATGTATTTTCTTTTGCTAGCTAGCCTCTATTTTCTCAAAGTCAGATTGCGGTGATCTGCTATTTGAGAAAGTGTTGGCTGTGTTTGTTGAGTGTTTGATGCAGTTTACACTGCTTTGTACTCATTGCCATATCTGATTGGAAGTAATACAAATCTTTACTTTCCAAAAAAAAAAAGAAAAAAAAAAGTTCAAATCGTCTTCGTACTCTTAATGTCATTTCATTGTGCTTGGTTTGTTTGTGGCTCTTCTAAGGTGATATCCTTTGGTGTTGGGGCATGGATTGGCTTGACTACCACATTAGAAACATGGCTCTATCAGTTGGCAATTATGCTTCCGAGAGATAGAGGCTTAACGACGAAGAAACGGGTCTCGAATCGAACACGATATAATGACAAGTATGTGCTTCAACTCACAATAGGTTCTAACTTTCTAAAAGATTCCTAATGGTGTTCTAATAGGTTTCTTAGAATCGTAATCCAATACCGTATGGGATAATCTCATGACAATTGAATGTCAGTTTGGTTCTAAGTATATGGCTTTATTGATCACCAAGAACGATACTAGCGATGAACGATTAGGCTGACTGTATAAGGAATGGTATAGATTTATCTCCTTTGATTTCCGATCCAAAGGGGTTGCTATTGGTTTCTCTAATGACTCCACATAGACTCGAGAAAAGTTTCTCTAACCTTAGAAAGGAATATCTCTTGTCTAAACCGGGACAAAGGTTAACAAGTTTAAAACTTTAAATCTATTTGGTCAAAGACAACCTCGATTTTTGATAACTCACAAGTTTAATCCCTAATCAATGATGGTAATTTTGGTGGCTGTTACACTGATTGAGGCAAGGTCAAAGGCACTGGAATCCTTATAACAAGGGCTATACAAAGACTGAGGTTTCATGGAATTTGGTCTAGATTTCCGAGCAACGTCATTTTCTACTTATGTTCATGTTAATCCATTACCATCATCATCGGGCGTTGCGGTGTCAGGGGATGAGAACCGATTAGGGTGTCTATAGAAGCCCCCAGTTTGGCCGAGCTTGTAAAAGCAAAGGTCAAAGTATTTGCTAAAAATGTCTGCAATGTTTTTTTGTTTGAAAATGCTTTATGTTAGAAAGAAAGGAAAGATAGACTCCTGATCGCCTGTGGTCAGGGTTACTTGCTTTGCGGGGGCTGACGCAACGCTAGTTTTAATAGCTTTGTCGCGTTGCTCTGATTTGCGGGTGCCAACGTGACGCTAATTTTAATAGCCTCAACGTCAAAGAGCGTTTTGTTGCTCTGCTTCAGTTGTGTCAACGTGACGCTAATTTTAATAGCTTCATCGTCAAAGAGCGTTGTGTTGCCCTGCTTTAGTGATGCTTGTGTTTTTGGAAAATTGTGCCTGCAAAATGAAATAGAGTGCCTGTGCCTGAAAAGATTAGATATAAGGCTTGCGCCTGCAAAAATAGATAATACCGGGTCCTTAGGATAGGAAACCAAGTTGTGGAGGGAAAAGGAGTCATTTTGGCTGAGATGTTCAAATCTCCCGGGCTTCCAACGGTCAAGAAATGCAATCCCGCGCGGAATTTGAACCCATGGGCCCGCCCCGTGAGGGGCAAAAGAAAAAATTTGTTCGGCGGCCACGCGCAGGGCCGCGGAGCGATGGGCGGCCTTTACAGGCTAGCTCAGCGGCTCAAATGTCCGTGCGAAGGCCACTAGATGGGCGGCCCTGAACCGGGCCGCTGGGCCGGTTCAGCGGCGAAAAATGGGTACTTTTGTGAGGGAGCCGATTTTTGGGTCATTCCTTACCAAAAATTCGAGACTCTCTCTCTCTACCTCCATTGTTGCCCAACCTTCACTTCTTGCTCAAAATTGCTCAAATTTGCTTCTTTTTGCTTGCATTTGCTTGGTTTTGCATAATCTTTGCATAATTTGAAGTTTATTTGTGATTTCTCACAAATTTGGGGTGAGTTTGAGAGTGGGTTTTGAAACCCTTGGAGAGAGAAAATCCCAATTTCTCCATTTTTGCTTGTTTGTTCTTGCTTGCTTTGGTCATCCTTCTTCATGGCTCCCAAATTAGTGAAGAAGAGAAGTAGATGGGTCGAGGTTCGGGAAGAGGTTGAAGAAATTGATATCTTCACCAAAGCTTTTCCTTCCCATGTCAAGCCTTCCAAGAGGAAGCCTAGCGTGGCTTTTCCTCAAGATAGATATACGCGGTCGGATAGGATGCCCGACAATGTTTGGGATCGGTCGGAGTTGCTCTTCCGACCGGAGACTCACTTGAGCTCCCGTGCTTCCAAGTTTGTGGTGAGCCTCAAACCTTGAATTCATAGTTTTATGCCTTCAATTTTAGTTCATATACTTTGCCTTGCGTAGAATTTGTGTAGAAATTGTATGCAATTGTCAAGTTTCTAGCGCATGTGATCTTGCGCGGCTTGAACGAACTTAGAAACATGCTTAGGATTGAACATTTGTTTGAAATGTGAACCTAAGAGGTTGCAAATTTGATTATAGGAACCCGATGGGAATTTGAAGCCCCATGGTAACTATGGCTCATCGGTGAGACTTTTTAAGATCTTGCCCAAAGAGGTGCAAAGTGCGGTTTTGAGTGCGGGGTTTGGGCCCCTTTTGAAAGCGGTGGACTCGGTTGAGCGAGTCAAGAGCTGCATTGTCCGCTTGTCTTTGGAACGTTTTTGGGATACTACCAACACGTTCCATTTCCCTAATGGGGAAATGATGATCACTCCATCGGAGTTTGCTATGATGACTGGGGTACCTTGTGTGGGTACGCCCATTGTGTATGACGTTTCCATTTGGAAACGTAAGACTGAGATGGTGGAGTTGTTTGGCCCTTTGGGGAACACCTGGGGTCATCATTATCGTCCCTATAGCGAGCTCTATGCCGCTTTGACTGACACGAGGTACAAGAGAAATACCTCGGTGGAGCAAAAGCTGAGGATGTTCATCGCCTACCTCCTTGCCACCACTATCTTTGGTGACAAAGGGGAGCGTATCCATGCTATTTACCTCCCTAGCTTGTTGGATTGGGAGAGGGTGAGAGAGTACAACTGGGGGTTGCCGGGCTACACCAACCCTTGAGGTGTATGCGGTTCGCTTGCCGCGTGAATGATGAGGGATACAAGCAGTCGACTCTTCCTCCCGTGAGCTTGTGCGGTTTTCGGAAGGCCTTGCAGGAGTGTTTTGCTTTTTGTATCTGTTTTGGTGATTTGCATGATTTAAATGTATGATGCTTAATTTCATGTTTCGATGTAGGCTTGGTTTTTTGAGCATTTCCCAGACATGGCACCTACGGGTTGGGAGTTATATTTCCCGGTTTGCAGGGCGTGGCGTCATAGGGGTCCTGCGCCCTTCCAGACTCTTCAGCAGTATAGGGAGGCCCTCTTGCGCCTAGATTGGCACAAGGTAACGAATGTTTGCTTTTTGTTGCATGGATTATATTTCTTGGTGTGGAAATATCTTATATTTACTGGTGTGGAAATATCTTATATTTGCATGTTTGTGTAGATTGACTACTTCCCATGGGCGAAGTATCATGGGTTGGCTTCGGATGCTGTCCTAGCATCTAGGGCGATAGAGTGCCAGAGGATCCTGGTTGCGGCTCCGTTCTCTTTTGAGTGGTATTTGGGAGAGCGGATCTTCCGTCAGGTTTATCCTGATGTGGTGGGACCGAGGATTCCATTGGATCCTCCCTCGACCATGTTTTTGGTGAGGTGCCTGTCTCGCGAGCAGGTTGGGAAGGCCATGGTGGGCTCGGATGCTATGCGGTATTTGAGGGAGCCTGCGGAGGACCTTGCGGGGCACTACGAGCAGTTTCGTCGTGATCGCCGCATCATGCCTTCATTTGTGGGCTTGAAGGTAAGAACTTTATATTTGTTATTCTATGCCTTTCTTGTTTTGTTGGATGATAACCCTCTTTGCTTTTGTAGGAGCCTCTGGTTGATGACGTTGACCTGGATGTCCCGGATATGTGGGTCCGAGGTCGGGACAATGGCGGGAAGGAGTGTTGGGGAGAGATCCCGATGATGGAGGACCATGACGAGGACATCCAGGGCCTTCCTCTTCTAGTTGGCCATCTAGGGGTAAATTCGTAATTTTCCCTATTGTATATGATTTTACCGTTTTCATGCTTGTATTGACTTTTCTTTGCGCAGCTTGACCGTGAGTAGACCGGAAAAGTCTTCAAGATGATGCATGTTATGAAGTCCTGGATATCCCGAGCTCTTTCGAAGGGCACTTGCTCGAGAGCTGATTTGGATAAGGTAAGCTTGACTTTGCATTTTCAAAGTTATATGCTTTGAGAAATGTATCTTATATGTCTGGTGGGTTGCATGTTGAGAATCGTCGACCCCTTCCTCGTCGGTTGCGACAGATGGTTTTTCCGGTTGATGAGGTCGTGAGCTCTCCTGAGCGTAGCCCTTCTCGTGAGAGGAGCCCTCGGAGGGAGAGTCCTAGGAGAGTGAGGGAGCGTGCGTCGGACGCATTGCCCTGGTGGGAGTAGGATGACTCAGTTTGTGGAGCCCACTCCTATGACTATGCCGATGTATCCTTCTTATCCCGGGTATGCGGGGTATGCTCCTTATGGCAGCCTTTACTACCAGCCCCCTGTCCCTGCTCCGGTGAGGCCTACCATGCCTCCTTGTTTTTTGTGGGGGTATGATTCGAGTTATGGTGGAGAGGGGTGCTCATATCGGGAGCCTGCCCGTCACTCTTCCATTGACCCTGGCCAGTTGGCGGCGTCGATCTTTGGTGATGAGCCACAGATGTCGGAAGATCACTTTGAGGTGCTCCACACGGATATGATTTCTATGATAATGTATTTGTGTGAAATACATTTTTTGATCCTTTGAACATTTGTATTGAACAAATATTCGGACTTTGGTTTGTAAAATATTGTTTATTTATTGGTCCCTGCATATAATTAAGCTAATGCAAATGCACAGGTAGTCAAGCAATAAGCACAAGTAATAGCCATGTAGCAAAAAATGGTACAGCCAAAACGTTAAAATTGGGTGTACCCTATCCTCCCTAAAAAAAATGAAAAAAGAAAGGGGTGCAAAAAATGAAATGAAATTAATAAATAGAAAAAGGGGTTAATAAAAGATGATAATCATCCAAAAAAAAATAAGGAAATTGTGGGGTTCCCATAAATAATTAAGGAAATAATAGAAAAAAGCAATAAGAAAAGAAATAGGAAACTGAGCCAAATTGGAGTCCAAAACGGTTAAAGAAGGCTGTCTCGAAAAAACGGCTCGGCGGCCAAGGGGAGGCACTCAGCGGCTGACGCGAAGGAGCGGGGGCAAAAGAGGGGCCGCCAGACCCAGGGCTGGGCCGCGGAGGCTCGGCGGCTGGCAACAAAGTTTCCGTGGCTGGGTCGCTGGGCCTTTGCTGCTGTATCGTGGCCGCCGAGCCTTCGGCGGCTATCCTATGGGCCGCTGAAGCCCTTTTTTCGACGGGTTGCCTTATTTTTCGTCTTTTTCGTGCGAGCCCTATATAAGCCTTGGTTTAGTCCGGTTCTGGGACATCACCTTCATAATTCACTAGCAATAGAGAGCTTTTTAGAGAGAGAAACCCTTAATTAATCTTAGATCTCAGCCATGACAAGTTTTGAAGTTAAGCTTGATAACTGGTTGCAATCTATGACCCCTGAAGAGAGGATGAGACTTGTGCCTTTCCGCTTGAATGCTTTCTTCAACTTGAAGCAAGTTCAATTTGTTTGGAACCTTCTTGAGGCTGCGGTTGAATTTTGGGATGACAAACTCCATGTTTTTAGATTCGGGTATAATGAATTGTGTCCTCTTCCCGAAGAATTTGCCGTCATACTTGGGTTCCCTCATGATCAAGCTCCTGCAACTCCATGGCTCGGGGCCAACCTTGAAGGCTACTATAAAAGGTATCTTGGTTTATCCCCAACACAATCCTCCTCCGTGGCTAGGACCGGTGAGCTAGACCTCAATGGTGTGATTGATATCTTTTTCCCCAAGGTAAGGAATGATCACAATGAGACATATTATAGGCGTGCTTTTATCTTATGTCTCTTACATATGTACCTCTTTGTTGGTGGAGGTAATAATGGTAAAACTTGTATGCTTAGAATTGATGAACAAATTCAAAACAATTTTACCCCTATGTCTCTTGTTCTTGGTGAAACCTTAATTTGCTTGGACCGCAGGAAACAAGAGCCATCGCATGGTGGCGGGAAGCCCTCTTCTCCTTCAAGTGAGTGCTTGAATAATTGCTTTTGGATAATTTTAATAAAGTTTGAATCTTTAAAGGATACCTAGCTTTATATGTTTGTTTTTTTTTTGTGTTTATTTTTGTAGATGTGGCTCTTGGAGCATATGTGCTTCATTGAGAGGCCGACTAATGCGCTTAAATATCAACCAAAGCAGTTTCTTGCTCGCTGAAGGCTTTATTATGAATCCACTATTGATGAATGGCGTGGATACCTTAAAGCTTGCCCTTTGCTAAGATGGACTGTCAAGTGGGGGGGCCTAAAATCCGCAATCGGATGTAGTAAGGAGACGGGATATTATCAAATCCTTGGTCTTCAAAATTTGACTTACATATTTCCTAACCGTATCTTGCGGCAATATGGGAAACGCCAGGTTATCCCACCGAAGAATAGTGTTGCTCCTGCTACCCGGGTTTTGACTATTAGTATGGTGAGATCTTGGGAGTGTGCATGGGATCGTCTCCCTAAGTGGACGATTCCTCCCATCAAGGCCCCAACGGCCATATCTGCGGCTTATGAAGCTTGGATGGATTGTAAGACTAGGGAATGCCGTCGTGCATGTAGGAAATCCGAACAAGAAGATCTCAAGGCCCAATCGGTCAAGGCTAGCTTAAGACTTTCTATCCCTAATGATCCTAAAGGGAAGGGTAAACAAAAGGGAGTCAAGCATGTTAAGAGTGTCCTCAACCCGAAGGCCAACAAAGCTTTAGCCAAGATTACTACTAAGCTGGAGAAGAAGCCCCAAATCCGGGCCAATGATCATGAAGCCTCTTTAAGTGTTCCTCTAATGGAGGTTGACAAAGAATAAGAGTCTTTGGTTCGAGAGAGATGGGCTCCCAAGGAACGCGAAGTAGAAGGCCCAAAGGTTGATGAGCCCATGGAGGATGTAGTCCCTACTACCGAAGCTACGGAGTATTCTATTTATGAAATACTCTCTTTGGAGCATGTCTAGCTTAGGATTGCCTTTATTTGCTTTAAATTCAATAAGGGTGATGTGCCCCTTCTTTAGATTTAAACTTAGTTAGTTTGTTTTTATTATTTGGGAATTGCCAAGTCCTGTAATGGACTTTATTATTATTATTTATGGAGACATGCTTATTTTAATATTGCAACCTTGTGTTTATTATTTGCACAACTTTTAACAACTTTTGAATGCGAATTTGATGAAGGGGCCGGGCCCAATTGTAATTGGGTTGTCCTACGTATCTAAATATGCTAATCTTGCAGCGCCACCCGTTAAGATATTTGTGATGATAAACGGGCCTGAGCAGTTGGGTCGAAATTTGCCTCTTGGGTCAGTGACATTGGCCCTTACTTCTTTAAGTACTAAATCTCCAACTTTAAGGTCCCTCATTTTGTGCCTAGTTAGTCTCTTTTGATAGACTCTTACATTGTGCAAAGCTTGCAACCTTTTCTCATCTAGCAAGACTAATTGGTCATAGCGGGCTTGGACCCAATCCACCTCTGGAATTTGACTTTCTAAAACGATCCTTAGAGATGGGACCTCTAACTCAATCGGCAATACGGCTTCCATTCCGTAAACCAGGGAGTATGGTGTTACTCCCGTTGATGCGCGAACTGATGTCCTGTAACCCCAAAGTGCGAATGTCAACTTATCGGGCCAGTCATGATAATTTTCTAACATTCTTTCAATGATTTTCTTGATGTTCTTGTTAGCTGCCTCTACTGCGCCGTTCGTTTGTGGTCTGTAGGGAGACGACTTTCGATGCTGGATCTTAAACTCAGCTCAATTACTTCTTTCATGAAGTGTGACTCATTATCACTGTTGATTTCTTGGGGAACTCCATATCTAGCTATTATGTTATTCTTAATGAACTTGACCACATGCTTTGCTTTGAGCTTTGCATATGATTGCGCTTCGACCCATTTGGTGAAATAGTCGATTGCGACTAGTATATATTCGTGGCCTCCTTTTCCTGTTGGGGTTATTTTGCCGATGATGTCAATTCCCCAAGCCGAGAAAGGCCAAGGTGAGGTGAAGGTATATAGTGGACTTGGTGGTAAATGTTGTAGATTTGCATGGGTCTTACATTGTATGCACCTTTTGACAAATTCCCAACAATCATTTTCCATTGTTGTCCAATAATATCCAAACCTTATTATTTTCTTGGATAGCATCATACCGTTCATGTGCGATCCACAAACTCTTGCATGTACCTCCCTTAAGACCTTATGGGCCATTTCAGTACCTAGGCATAGGAGGTTGACTCTGTTTGGGCTTTCTTGTATATTTGACCTTGTACCTCTATGAATTGGGCCGCGAGCCTTCTGAGTGCCTTCTGGGCTCTAGGGCTAGAATCAGGAGGGTAGAGCTGGTAAATGAGTAGATTCTTTATGTCAGTGTACCACTCGTCTTCTTCATCGTGGTACACTTCCAAAGTGTCACAATATGAAAGCTCGGATCTCCTTTGTACACATATGGGCATCATCCGAATGGTTTCAGGTATGTTGATCACGCTTGCTAATTTAGCCAAGGCCACCGCAGATTCATTATCTTCTCGTGGAAGGTATGTAAATTGTATTTGACTGAAATACACTATGTTCTTATCTAAGTATTCCTGGTAGAGTGCCAGGGATTCACTTTTAAACTTTCATAGTTTGGAAATTTGGTTAATTATGAGTGACGAGTCCCCATAGACTCGGAGTGTCTTAATGCCAAGACTTATAGCGGATTGCAGTCCTATTATGCAAGCTTCGTATTCAGCGCCATTATTTGTGACTTCGTGGTTCAATTTGACTGAAATAGGTGTATGTGCACCTTCGGGGGACACTATTAGTACTCCTACTCCAAAATCCTTTTGGTTGGACGCTCCATCGAAGTATAGTTGCCAAGTCTCGGTATCTAAGGTCATAACCCCTTTGTCTGGAAAGTGGTATTCGTCCTTGTGATCTGGTTCATTTATGGCTTGGTCGGCTAGGTACTCCGAGATGGCATGCCCTTTTATGGCTTTTTGATGTTCGAATTTAAGGTCGAATTCCGAGAGGAGAATAGTCCACCTTGCTATCCTACCATTTAGTATGGGCTTTTCGAATATGTATTTCAAAGGATTTTCACTCGATCTTATGTGGATCGTGTGTTTGGAGCATGTAAGGTCGTAGATTTTTAGTAGTTGCTCTCAAAGCTAAGCATGTCTTTTCTATGGATGAATAGCGGATTTCGTATTCTAGAAACTTCTTGCTCACATAGTATATAGCTTTCTCTTCCTTATCTATTTCTTGGGCTAGCATGGCCCCATTGATGTTTCTGTGACTGTAAGGTAGAGGATTAGACGCATGCCTGGAATGGGCGGTACTAGAACAGGTGGTTTGGATAGATAGGCCTTAAATTTGTCGAAGGCCTTTTGGCATTGCTCGTCTCATTCTGTCTTTACCTCTTTTTTGAGTTTCTTGAATATAGGCTCGCAGGTGATAGTTAATTTGGAAATGAACCTACTAATGTATTGGATTCTCCCTAAAAAGCCTTTTATTTCTTTCTCTGTTTTCGGAGGTGGCATGTCTATTATGGCTTTGATCTTGGATGGATCGATTTTTATTCCTCTAGTGCTTATGACAAATCCTAGATGTTTCCCGGATGTGACTCCGAATGCGCACTTTTTGGGATTAAGCCTCATATTATACTTCCTAAGCCTGTCAAAGAACTTTTGAAGTGAGGGTACATGCTCTTCTCTGTCTTTGGACTTTATGATCATATCATCTACATAGACTTCAGCCTCCTTATGCATCATATCGTGGAGAAAGGTTGTAGCGGTTCTTTCGTATGTGGCTCCTGCATTCTTAAGCCCAAATGGCATTACTGTATAGCAATAAGTGCCCCATTGTGTGATGAAAGTGGTTTTCACTTCATCCTCTTTGGCCATTAGGACTTGGTTATATCCTGCGTAGCCGTCCATAAATGATAGGAGGGCGTGTCCGGCAGTGTTATCTACTAGGACATCTATGTGGGGTAAGGGAAAGTCATCTTTCGGGCTTGCTTTGTTCAAGTCCCTAAAACCTACACACATTCGGACTCGTCCGTCCTTTTTTGGGACTGGGACGATGTTGGCTACCTAATCGGGGTAATTGGCCACTCTTATGAAGCCTGCTTCTAGCTGTTTTTGGACCTCTTCTTTGATCTTAAGAGCCCATTCTGGCTTCATTCTTCTTAACTTTTGCTAGACTGGTTTGCAATCGGGGTTTAGTGGGATGGTATGCTGAGCAATTTTGCGGTCTATGCCTGGCATGTCCTTGTAGGACCAGGCGAAAACATCCGTATAATTCTTTAGGAGTGTTACGAATTGTTTGCGTTCATATTTATTGTCTTTTTTTCTTCGACTATTGAAGTCTTTTGTTCATGTTCGATTAATGCTTTAATAACTTCTTTTGGCAATTCCGTTGTATCTTCTGAATTATTAGCAACGAGGCAATCCGAGTAAGCAAAATCGATACTCATAATATTAATAGAAGCGGACAATACATCAATGAGGTCAACACTAAGGACCTTAGTAATAGCAGGAATAGACTAGGGTGGACTACCCGACACTTCAAGGATAACAGACTCAGAATCAGACTCGGACTCGGAATCAGACTCGGAATCAGAAATGGGCCCTCCTGTAGGACCGTTGCGGATTGTGAACTTGTACTTGGCTCCCTTGACTGGAGTCCACTTCGTCTCGTGCTTCCAGGTGGTGTGGTCGGGCTCGATTGGGGCGATCAGCTTGGACGGGTCGTATCCTTCATTAAAAAGCACAGTAAGGGGAAGTTTGGTTGTTGTCTCGTCGTATTGACGACGTTCTTCGCCAAATAATAGCCCAAAGTTGTTGGGTGCCATGTCATTATCCCAATCTTTAGTGAATTGGTCCTCGTTAGGAGGTATGAGTGTGTCTTCACTCAAGGTAAAGCAGTCTTGGAATGCCTCAAAGCCTGGCATTAGGATCCCGTTAATTATGTATGGTTCAGGGAATCCATAGTAAGGATATGGGTCGCCTTCTTGAAGAAATTGCCCATTGAGGGTGAGGGGATAAGGATCTATGTTGTATGGAATAGGTTTGTTGGTTGTGCGGGCTCTCTTCTTAGCCATTTCCTTGGATATGTAGGCTCTAACTTCTTGCCTTGTGCGCCTGTAGCCCAGCCCAAATAGATCGTTCTTGATCTTGGTGTTCTAGCAGATTTGAGCTATCTTGGGATGAGGGCCCAAAGTGGTGCCTGGAAAGTGGCCTTGCTTTCTGAGTAAAGCATTCACATTGAGTGTGGGCTCTATTGTTTCTATGAAAGCTATCTTCTCAAAGCCCCATAACTCCTCGTCTTGCCTATTGTGCTATATCTTTAGGACTGGAGCTTTTTCAATCTAGGCTACCATAGTGTTAGCGTAGACTTCCAAGGTGGATCCTGCCAAGGATAGCTTTACCTTTTGATGCAGGGTTGAGGCTACAGCATTTAGCCCGTGTAACCAGGGCCTTCCTAAGAGTAAGTTGAAGGTGGCTGGAATTTCAATTACATGGAATTGAGTCATTTTATCGATGGGCCCAATATTGATATTCATGGAGAAGGCACCCAATACGTTCCTCTTGGAATTATCGTAAGCCCCGCGGAATGCGCGAGGTTGTTGCAATCTATTTTGAGGTGTTCAGCAGTCCTCAAGGGGCACACATTTATAGTGGAGCCATTGTCAACTAAAGTCATAGGGACTTGTCTTTGTTGACAGATTACAGTAAGATAAAGGGCTTTGTTGTGGTGAATACCTTCAGGTAGAAGGTCTTTATCGGAAAAAGTGACGGGCGTGGATGACTTTCCTTGGACCAGGAGATTGACTACCTCTTCAGGGGTGGCATTTGGAAAAATGGTGGTTGCATTCAAGGCCTCTAGCACGGCCCTTCTATGAGTGATAGAAGTGGTCAACAGTTGCCAGATGGATATGTCAGCTTTTGTTCTTTGTAGTTGTTTGAGGATGTTGGTCCCATCGTCCTCCTTTTCCATTTCTCTTTGGGCCGAATCCCTATTGGGGATTGTTACAGGCTCTTCGGGTTGGATTTGGGATGGATCGATATAGATATTTTCGGGTCTGAACTGGCGTCCTGATCTTTTGAGGTAGTTTAGGGCTTTATCATCCTCTTCTTTCTCATCATCGGAGATATCGTACCAGGATTTGCCATAAACTATGTCATGGACTTGACGAGTCAGTACGTCTTCTGGATCAGTATATGACCCATTATCTTCCTCATCGCTATCCCAAAGGCCACAAACGTCCAGCGTGGGCCTTGGGCTTGGATATGGTGGTATGGCCTGCCTAATAGGAGTGATCAAATAGGATGGATGAAACCCTTCTTCTGTATCAATGGCAAAAGAATTTTCGAGGGGATTATTGTTGTTGCTGGGTGGCGGTGTGTCTTTAGGCAATGGTATTGTGCCATTATCAAACAAATCCTGGATTTTATCTTGGAGAGTGTAACACTTTTCAGTATCGTGTCCACGCCCCCTATGGTATTTGTAAAATGCAGACTCGTTCCAATATGGTGATCTTTCTTCTACGGGTGGATCGGGAGTAGGCCCAATCGGATGTAGATAGTCTCCTTTGATCAATTTGTCTAGAGCCTTGACATAAGTCATTCCGAGGGGAGTGTACGTTCTTGGACGCCTATCAGCTATGGCGTTCACTTCATTTCCTCTACTTGTGGAGGCATGGTTGGTATTAGTGTATTTCTTGTCCTTATACCCACTTGTGTTGTTGTTGTAAGTGACCTTAATCTTCCCTCTTTGGAGTTAATCATCTTCAATGGCCATGCCTACTTCAGTTAATTGGGCATAGGTGGTTTTGGGTTGAAACTTCATGTGTTCACGGTACTCAGATGCCAAATTTTGGACTAGCATTATGATTTGATCTCTTTCAGATGGGCGATCAATCATTTCAGCAACTTTAGTCCTCCATCTTCTCACGAAATTGGTGAACCCTTCTTTATCACCTTGCTTGGTGATGTCCAGCTCTCTTAATGTCATGGGTGGCAGGACATTATCAGTATACCTCTGGAGGAATAATGTGGATAGATCTTCCCATTTTTCCAACTTTTGGGTGGGCAACTTGAAGAACCAGGCCCTGACAGCATGATCCAAGGTTTGGGGAAAGAGGTGAACATACAGCTCTTGCTCAATGCCTCTAAGGCCCAATGCTGTGGTAAAGGCTCTAATGTGATCTTGTGGATTATTGGTTCCTTTGAAAGTGGGAACTTCAGGCATGGAAAACTTAGTGGGCAATTTTCCCTTGATGTGGGAGCATAGCCTTCTGAATTGATGATCATGTCGTTGAAGACACGACTCTTGCCTAGGACAGATTCAAGCTTGTTCAGCTTGGCTTGAAGTTCTTGGACCTCTTTAGTGGAGGGTTCGGCCTTTTCCTTATCGGGCTTGGGCTCATCATTATCCCTAGTAGGGGGATCCAACATAGCGACACGGGCTTCCATATTTGTGAATCTAGCATTCATGGCGACCATTTGGATAACATATTCTAGTCAATGATCTTTCCACTTTATTAGAATAACAAATACTCTTGACTTGCATATTGGATGAAATTCCCTAATTTAAGGAAAGAAGCTATTTTTTATTTGGAATAAAATTGGACTTTTTTTTTATTTGGAGAAAGATCATTGACGGGAATATATATATTATTTGCATGCAATCTAATTCTTGTGGACAGGAACGTCTTCCTAACATGGTCACTAGCATCATCGGAGTCATACAGGAATTCTACTTCCTAAAAAGAAAAGATCTAGACTCTATTTGTAAACTTGACAAAACGCACAAGCAAACAAAAGGGAAACATTCCCTAACCAGGACTCAAAAAAGGAATCCTAAGGGGGGATCTAATCCTAATATTCTATGGAAACTAATCACATAGCAAGGAAACAATCAATAATAATATGGCAAGTAAATCAATTAGCACCTTGATATAGACTATGGGACATAATGCAGTAGTTGGCACAATCTATGGTTGGATATGGTAGCCCATGATCGGATGCGTTTCGTCATCTATGGGGTGCATAGTAAGACTAGACGTACCGTTTTACCCATCTCGAATGGAAACATGTAAATGCCATGGGGCGGAACACGACTATGTGCAAAGGTAATTCGGACCGGATGGGTCACCGGCCTAAGTCATAGACAATGTTCCAAAGGGTAATTCCTGTTTATGGAGTGGTGATGTCTTTCGGCATCTTGCGATGATAACGCATGCAGTATGAATGATATGGATGCAAAAGCAAAGAAAATAAACACATACGCAAATTGAACCAAATAGCTAAAATAATTATTTGCATGGATAAGTGTTCGAATTACACCCTCTTGTTATTAAATCCCCAGTGAAGTCGCCACTGTAAGAACCCTCGCCTTTCGGCGCTTAATTGAAATATTTAGTTGGAATTAATGGTTCTTAAATAATATGTACATGCAATTTAAATTAATTATAGGGAATAACAATTTGGAAATAAGAAGCCGCCACCAATTTTTAAGGTAACAATTGGAAACCATCAAAGTGCACCCAATTCCTATTGGGAATTGACTCATGCCCATGGGGACTAAATATTGAGTTCGGGGGTGTAGGTACAAAATAAACAAAACGAATCTCATCTTAGTCGCCCGTATAAACGGCCTCTACTAAGCTTATTCATGTCAAATATTTATTTATGCTATATGGTTCCATACAAGTCCGGTCGTCCAAGATCCTAAATTAACTAGGCGGATTAAGAACAACCAAATTACCTATGTTATCACTTTGCACAATTTATATCCAATTCACATGCATACTATTAACAAGCATAAACAAGATATAAAGCATTAAATCAATGCTCCAACCTACCGCACTTTGCTAAATGCGCCAAGTATTGTATATGCACATCAATAAAACCGTTAGTAACTTGAAAAGATAAATATGCAAAGACATTAACTTTATGCTAAAATAAACCTAGAAGGCTACTAAATGCATGCAAAACTACAAAAAGATGCAAACTTGCATAAATTAATAAAAAGATGCTAACTTTACATTAACTAACCATGCATAATTATATACAAAACCCAAAGCATGCAAATTTACTCATCCATAATCAAAAGTTAAATAAAACATGATCAATAAATAGTAAACAAGAGATTTAATAAAGAATTAGGCCCTCAGGATGGTTAACCTGGACGTTCTATTCGAACGGGACTAGTAGAATTGGAATTGCTCTTCAATCTTGGGTGCTAGGCTAGGTGTAATGGCTTGATGGGATCTTCAGATTTTTAAATTCTCTTTGATTTGGGGAATTTATGTGCTCTCAAAATTATGAACTGACTGACCTCTTGCAAAAGAGGGTGAAAAGAAGTATTTATAGAGTTGGGGGACGAAATTAGGGGCTTAAGGCAAGAAGCCCGGCGCCACAACTCGGCCCAGCCAAAAAACTGGTTCAGCGGCCCCACGGAGGGCAGGTAGCGATAGTCGCCGTGCCTGGAGGCGCGCGTGACTAGATTTTTGACTTTTTGTGCTCAATAAATTATGAAATTGCCCTTGGGCTGGCCCAGGGGGGTCGGGATTGAGCGGTTTTGACGCAAATCTTCGAGACGCGGTATCTCTTGATCCAGGAACCTGATTGAGGCAAGGTCAAAGGCACTGGAATCCGTATAACAAGGGCTATACAAATACTGAGGTTTCAAGGAATTTGGTTAGATTTCTGAGCAATGTCCTTTTCTACATACGTCCATGTTAATCCATTACCATCATCATCGGGCATTGCGGTGTCAGGGGATGAGAACCGATTAGGGTGTCTACATAAAGTCTTAGTCTTTGTGGATTTAACTTTATTGGGTGAAATTCTCATCTTGTATTGACTTGAATTTTATTTTTGTTGTTTTTGTGTAGATATGGCTCCAAGAGAGGCTTCACTTGCTTGAGGCTCCAATAGATACTAGGAAGTTCCTCCCTAAACATTTTCCGGCGAGGCGTCGAAAGTTCTCCGAGTCCTCTCGGGAGGAGTGGATAGCCTATCTCTATTCCCACATCCAACCGGCTTGGTTCATCCCGTGGTGGCGTACAACCAAGATCGTAGGGTGTAGTGAGAACGAGCCTTTTACTAGGATTATTGGTTTGTATACCTTGACGTTCTTCTTGTCGAACCGCCTCTTCCGCCAATACGGCTTAAGGGAAAGGATCCCGAATGTGAGTTGTGAACCTCCTTGTCAAAAGCCCTTAGCATCCTCCTTGGTGTCTAATTGGGAACGACACTGGAACCGTCGCCAAGTGTGGACTAAGCCGGTCTACCCGCACTCAAACGGGTTATCTAGCTTTTACGAGGAGTGGATTTAGAGTGGTGACCATCAAGTCAACCAAAGGCTCCTAGAAGAAAAAAAGGAGTTGTTCAAAACTCGCAAATATGATGAGCCAAACGGTATAAGGATCACTCCAATGGATAGGCCCGCTAAACCTTCCAAGCCACAAGCTAAGGGTAAGGCAAAGGCCCAATCCAAGAAAAGGAAGAATCCGGCCCATTCGGCCAAGAAAGTAATTCCAAGTGGGCCCAACGATCACGAGGCCTCTTCTAGCTATGGTAGGGAAAGGTGGGCTCCAAAAGAACGAATGGAACTTGATGAGCCTAACGAACTCGTCCAAGAGCCCGAAGTCAAAGACAAAGAGGAGTAGTCCATCTCTAATTGTCTAGCAAGTCTTGTTTTTTGCTTAGTAGTATAATTCAAATAACGGGTTTGCATGTCCAAGTAGATGTAGTTTAGAATTGCCCTTTATTTACTTATTATTATTATTATGTTGTTTTTTTTATTATTTTTTGCACTTTATATATTTTTTTTATATTACAGCATGTAATGGACTTTAGCCATATTAATGAAAGGCTTGCTTATTTTTGCATTAATCAAATGGATCAAAACTCCTTTTAGAGATTTATATTGTTAAAGTGGTCGGACCCAAGTTATATGGGTTACCTACATATCCATGCGGAATCAGGCCAATGTAGTTCGTAAAACCAAATCTCAATTTTTTTTTTTCGGTCGCAGGTCTTACGTGGACGAGTTGGCCGATTTTTACATGGATTTGGTGCCTTAGCGGGCTCTCTCAAAGATTTAAAATTTATGCATAGAACCGTTTTAGTTGGTCCATATTTGTGAGTTTGGTGAACTCGTTGTCGTCTAAGTCCATTAGCTTTACTGCTCCACCGGATAATATTGTCTTAATAAGGTATGGGCCGGCCCAATTAGGCTTGAACTTTCCCCGAGGATCGGCCACAATTGGTCTCACCTCTTTTAGGACTAAGTCTCCTTCTTTTAGTCCTCTAGCCTTGAATCATTGATCAAAATGCCTCGCCATCTTTGCTTGGTAGACGTGACCGTAATATAGGGCATTTAGTCGTCTTTCATCTAGCAAGATTAATTGGTCATACCGGGCTTGGACCCACACTACTTCGGGCAATTCACTTTCCAAAGCTATCCTTAAGGAGGGAATTTCCACCTCGACTGGGAGTACCTCCTCCATTCCGTATACTAAAGAATAAGGTGTTGCTCCTGTTCAGGATCGAATGGTGGTTCTATATCCCCATAAGGCGAATTGTAGCTTGTCGGGCCAATCTTTGTAGTTTTCCGTCATCTTAGCTATCATTTGCTTCACTTTTTTGTTCGCGGATTCTACGGCTCCATTTGTAAGGTGAAGATTGTCGATGTTGAATTTAAAACTTAGTGAAAAGTTCGGCAACATCCTTTTTGAATTGGGACCCGTGATCACTTATGATCTCGTGGGGCACCCCATATCTGGTGATGATGTTGTCATGTATGAACTTTGCCATGTGTTTGGAAGTTATCCTTGCGTACGAACGAGCTTCGACCCATTTGGCAAAGTAGTCTATCACGACTAATATGTATTCATGGCCTCCTTTTCCTGTAGGGGTGATCTTTCCAATGATGTACATGCCCCATACAGAGAACGGCCATGGTGAAGTGAATGTATGTAAAGGGGTAGGTGGTCTATGTTGTAAATTAGCGTGAAATTGGCAGCGTGTGCACTTTCTCATGTATTCGATGCAGTCTCTTTCCATCGTAGTCCAATAGTATCCTTGCCTTAGGATTTTCTTGACCAAGGTGAGTCCATTCATATGGGGACCACATACGCCATTATGTATATCGCTCATGACTTTGATGACCTCTCGTTCTTTTAAACGCAGAAGACTTAACCCTTGTGGTGTCTTTTTATAGAGTTTGCCTTGCACATGAATGTATTGTACGGCTAGTCTTCTTAAGGCTCTTTGTTCCTTAGGTGTGGACTGTGGAGGATAAACGCCTTTGGCGAGTAAATTGAGAATGTCGGTAAACCATTCCTCCTCTTCTTCCTCGTTGAGGCATACTTCAAGTGCATTACAAAAGGCGGGCTCAGTGCGCCTTTAAATGTGGATGGGCATGGAGATTACATCATCTGGGATATTTATCATAGAAGTCATCTTTGCTAAGGCATCTGCGAACTGGTTATCGTCTCTAGGTAGGTATGTGAAACGGACACAAGTGAAATATTTGGCTATCTTTTCAAGATATTCCTGGTAAGGTGCCAGGGATTCACTTTTCACTTTCCATTTTTTGGAAACTTGGTTTTTGATAAGATTTGAATCTCCATATACCTTTAGATCCTTAATTTGTAATTTTATTGCCGCTTCTAGACCAATGATGCATGCTTCATATTCTGCGCGCTTGTGTAAGAACCCTCGCCTTTCCGGCGCGTTTTTGATTTTTAGTTGAGATTAATGGTTCTTAAATAAGTGTCACATGCGATTCAGATTAAATTATAAAGAACAATAATTTGCAAATAAGAAGTCGCCACCAATTTTAAGGAAACAATTGGAAACCATCAAAAGTGCACCCCAATTCCTATTGGGATGCCCATGGGGACTAAGTAGTGAGTTCGGAGATGTAGGTACGAAATAAACAAAACGAATCTCATCTAAATCGCCTGTATTAACGGCATCTACTAAGCTTATCCATGTCAAGTATTTATTAATGCTATATGGTTCCATACAAATCCGGTCGTCCAATGGTCCTAAATTAACTACGCAGGTTAAGAACAACCAAATTACCAACGTTATCACTTTGCACGATTTATGTCCAATTTACATGCATACTATTTGACAAGCATAAACATGATACAAAGCATTAATTAACGCTCCAACCTACCAACTTTGCTAAACGCGCCATGTATTGCATATGCACATCAATAAAGTCGTTAGTAACTTCAAAAGGATAATAATAATGCAAAGGTGCTAACTTTATGCTAAAATAAACCTAGGAGGCTACTATATGCATGCAAAAAACTATGAAAAGATGCAAACTTGCATAAACTAATAAAAAGACACAAACTTTATACTAACTAATCGAGCATAATTATATACAAAATCAAAAGCATGCAAATTTATTCAACCATAATCAAAAGCTAAATAAAACATGATGAATGAACAATAAATCAAGAGATTTAATAAAGAATTAGGCCCTCAGGATGGTTAACCTGGACGTTCTATTCGAACAGGACTAGTAGAATTGGAATTGCTCTTCGATCTTGGGTGCTAGGCTAGGTGTATTGCTTGCTTGAATATTCAGATTTCTGAATTTGGGGAAATATGTGCTCTCAAGGCTCTCAAAACTATGAACTGACTGCCCTCCTGCAGAAGACGGTGAAAGGGAGCATTTATAGAGTTGGGGGTCGGATTTAAGGGCCTAGAGGGAGAAGCCCGGCGCCAAAACTCGACACAGTCAAAAAACTGGTTTAGCAGCCACACGGAGGGCAGCTGGGGCCCACGGTGGCCGCTGAAACTCAGCGGCTGGCCTGACAGCCCCCGCTGTCACGCGCTGGCCGCTGGGGCCAGCGGCTGGCCTGACAGCCCCCGCTGCCACGCGCTGGCCGCTGAGCGGCCTGCGAAGGCCGCCGGGCATGACAGCGTCCGCATGACTAGGGTTTTTGACTTTTAGTGCTCTGTAAATTACTAAATTGCCCATGGGCTGGCCCAAGGGGCCGGGATTTGCGTTGCTCTGCTCTGTTTAAAGAGCGGTGCGTTGCTCTGCTTTGTGGATACTGACGTGGCGCTATTTTTGATAGCCTTATCGTCAAAGGGCATTGTGTTGCCCTGCTTTAATTGTTGCCAACGTCACGCTAATTTTAATAGCTTCAACGTCAAAGAGCGGTATGTTGCTCTACTTTAGTTGTTGTTGACACGACGCTAATTTTGATAGGTTCGTCGCCAAAGAGCGGTATGTTGCTCTGCTTTAGTTATGCCTCCAAAAAAATAAAATAAAGTGCCTGTGCCTGTAAAAAGGTTAGATATAAGGCTCGCGCCTGCAAAAATAGATAATGCCGGGTCCCTGGGATGAGAAACCAAGGTGTAGGGGAAAAAGAGCCATTTTGGGTGATATATTCAAATCTTCCGGGCTTCCAACGGTCGAGGAATGCGATTCCGCGCGGAATTTGAACTCGTGGGCCCGCCCCCAGGGGGCAAACACAGTAATTGGTTCGGCGGCCATGCGGACGGTCGTCGAAGGCTGGGCGGCCTTTACGGGCCCGCTCAGCGGCTAAAGACGTCGTGCGAAGGCTAAACGAGGGGCCGCCAGGCCGGGCAGCTCAGCCGCGGAGGCTGGGCAGCTGGCCGCCAGGGCCAACGGCTGGGCCGCTGAGCCTGGGCGGCCTTGAACTGGGCCGCTGGGCCGGTTCAGAGGCGAAATCGGGTATTTTTGTGTGAGGAGCCGAGTTTTGGGTCCTTTTTCCCCCAAAATTTCGAGACTCTCTCTCTCTACCTCCATTGTTGCCCAATCTTCATTTCTTACTCAAATTTGCTCAAATTTGCCTATTTTTGCTTGTATTTGCTTGGTTTTGCATAATATTTGCATAATTTGAAGTTTATTTGTGATGTCACACAAATTTGGGGTGAATTTGAGAGTGTGTTTTTGAAACCCTTCGAGAGAGAAAATCTCAATTTATCCATCTTTGCTTGTTGATCTTTGATAGTTTGTTCATCTTTCCTCATGGCTCCCAAATTGGCGAAGAAGAGGGGTAGAAGGGCCGAGGTTCGGGAGGAGGTTGAAGAAGTTAATATCTTCACCAAGGCTTTCCCCTCCCATGTTAAGCGTTCCAAGAGGAAGCCTAATGTGGCTTTTCCTCAAGATAGGTACACCCAATCGGATAGGATGCCCGACATCATTTGGGATCGGTCGGAGTTTCTCTTTCGACCGGGGACTCACTTGAGCTCCCATGCTTCCAAGTTTGTGGTAAGCCTTAAACCTTCAATTCATAGTTTTATGCATTGAATTTTAGTTTATATGCTTTGCCTTCAGTAGAATTGTGTAGGAATTGTATGCAATTGTCAAGTTTGTAGCGCATGTGATCTTGCGCGGCTTGAACGAACTTAGAAACATGTTTAGGACTTGAACATTTGGTTGAAATGTGAACCTAAGAGGTTGCGAATTTGATCATAGGAACCCGATGGGAATTTGAAGCCCCATGGTAATTATGGCTCTTCGGTGAGGCTTTTTAAGACTTTGCCCAAAGAGGTGCAAAGTGCGGTTTTGGGTGCGGGGTTCGGGCCCCTTTTGAAAGCGGCGGACTCGGTTGAGCGAGTCAAGAGATGCATTGTTCGCTTGTCTTTGGAACGTTTTTGGGATACAACCAACACGTTCCACTTCCCTAATAGGGAGATGATGATCACTCTGTCGGAGTTTGCTATGTTGACTGGGGTGCCTTGCGTGGGTACGCCCATTGTGTATGGCATTTCCATATGGAGACGTAAGAGTGAGATGGTGGAGTTGTTCGGCCCTTGGGGGAATACCTGGGGTCACCATTATCGCCCCTATAGTGAGCTCTACGCTGCTTTGACTGATGCGAGGTACAAGAGGACTACCTCGGTGGAGCAGAAGGCGAAGTTTATCGCCTATCTCCTTGCCACCACTATTCTTGGTGACAAGGGAGAGCGTATCCATGCTATTTACCTCCCTAGCTTGTTGGATTGGGAGAGGGTGAGAGAGTACAATTGGGGGTTGCCGGGCTACGCCAACCTCTTGAGGTGTATGCGGTTTGCTTGCCGCGGGAATGATGAAGGATACAAGCAGACGACTCTTCCTCCCGTGAGCTTATGCGGTTTTTGGAAGGCCTTGCGGCTGCGTTTTGCTTTTTGTATCTATTTAGTGATTTGCATGATTTAAGTGTATGGTGCTTAGCTTCATATTTTGATGTAGCCTTGGTTCTTTGAGCATTTCCCGGACATGGCGCCTACGGGCTAGGAGTTGGATTTCCCGGTTTGCATGGCGTGGCGTCATAGGGGTCCTGCGCCCTTTTCGACTCTCCAGCAGTATAGGGAGGCTCTCTTGCGCCTAGATTGGCACAAGGTAACGCAATTTTGCTTTTTGATTCATGGTTTGTACTTCTTGGTGTGGAAATATCTTATATTGCATTGCTTGTATAGATTGACTACTTCCCCTGGGCGAAGTACCATGGGTTGGCTCCGGATGCTGTCCTTTCGTCCAGAGCGATAGACCGCCAGAGGATCCTGATTGCGGGTCCGTTCTCTTTCGAGTGGTATTTGGGAGAGCGAATCTTCCGTCAGGTTTATCCTGACGTGGCGGGCCCAAGGATTCCCTTGGATCCTCCCTCGACCATGTTCTTAGTGAGGTGCTTATCTCGCGAGCAGGTTGCGGAGGCCATGGTGGGCTCGGATGCTATACAGTATTTGAGGGAGCCTGCGGAGGACCTTGCGGGGCACTACTAGCAGTTCCGTCGTGATCGCCTCATGCCTTCATTTGTGGGTTTGAAGGTAAGAATTTTTTTATTCGTTATTCTATGCCTTTCTTGCTTTGTTGGCTACTATCCTTCTTTGCTTTGTAGGAGCCTCGGGTTGATGATGTTGATGTGGATATCCCGAATATGCGAGTCCGAGGTCGGGATTATGGCGGGAAGGAGTACTGGGGAGAGGTCCCGATGACGGAGGACCTTGATGAGGACATCCAGGGCCTTCCTCTTCCAGTTGGGCATCCAGGGGTAAATTCGTAATTTTACCTGTTGCATGTGATTTTTACTGCTTTTATGCTTGTATTGACTTTTCTTTGCGTAGCTTGACCTTTTGCAGACCGGGAAGGTCTTCAAGATGATGCATGCTATGAAGTCCAGGATTTCTCGAGCTCTCTCGAAGGGCACTTGCTCCAGAGCTGACTTGGATAAGGTAAACTTGATTTGCATCTTCAAAGTTGTATGCTTTGAGAAATGTATCTAATATGTTGGGTGGGTTGCAGGTTGAGTATCGTCGACCCCTTCCTCGTCGATCACGACAGGTGGTATTGTCGGATGATGAGGTTGTGAGCTCGCCTGAGCATAGTCCTTCTCGTGAGAGGAGCCCTCGGAGGGAGAGTCCTCGGAGAGAGAGGGAGCCTGTGCATCGGACGGACCGTCCTGGTGGGAGTAGGATGACTCAGTTCGTGGAGCCTACTCCTATGCCTATGCCGATGTATCCTTCTTATCCCGGGTATGCGGGGTATGCTCCTTTACTACCAGCCCCTTGTCCCTGCTCCTATGATGCCTACCATGCCTCCTTGTTCTTCGTGGGGGTATGATTCGAGTTATGCTGGAGAGGGGTTCTCGTATCGGGAGCCTGCTCGTCATTCTTCCTTTGACCCTGGCCAGCTTGCGGCGTCGATCTTTGGCGATGAGCCTCGGAGGTCGGAGGAATCATTTTGAGGTGCTCCGTTCAGATGCTGACACGGGTGAAGATTTCTATGACAATGTATTTGTATGAGATACATTTTTGAATATTTGTGTTGAACAAAATGTTCGGACTTTGCTTTGTAATATATTGCTGTTTTTATTGGTCCCTGCATATAATTAGGCTAATGCAAATGCACAAGTAGTCAAGCAAAAAGCGCAATTATAGCCATGTAGCAAAAAATGGTACAGCCAAAAAGTTCAAATTGGGTGTACCCTATCCCCCCTAAAAAAAATGAAAAAAAGAAAGGGGTGCCAAAAATGAAATAAAATTAATAAGTGTAGAAGGGATTAACAAAATAAAAGATGATAATCATCCCAAAAAAAAAAAGAAATAAGGAAATTGTGGAGTTCCCATAAATAATTAAGGAAATAATAGGAAATAGCAATAATAGAAAAAATAGGAAACTGAGCCAAATCAGAGTACAAAACGGTTAAGAAAAGTGTCCAAAACCGGGTAGAAGAGTGCTGACTCGAAAAAAGAGGCTCGGCGGCCAAAAGGGGTCGTTCAGCGGCTGACGCGAAGAAGCGGGGGTCAAAACCGGGGCCTCCAGACTCAGCGGCTGAGCCGCGAAGGCTGGGCGGCTGGCCGCTGAGTTTCAGCGGCTGGCCGCAGAAGCTCAGCGGCTGGGCCGCTGGGCCTGGGTTGCCATATTGTGGCCGCCGAACCTTCGGCGGCTGCCCTATGGGCCGCTGAAGCCTATTTTCCGATGGGTTGCCTTATTTTCGCCTTCTTTTCGTGCGAGCCCTATATAAACCTTGGGTTAGTCCGGTTTTTGGACATCTCCTTTTATGACTCCATAGTAATAGAGAGCTTTTTAGAGAGAGAAACCTCCAATTAATTCAGAATTCAGCCATGACAAGTTTTAAAGTTAAGTTCGATAAGTGGTTGCAATCTATGACCCCTGAAGAGAGGATGAGACTTGTGCCCTTTCACTTGAATGCTTTCTTCCATCTGAAGCAAGTTCAAGTTTTCTAGAACCTTCTTGAGGCTGCGGTTGATTTTTGGGATGACAAGCTTCATATTTTTAGGTTCGGGTATAACGAACTGTGTCCTCTTCCAGAAGAATTTGTTGCCATAATTGGGTTCCCTCATGATCAAGCTCCTGCAACTCCATGGCTCGGGGCCAACCTTGAAGGTTATTATAAAAGGTATCTTGGTTTATCTGCAACACAAGCCTCTGCTGTGGCTAAAACCGGTGAGCTAGACCTTAATGGTGTGATTAACATCTTTTTCCCCAAGGTAAGGGATGATCAGAATGAGACATATTATAGGCGTGCTTTTATTTTATGTCTCTTGCATAGGTACCTCTTTGTTGGTGGAGGTAATAATGGCAAAACTTGCATGCTTAGAATTGTTGAACAAATTCAAAACGATTTTACCCCTATGTCTCTTGTTCTTGGTGAAACCCTAATGTGCTTCGATCCCAAGAAGCATGAACCAACTCATGGTGGATGGACGGGAAGCTGTCTTCTCCTTCAAGTGAGTGCTTGAATAATTGCTTTGGATATAAAGTTTGAATCTTTAATGGATGCCTAACTTTAATTTTTGTTTTGTTTGGCTGTTTTGTAGATATGGCTTTTGGAGCATATGTGCTTCATTGAGAGGCCGACTAATGCGCTCAAGTACCAACCAAAGCAGTTTCCTGCCCGCCGAAGGCTTTATTATGAATCCACCATTGATGAATGGCGTGGATACCTTAAAGCTTGCCCTTTGCTAAGATGGACTGTCAAGTGGTGGGGCTTAAAATCCACAATCGGATACAGCAAGGAGACGGGATATTATCAAATCCTTGGTCTTCAAAATTTGACTTACATATTTCCTATCCGTATCATGCGGCAATATGGGAAATGCCAGATCATCCCACAGAAGGATAGTGTTGCGCCTGCAACCCGGGTTTTGACTAGTAGTATGGTGAGGTCATGGGAGTGTGCATGGGATCGTCGCCCTAAGTGGACTATTCCTCATATCAAGGCCCCAACGGCGATAACTTCAGCTTACGAAGCTTGGATGGACTGTAAGATTGCGGAAGGTCGTCGTGCATGCATAAAATCCGAACAAGATGATCTTAAGGCCCAATCGGTCAAGGCTAGCTTAAGGCTTTCTAACCCCAATGATCCTAAAGGGAAGGGTAAACAAAAGGGAGTCAAGCATATGAAAAGTGTTCTTAACCCAAAGTCCAAGAAATCTTTAGCCAAGATTACTACTAAGCCAGAGGAGAAGCCCCAAACTTGAGCCAATGATCATGAAGCCTCTACAAGTGATCCTCTAATAGAGGTTGAAAGAGAAGAAGAGCCCGTGGTCCGAGAGAGATGGGCTCCCAAGGAGCGCAAAGTGGAAGGCCCAAAGGTTGATGAACCCATGGAGGATGTTGTCCCTACTACCGAAGCTACGGAGTAGTCTATTAGAAAATACTCTTTTGGAGCATGTCTAGCTTAGGATTGCCCTTTTTTTTATGCTTTAAATTCAATAAGGGTGATGTGCCCCCTTTTTTTTTGGTTAATTTATTTTTATTGCTTAGGAATTGCCAAGTCTTGTAATGGACTTTATTATTATTTATTTATGGAGACATGCTCATTTTAATATTGCAACCTTGTGTTTATTATGTGCACAAATTTTAACAACTTTTGAATGCGAATATGATGAAGGGGCCGGGCCCAATTGTAATTGGGTTGTCCTACGTATCCTTTTAGGGGAATCAGGCCACTCGTAGTTCTTATCCGTTTTTTTTTTAACATTCAATCCCTTTTTTTTCTTTTTTACGGGATTAGTTAGCCTCTTGTGGGCCTCTCGAAAGTGTTATATTGGGTGTCTTGCCTAAGCGTAGAACCTTTCTAATTGATCCATGTTTATCCATTGACTAAATTCGATCCCGTCTAAATCTGCCAATCTTGCAGCGCCACCTGTTAAGATCTTTGTGATGATAAACGGGCCCGACCAGTTGGGTCGAAATTTGCCTCTTGGGTCAGTGACATTGGCCCTTACTTCTTTAAGTACTAAGTCTCCAACCTTAAGGTCCCTCATTTTGAGCCTTTGGTTAAAGTGTCTAGTTAGTCTGTTCTGATAGACTCTTACATTGTGCAAAGCTTGCAACCTTTTCTCATCCAGTAGGACTAATTGGTCATAGGAGGCTTGGACCCAATCTACTTTTGGGATTTGACTTTCTAAAACGATCCTTAGAGATGGGATCTCTAGTTCGATTGGTAATACGGCTTCCATTCCGTAAACCAAGGAGTACGGTGTTGCTCCCGTTGATGCGCGAACTGATGTCCTATAACCCCAAAGTGCGAATGGCAGCTTGTCTGGCCAGTCATGATCATTTTAGGACATTCTTTCAATGATTTTCTTGATGTTCTTGTTGGCTGCCTCTACTGCACCGTTGAAATGACTTTCGATGCTGGATCTTAGACTGGGCTAAAAGCTCGATTACTTCTTTCATGAAATGTGACCCATTATCACTGATGATTTCTTGAGGAACTCCATATCTAGCTATTATGTTAATCTTAATGAACTTTACCACGTGTTTTGCTTTGAGCTTTGCGTATGATTGCGCCTCGACCCATTTGGTAAAGCAGTCGATTGCGACTAGGATATATTCGTGGCCCCCTTTTCCTGTTGGGGTTATTTTACCGATGATATCGATCCCCCAAGCTGAGAAAGGCCAAGGTGAGGTGAAGGTATACAATGGGCTTGGTGGTAGGTGTTGTAGATTGGCATGGGTCTGGCATTGTATGCATCTTTTGACGAACTCACAACAATCCTTCTCCATCGTTGTCCAATAATACCCGAGCCTTATTATTTTCCTAGATAGCATTATACCGTTCATGTGCGGTCCACATACTCCTGCATGTACCTAGGCAGCGGAGGTTGACTCCGTTTGGGCTTTTCTTGTATATTTGACCTTGTACTTCCAAGAATTGGGTCGCCAGCCTTCTTAGTGCCTTCTGGGCTCTAGGGCTAGAATCAGGAGGGTACAGCTAATAAACAAGTAGATTTTGTATATCGGTGTACCACTCATCTTCTTCATCGTGGAACACTTCCAGGGTGTCGCAATATGAAGGCTCGGATCTCCTTTGTACACAGATGGGCATCATCCGAATAGTTTCGGGTATGTTAATCATGCTTGCTAACTTAGCGAAGGTGTCTGCAAATTGATTATCTTCTCGTGGAAGGTATGTAAAGTGTATTTGATTGAAATACACTATGATCTTATCTAAGTATTCCTGGTAGAGTGCCAGGGATTCACTTTTAACCTTCCATATTTTGGAAATTTGGTTAATTATGAGCGACGAGTTCCCATAGACTCGGAGTGTCTTAATGCCAAGGCTTATGGCGGATTGCAGTCCTATTATGCAAGCTTCATATTCGGCGCCATTATTTGTAACCTCATGGTCCAGTTTGACTGAAATGGGTGTGTGTGCACCTTCGGGGGATACTATCAGTATTCCTACTCCAAAACCCTTTTGGTTGGATGCTCCGTCGAAGTATAGCTGCCAAGTTTTGGTGTCTAAGCTCATAACCCCTTCATCTGGGAAGTGGTATTCATCCTTGTGATCTGGTTCGTTTATAGCTTGGTCGGCCAGGTATTCCGAAATAGCATGCCCTTTTATGGCTTTTTGATGTTCAAACTTGAGGTCGAACTCTAAGAGGAGAACGGTCCACCTTGCTATTCTACCATTTAGTATGGGCTTTTCGAATATGTATTTCAAAGCATTTTCTCTTGATCTGATGTGGATCGTGTGTTGGAGCATGTAATGTCCTAGCTTTTTGGTAGTTGCTACCAGAGCTAGACATGTCTTTTCCAGGGATGAGTAGCGGGTTTCATATTCCAGAAATTTCTTGCTTACATAGTATATGGCTTTCTCTTCCTTATCTACTTCTTGGGCTAGCATGGCCCCCATTGACGTTTCTGTGACCGTAAGGTAGAGGATTAGAGGCATGCCTGGGATGGGCGGTACTAGAACAGGTGGGTTCGGATAAATAGGCTTTAATTTTGTCAAAGGCCTTTTGGCATTGCTCGTCCTATTCCGTCTTTACCTCTTTTTTGAGTTTCTTGAATATGGGCTTACAAGTGATATTTAGCTTGGACATGAACCTGCTAATATACTGGATTCTTCCTAGGAAGCCTTTTATTTCTTTTTCCGTTTTCGGAGGTGGCATGTCTATTATGGCTTTGATCTTGGATGGATCGATTTCTAAACCTCTGGTGCTTATGACAAATCCTAGAAGTTTGCCGGATGTAACTCCAAATGCTCACTTCTTGGGATTAAGCCTCATATTGTACTTCCTAAGCCTGTCAAAGAACTTTTGAAGTGAGGGTACATGCCCTTCTCTGTTTTTGGACTTTATGATCATATCATCTACGTACATTTCAGCCTCTTTATGCATCATATCATGGAGTAAGGTCGTAGCGGTTCTTTGGTATGTGGCTCCCGCATTCTTAAGCCCGAACGGCATTACCGTATAGCAATAAGTGCCCCACTGTGTGATGAAAGTGGTTTTCGCTTCGTCCTCTTTGGCCATTAGCGCTTAATTATATCCTGCGTACCCGTCCATGAATGATAGAAGGGCGTGTCCGACGGTGTTATCTACCAAGACGTCTATATGAGGTAAGGGAAAGGCATCTTTTGGACTTGCTTTGTTCAGGTCCCTAAAATCTACACACATTCGGACTCGTCCGTCCTTTTTTGGGATTGGAACAATGTTGGCTACCCAATCGGGGTAATTGACCACTCTTATGAAGCCTGCCTCTAGTTGTTTTTGGACTTCCTCCTTGATCTTAAGAGCCCACTCTGGCTTCATTCTTCTTAGCTTTTGTTTGACTGGTTTGCAGTCGGGGTTTAGCGAAATGGTATGCTGAGCAATTTTGCGGTCTATGCCTGACATGTCCTTGTAGGACCAGACGAAAACATCCGTATAATTCTTTAGGAGTTTACGAATTGTTCGCGTTCATTAGATGTTAAAGACAAGCCTATTTGCACATGGCGAGGCCCATCATTAGTTGCAATGTTTATTGTCTCCGTTTCTTCGACTATTGAAGTCTTTTGCTCATGTTCGATTAGTGCTTTAATAACTTCTTTCGGCAATTCCGTTATGTTTTGTGAATTATTAGCAGTGAGGCAATTCGAGTAAGCAAAATCGAGGTTCATAATATTAATAGAAGCGGACAATACATCAATGAGGTCATCACTAAGGACCATAGGAATAGACTGGGGTGGACTACCCGACACTTCTAGGATAACAGACTCAGAATCAGACTTGGACTCAGAATCAGACTCGGAATCGGAATTGGGCACTCCTGTAGGACTATTGCGGATGGTGAACTTGTACTTGGCTCCCTTGACCGGAGTCCGATTTGTCTTGTGCTTCCAGGTGGTGCGGTCGGGCCCGAATGGGGCGATCGGCTTGGTCGGGTCGAAACCTTCATTGAAAAGCACAGTAAGGGGAAGTTTGGTAGTGGTCTCGTTGTACTAACGACGCTCTTCGCCAAATAAAAGCCCAAAGTCGTTGGGTGCCATGTCATTAGCCCAATCTTTATTGGATTGGTCCTCATTGGGAGGTATGGGTGTGTCTTCACTCATGAGGAAACAGTCTTGAAATGCCTCAAAGCCTGGCATTAGGATCCCGTTGATCATGTATGGTTCAGGGAATCCATTGTAAGGATATGGGTCGCCTTCCTGAAGGAATTGCCCATTGAGGGTGAGGGGATAAGGATCCATGTTATGTGTAATGGGTTTGTTAGCCGCAAGGGCTCTTTTCTTAGCCATTACTTTGGATATGTAGGCCCTAACTTCTTGCCTTGTGGGCCTGTAGCCTAGCCCAAATAAGTCATTTTTGATCTTGGTGTTCCAAAAGGCTTGAGCTACCTTGGGATGAGGGCCCAAAGTGGTGCCTGGGAAATGACCTTGCTTTCTGAGTAAAGCATTCACATTGAGTGTGGGCTCTATTGTTTCTATGAAGGCTATCTTCTAAAAACCCCATAACTCCTCGTCTTGCTCATTATGTTCTATCTTTAGGACTGGAGCTTTCTCAATCTGGGCTATCATAGTATCAGCGCAGACCTCCAAGGTGGATCCTACTAAGGATAGTTTCACCTTTTGATGCAGAGTTGAGGCTACATCATTTAACCCGTGTAACGAGGGCCTTCCCAAGAGTAGGTTCAAAGTGGCTGGAATGTCGATCACATGGAATTGGACCATTTTCTCAATGGGCCCAATATTGATATTCATGGAGAAGGTACCCAATACGTTTCTTTTGGAATTATTGTAGGCCCTTAACCCTTGTGCGGAATGCGCGAGGTTGTTACAGTCTATTTTGAGGTCTTCAGCAGTCCTCAAGGGGCATACATTTACAGCCGAGCCATTGTCGACTAAAGTCATAGGGACTTGTCTATGTTGACAGATTACAGTAAGGTAAAGGGCTTTGTTGTGGTGAATACCTTCGGGTGGAAGGTCTTTATCAGAAAAGGTGATGGGCGTGGATGACTTTCCTTGGATTAGGAGGTTGACTACCTCTTCAGGAGTGGCATTTGGAGAAATGGTGGTTGCGTTCAAGGCCTCTAGCATGGCCCTTCTATGAGTGATAGAAGTGGTTAACAGTTGCCATATGGATATGTCGGCTTTTGTTCTTTGCAGTTGCTTGAGGATATTGGTCCCATCATCTTCTTTCGCCATTTCCCTTTGGGCTGAATCCCTATTGGGGATGGCTACAGGCTCTACGGGTTGGATTTGAGATGGATCCATATAGATGTTTTTGGGCCTGAATTGGCGTCCCGATCTTGTGAGATAGTTTAGAGTTTTGTCATCTTCTTCCTTCTCAACATCGGAGATATCATACCAGACTTTTCCATTAGCTATGTCATGGACTTGAGGAATCAACACATCTTCTGGATCAGTATATGCCCCATTATCTTCCTCATCACTATCCCAAAGGCCGCAGACGTCCAGCGTGGATCTTGGGCTTGGGTATGGTGGTATGGCCTGCCCAATAGGTGTGATCAAATAGGAGGGATCAAACCCTTCTTCTATGTCAATGGCAAAAGAGTTCCCAAGGGGATTGTTGTTGTTACTGGGCGGTGGTACATCTTTAGGCAATTGTATGGTGCCATTGTCAAACAAGTCTTGGATTTTATCCTTAAGGGTGTAACACTTTTCCGTATCGTGCCCACGCCCCCTATGGTATTTGCAGAATGCGGACTCGTTCCAATTTGGTGACCTTTTCTCTACAGGTGGATCGGGAGTAGGCCCAAACGGATGTAGATAGTCTCCTTTTTATGAACTTATCTAGAGCCTTGACATAAGTCATCCCGAGGGGAGTGTACCTTCTTGGACGCCTATCAGCTATGGCGTTCACTTCATTTCCTCTACTAGTGGAGGTATGGTTGGCACTGGTGTATTTCTTGTCCTTATATCCACTTGTGTTGTTATTGTAAGTGACTTTGTTCTTCCCCCTTTGGAGTTGGTCATCTTCAATGGCCATGCCCACTTCAGTTAATTGGGCATAGGTGGTTATGGGTTGAAACTTCATGTGTTCGCGGTATTCAGATGCCAGATTCTGGACTAGCATGCGGATTTGATCCCTTTCAGATGGGCGATCAATCATTTCGGCGACCTTAGTCCTCCATCTTCTCACGAAACTAGTGAATCCTTCTTTGTCTCTTTGCTTGGTGATGTCCAGCTCTCTTAATGTCATGGGTGGCAAGACATTGTCAGCATATCTCTGAAGGAATAGTGTGGATAGATCTTCCCATTTTTCCAACTTTTGGGTGGGCAACTTGAAGAAGCAGGCCCTTACAGCAGGATCCAAGGTTTGGGGAAAGAGGTGAACATACAGCTCTTGTTCAATGCCTCTAAGGCCCAATGCAGTAGTAAAAGCCCTAATGTGATCTTGTGGATCGTCGGTTCCTTTAAATGTGGGAACTTCAGGCATGGAGAACTTGGTAGGCAATTTTCCCATGATGTGGGGAGCATAGCCCTCAGAATTAATGATCATGTCATTGAAGGCCCGACTCTTACCTAGAACGGATTCAAGCCTGTTTAGCTTGGCTTGAAGCTCTTGCACCTCTTTAGTGGAGGGTCCGGCCTTTTCCCCATCGGGCTTCGGCTCGTCATCATATTTATTAGGGGGATCCAACTTGGCGACACGGGCTTCCATATCAGTGAATCTAGCTTTCAAAACGACCATTTGGGCTAAAAGGTCATCCATCTTTTGGTCAGCGGTTCTCTCGTCGTCTCCAGACATAGCGGACTTAGGTGAATTGGATGGTGAGGTTTAAGGTGACAGTGGCGGTGTGCGAAGGTAATCGAGCCAAACAGGGCCCATGAACTGTGCTTGTGGTGAAGGTTCGAATGACAACTTGCGGACTAACCTCTTTCTGGACTCGTCTCTCTCCCACTCCCTAGGACCAGGATCTCTACTTCTTCCAATTCTGGACATAAAAAGGCCCTTTTAAGAAAATAGAAATAAATGGGAACCTCCACATAATAATAAAAGTTTTATTTTAAAATAAATGTGGGAAGAGAATCTAGCACTAATCCTCAACATGGTGATCTTTTGGGTAAGACACGATTTTAGTAAATAGCATATTCTAATCAATGATCTTTCGACTTTATTAGAATTATAAATACTCTTGACTTGAATATGGGCCCCTAATTTAGAAAAAGAGAAATACTGTTGACTTGCATATGGAATTAAGTTGGACTCTTTTTTTTATTTGGTGAAAGATCATTGACGGGAATATGTTATTTGCATGCAATCTAATTCTGATGGAAAGGAACGTCTTCCTAACATGGTCACTAGCATCGTCGGAGTCATACAGGGATTCTTTTTCCTAAAAAGATAAGATCCTAGACTCTATTTGTAAACCTGACCAAGCGTACAAGCAAACAAAAGGGAAACCTTCCCTAACCAGAACTCAATAAAAGAATCCTAAGAGGGGATCTAATCCTAATAATATATGGAATTTAATCACATAGCAAAGGAATAATTAATAATATAGCAAATAAAGCAATTAGCACTTTGATATGGACTATGAGACATAATGCAGTGGTTTGACACAATCTATGGTTGGATAAGGTAATCCATGGCCGGATGCGTTTTGTCATCTATGGGGTGCATGGTAAGACTAGATGTACCGTTTTACACATCTCGAATGGAAACATGTAAATGTCACGGGTTGGAACACGACTATGTGCAAAGGTAATTCGGACCGAGTGGGTCACTGGCCTAAGTCATAGACAATGTTCCAAGGTGTAGATCCTATAATGGTATGGTGATGTCTTTCAACATCTTGCAAAGATAATGCATGCAATATGAATGATATGGATGCAAAAAGGCAAAGAAAATAAACACGTACGGTAATTGAATCAAATAGCTAAAAATAAATCATTGACATGGATAAGTGTTCGAATAACATCCTCTTATTAAGTCCCCAGTGAATTCGCCACTGTAAGAACCATCGCCTTTCCGGCGCGTTTTCGATTTTTAGTTGAGATTAATGGTTCTTAAATAAGTGTCACATGCGATTCAGATTAATTATAAAGAACAATAATTTGCAAATAAGAAGTCGCCACCAATTTTAAGGAAACAATTGAAAACCATCAAAAGTGCACCCCAATTCCTATTGGGAATTGACTCATGCCCATGGGGACTAAGTATTAAGTTCGGGGATGCAGGTACGAAATAAACAAAATGAATCTCATCTAAATCGCCCGTATTAATGGCCTCTACTAAGCTTATCCATGTCAAGTATTTATCAATGCTATATGGTTCCATACGAATCCGGTCGTCCAATGGTCCTAAATTAACTAGGCGGGTTAAGAACAACCAAATCACCTACATTATCACTTTTGCACGATTTATGTCCAATTTACATGCATACTATTTGACAAGCATAAACATGATACAAAGCATTAATTAACGCTCCAACCTACCAACTTTGCTAAACGCGCCATGTATTGCATATGCACATCAATAAAACCGTTAGTATCTTCAAAAGAATAATAATAATGCAAAGGTGCATACTTTATGCTAACATAAACCTAGGAGGCTACTACATTCACGCAAAAAACTATGAAAAGATGTAAATTTGCATAAACTAATAAAAAGACACAAACTTTATACTAACTAATCGAGCATAATTATATACAAAATCAAAAGCATGCAAATTTATTCAACCCTAATCAAAAGCTAAATAAAACATGATGAACGAACAATAAAACAAGAGATTTAATAAAGAATTAGGCCCTCAAGATGGTTAACCTGGACGTTCTATTCGAACGGGACTAGTAGAATTGAAATTGCTCTTCGATCTTGGGTGCTAGGCTAGGTGTGTTGCTTGCTTGAATCTTCAGATTTCTGAATTTGGGGAAATATGTGCTCTCAATGCTCTCAAAATTATGAACTGACTGCCCTCCTGCAGAAGAGGGTGAAATGGAGTATTTATAGAGTTGGGGGACGGATTTAGAGGCCTAGGGCGAGAAGCCCGGCGCCAAAACTCGGCCCAGTCAAAAAACAGGTTCAACGGCCACACGGAGGGCAGCTGGGGCCCGCGGTGGCCGCTGGGGCTCAGCGACTGGCCGCTGAAACTCAGCTGCTGGCTGCTGGGGCCAGCGGTTGCCCTGACAGCCCCCGCTGTCACGCGCTGGCCGCTGAGCAGCCTGCGAAGGCCGCCAGGCCTGACGGCGCGCGCGTGACTAGGGTTTTTGACTTTTTGTGCTCTATAAATTACGAAATTGCCCTTGGGGTGGCCCAAGGGGCCGAATTGAGCGGTTTTGACCCAAATCTTCGAGACGCGATATCTCTTGATCCAGGAACCTGATTGAGGCAAGGTCAAAGGCGTTGGAATCCTTATAACAAGGGATATCCAAAGACTGAGGTTTTAAGGAATTTGGTCTAGATTTTTGAGCAATGTCCTTTTCTACTTACGTCCATGTTAACCCATTACCATCATCATCGGGCGTTGCGGTGTCAGGGGATGAGAACCGATTAGGGTGTCTACAGGTTGTTGGTTACCTCATGATCTAACTTGACGGCTGTGGGAGTATGTGCGCCTTCGGGGCTGACTAATAATACTCTTACGCGATAACCTTTTTGGTTTGATGCTCCGTCAAAGTATAATTGCCAAGTGTTTTCTTCGACACTCATTATTCCTTCATCTGGAAAGTCATGCGTGGCATCTTTGCTAGTAATTGGGTTTTCAGCAAGATGTTCATAAATGGCATGTCCTTTGGTCACCTTTTGGTGTTCAAAAGTTAGATCGAATTCTGAAAGTATGACGGTCCATCTTGCTATTCTTCCACTAAGGATGGGTTTTTCGAACAAGTACTTTAACGTGTTCATCCTCGACTTTATATGAACGGAATGTTGTAGCATGTAGTGTCGGAGCTTCTTGGTTGCAGTGACCAATGCGAGACACGTTTTCTCTAGGGTGGCGTATCGTGTTTTGTATTCTAGGAATTTCTTGCTAAGATAGTATATTGCCTTTTCGTCATTCTCCACCTTTTGGGCCAACATAGCGCCCATGGCGGTTTTTGTGACTGTTAGGTATAGTATAAGAGGTTTTCCAGGAATGGGCGGAACCAGTACGGGTGGTTTAGCTAAGTACTCCTTAATCTTGTCAAAGGCTTGTTGGCATTGATCATCCCAAGTAGATTTAGTGTCTTTTTTGAGCTTCTTGAAGATGGGCTCGCATGTAATAGTCAATTTGGATATGAATCGACTTATATATTGGAGTCGTCTCAGGTCCCCTATTAGGTAATGAAAGTGGTTTTCTTCATATCTTCTTCGATCATTTATATTTGGTTATACCCTGCATAGCCGTCCATGAATGATAAGAGGGCATGTCCTGCGGTATTATCCACCAATACATCTATATGTGGCAAGGGAAAGTCGTCCTTTGAACTTGCCTTGTTCAGATCTCTAAAGTCAACACACGTCCTTACTTTGCCATCCTTTTTTGGAATGGGCACTATGTTAGCAACCCATTCTGGATATTGAGCAACTTTGATAAACCCTGTTGCGAGCTGTTTTTGCACCTCTTCTTTGATATTCAGTGCCCACTCAGGCTTCATTCTCCGAAGTTTCTGCTTTAATGGCTTTGAATCCGGATTGAGAGGTATTGTATGTTGCGCTATTTCGCGACTTATTCCCGACATATCTTTGTAGGATCAAGCGAAAACGTCTACGTATTCTTTTAAAAGATTTATAAAGCTTTCTCGCTCTTTGGGAGTTAACGATAAGCCAATGCGCACTTAGCGCAACTCTTGATCGTTTGCAAGATTGATTAATTCTGTTTCTTCCACAATTAAAGTCTTTTGTTCATGCTCTAATAGTGCTTTAGTTACTTCTTTGGGCAATTCTTGTTCATCTTTTGAATTATTAGCTACTAAGTAATCCAAGAAGTAAGCAAAATCAGTAATTATTTCATTGATAGGGGAAACTGAAACATCAACTGAGCCATTACTATTGGCTTTAACATCTTTCGACTTGCAAGCGGAATTAAACATAGATCTTGGTGGACCACCCGACTCTACTATATTAGACTCGTCTTCGGAGTCGGACTCGGTCCGGTCGAAGTCTATGTCTGAGTCAGGCTTGGATTCTTTGGAGATTGTGATCTTGATCTTCTTCCCATTGGCTCATGTCCAGCTTATAGTACGCTTCTGCTTTGTGAGTTGATCCTCGTTTGGAGTGATCAACTTAGTTGGGTCAAAGTTTGCATCCTGGATTGCATTATTGACATTGTGGAGCTCTTCATCTTTTGGATGGCGATGCTCTTGTCCAAATAATAGACCCAAAACATTGTTGGGTGTGTCCTCTACCCAATCAAAGTTTAGCCTCCTTCTTACATGCAAAGGAGGGATGAAGGTGATCCTTCCTTTGTTAGGAGCTTCGGATAAGGCCCTATATCATGCGAACGACCCCCTCATTGATGAGGTCTTGTATCATGCGTTCCAGGTGTGCACATTCGTCTGTGTGATGTCCCCTTCCTTGATGATAGATGCAAACAGCAGTATGATCCCAGCCTTTACCCCTTTTTTCGGGATCTGGATCGGGTGTTGGCCCGATGGGTCCTATAATACCTTTCCAAAACAGGTCCTGAAAGATTTGCGTTGGGGTTGAAAGGATAGGGATATATGCCCTCCTCGGCATTCGGTTATGGCACTCTTTCTCAGGACTGACGGTGTTTTTGTAGTTACATGGTTGAACCTTTATGAGATCTTGGATTCTGTGTTTCAACGCCCAACATTCTTCAGTGTTGTGGCCTCTTCCCCTGTGGTAATTGCAAAACTTACGTGGGTGCCAAGCGATCCCTGGAGGGACAGGATCAGGGGTTGGCCCTAGTGGTCTTATGATTCTGATACTTATGAGTATCTCAAGAGTGTGAGCGAGATGGAGAGGTAACGGAGAGAAGTTTCTTTTGGTCATATCCCTCATGGATGGGACGTGACTAAGTGGGACACTGACGCTTTGGCGGAGGATAGATGTGGAATGCGCTTCTGCGTCTTCTCTTTCTTTTCTATTCATTTCGATGTTAGTTACCTCTTTGTTTATTTGTTTAAGGCCAACAGTGATTTCCTTGACCAACTCCTCAATTGATTTCTTGGGGGTACTGTTGGTTGTGCGAAGGTCATCTTCCTCATCGCTATCCCAAATTCCGGCCTCCTCTAGATGGAGGGAGTCAATCTTAAATGGTTGGATACTATGTCCAATTGGCACAATCAGGCAAGAGGGGTCCTCTACCTCTTTTTTATTTGTAATGATGAAAACTACGCCTAGAGGATTGGTGTTGTTATTTGGAGTGGGAACATTATTTGGCTTGGGAATAGTCCCATTGTCAAAAAGATCCAAGATTTTATTCTTGAGTGTCCAACACTTCTCGGTGTCATGTCCTTTTCCTCTATGGAATTTGCAGTAAAGATTAGGATTCCATGACGGGCTCCTCATTTCGACATCGGGATCCGGAGTGGGGCCCACGACATTGAGGTAGTCGTTCTTGACAAGCTTTTCCAAAGCTTTATCATAGGTCATACCCAATGGGGTGTACTGCCTTTGCGGTTTGTCGTAGACAACATTGATTTCATTAACCTTGTTGGAAGAGTTTCCCGAATTGGGTTTCTTCTTGTAGTTTGAGTTATAAGCGCCTTTGTTGAAGAAGTCCTTGTTCTTTTCCTTTTTGAGTGCTTGATCATCCTCTATGAGCAATCCCACACTATTGAGTTGTGCGTATGAAATAATTGCTTGGTATTTGAGAGGATTCAAGTAAGGAGGTTGTAAGCTCTTGATGAGTTTTCGGATTTGCTCTTCCTCGGATGGACCGTCGAGCATTTCGGCCACTTTAGTTCTCCATTTCTTGACAAAATCAGTGAAGCTTTCATTTTCACCTTGCTTGATTGCTTCCAACTCTCTCATGGTGGTTGGTTGGATGACATTGTCGGCATACCTAGAGAGGAATAAACTGGACACTTTGTTCCATTCCTGAACCTGGTTGGGCTCGAGCTTGAGAAACCATGCCCTAACAGTGAGGTCCAAGGTTTGTGAGAAAAGATGAATATAGAGGTCAGGATCTACTCCTCTTAGGCCCATTGCAGTGGTTAAAGCCCTTATGTGATCTTTTGGATCATCGGTCCCTTTGAAGATGGGGACTTCGGGCATAGAGAACTTTTGTGGGAGCTTCCCCTTTATGTGAGAGGAGTATCCTTCAGCATTGATCATGTAGTCACTTATGATCTTGTTTTGAGTTAGAGCTAACTCAAGGTTCTTAATTTGAGCACTTAGCTCTTCTACCTTGTCATCTCGTGGTGGAGGATCATCCTGGTTAAGAGGATCGATTTCTTTGACCTTGCTCTCTATCCATGTCACACGGTTCCCATAGTTTCTAACATTTTCATCATTTCAGTCAACATCTCATCAGTAGTCTTAGGTGGTGGAGGGGGCACATTATCTTCGGCCATTTCAGTCAATTCAGAACAAGATGGTCGATACAGAGGGGAAGTAACAAATACTGCGTCAGACCTAGCTTTTCTAGAGGGGGGAGATTCCAATACGAGCTTCCTAACCAGACGTTGATTACTATTATCGCGTTCCCAACTTTTCGGATCGACTGTTTTCTTCCCAATCCTGGACAGTGGATAAGACTTAGAAAAGGAAAGACTAACAAGTTCCACGAAAGAAAAGTTTTAAAACAAAGATGGGAAGTTTCTATCCAGGATATTCTATCAACATAGTTACCCTTGGGGACTAAGTAATAGGTTTAGGTCAAAAGATCTCGACTCAATATGGGATAAAGTAAAAGACCAAAAGATATTATACTCTTGACTAAAAGGAGAGGGGAGAGATATTATCTCGACTCAATATGGGATAAAGCAAAAGATATTATACTCTTGACTAAAAGGAGAGGGGAGAGATATTATCTCGACTCAATATGTGATAAAGCAAAAGATCAAAAGATATTATACTCTTGACTAAAAGGAGAAGGGAGAGATATTATCTCGACTCAATATGGGATAAAGCTAAAGATATTATACTCTTGACTAAAAGGAGAGAGGAGAGATATTATCTCGACTCAATTATGGGATAAAGCAAAAGATATTATACTCTTGACTAAACGGAAAGGGGGAGAGATATTATCGAGCTCTTTTGACCTAGACTCACTACCTACATAAAGGGGAAAGAATATAGCAATCATATCTTTCCTAAGGTCACGAGCATCATATAGAATATTTGGGGATATTATTTCCCAAAAATAAAGATTTTAGACTCGATCTTGAGACAAAATCTAGACTCAAAAGGGGAAAGATCCTAATTGGGGTCTAACCTAATATTCTATGACAACCAAAAAGACTACACAAAGATTGCATTCACATATGGGCAAACAGCAAACAACGCAATATGACATGATTATGCAAATCTAGCATGGACATGGGACTGAGTTTCAACCTAAAACATTGATTCTAGTTCATGCAATGGGTTAGGCTTAAGGGTTTTGGTCACAAGGTACTCATGATCAAGAATGTACTACAATTCGTGGGATACGCGACAATGTGAGGCATTCTAGTTATCCTACTCGTCGAGTGGACCAATGCGTAGGAAGGTACATGAGGTGGGGGGATCCATGTTGCTTGGCAAAGAAGAATCGAGAGGGATTCTCACCAAGGCACTTCACCACACTCCATTGGCTAAAAACTGGTTTGAACTTGTAAAAATAAGCTCGGAAGTCGCGCATGCACATGAATGCAATGAACGCAAATTAATAGATGAATGACAAATCACAAAATAATAATAAGAACACTCAAGGTAGTGAACCAAGCAAAAATAGTTATAATGAATCGATTTTCAAGTTACACCCTCTTAATCATGTCCCCAATGAAGTCGCCACTGTAGACTGCCGTTATTTTTCTCCCCTTTTTCCCTTTTTTCCGCGTGCCTTACATTCGTCCCTCCTTTCGGGGGGTTGGGCTTTTGCGGACAGCCTGGGAGAGCGTGTTGGGTGATCGAATTTCGTGAATCTTTTAGTGTATATGCACATGGATATTTCATACCATGGACATGATTAAGATTGTCGGAAGTCGCCACCAAATTTTATGGTAATTTGGAAACCTTGGAGATCAAGTCGATAGTCTAGAAAGACGTCAACTCAACTCCTATGCACCCCAATCCCTATTGGGGAAATTGACTTCATTAATGAGTTCGGGGGTGTAGGTATGAGTTAGGAAGGTGTTAGGCACCCAACTCGCCTGTTTAACAACAACGGCCTTTACTAATCGATTCAATATAATTATTAATTCTACGGTTCCAAACAAGTTTCAATTTGTCCAAATTTCTAGTTTTAACTAATGGGTTTGAATAATTATTATTAATGTGACCACATTTAACAATTTATCAAGTTACATGCTTTTATTGCTAGAAAACGATAAATATGCTAAAACCTGCGAGTGAGAAGGGAAACAAGCAATTCATCCACCAATTCACAAACAAAGCATGATTTAATTATAAGAAGCAATAAATAACAAAAATAAAGCATTCATTCATCCATTCATTAGGCTTAATACAAGCCCTTTTGCTCAAAACGCGTCATGCATGTACATATCACATAAACCAAAATCGTTAGGAATAACAAGCAATTTATATAATTTATTGAAAACCCTCAGGATGGATTTCCTGGATGCTCACAATGAACTTCTTGGGTTTTTATACTTGAATTCTTGCTCTTGATGAAGTATGAAGGTTTATTTTGTGGTGGTAGGGCTAATCCTAAATAAGGAGTAGAATCAGAATTTCTGATTTAATATGAGAGAGAGAGAGAGAGAGAGAGAGAGAGAGAGAGAGAGAGAGAGAGAGAGAGAGAGAGAGAGAGAGAGAGAGAATTTCCAACCTCTGAGAGAGAAACTGTCAACCTCTTCAACTGAACCCTAAGGTTTGTTTATATAGAAGAGGGGAGCTGTCAGGATTTGGCATGGAAATCGAATGGGCCTCGAAATTTGCTGTCCGCGAGAAAAGGTCTAGGCGGCCAAGCCGCTAGGACAAGCGGTCTAGCCGGCAGGCCAAGCGGTCAAACCGCTTGGCAAGCGGCGCAACCGCTTGTCCTAGCGGCCACCGCTTGTCCTAGCGGCCACCGCTTGGACCTGGAGCGGTGTGCCTGCATAGGCGTCTGGCATACTTTTTGTGCAGGGGAGGATTTTCCGAGGGGGTCCACACGGGATTGACTGAGTTCCCTTGTTTGACCAAGGGTTGAGTCATGGGTTTGGGTTCCCTTTCGGGCCCTTAGATTCAAAGAGGTCTATCTTTCAGTTTTGGACTCCAACTGAATTGAGTCCAACTGGTTTTGGATCACCTGTACAAAAGGCTTCCACTGGTATATTCAAATGAACTGGGCTAATCATCAGAGCAATTATTCTCACAACCCAATTTCGAGCAAAATCCAATCCTTTCATCATCGGGTTTTTACGGGGACTTATTATAGACACAATTTTTGGTGTCTACAAGATGTGAACTCGAGATGGCCTCTAACGGTTACAACGCATGAGTTCACAAATCCGAGATGACTTAGAATACAACGGCAAACCTTGTTTCTTCTGGTACCTAAGCACAACGCATGGAGATGTGAACCTGAGATGGCCTCAAACGGTTACAACGCATGAGTTTACAAATCCGAGATGATTTAGAGTACGGCGGCGAACCTTGTTCCTTCAAGTACATAGGGTACAACGCATGGAGATGTGAACCCGAGATGGCCTCTAACGGTTACATCGCATGAGTTCACCAAACCGAGATGATCCTATGTACTATGTCTTCAAATACATAGGCTACAACGCATGGAGATGTGAATCCGAAATGGCTTTGAACGGTTACATCGCATGAATTCACAACATCGAGATGATCCTGTGCATTATGTCTTATTTGCTCTTCAAGCTACATGGTCTGTGGCACCCTGGAAAAAAAACACTTGCAAGGCATACCAAGTATAAAACATGCATGAACAAGTAACAAGAGCAATACAAGGCTTATAATTGAGTTTGTGGCCGCAGATCTAGAATAGTCGCATAACCAAACTAAATTCGGAAGAAAGAAAGAGGTCAAAAGGTCAAAACTACAATTATTCCTAGCTATGTGACAAGTCGCATAAAGTTGCTGATGCTCAAATTTCATGGATACTTAATTGTCACATGAGAATGTTACAGAAACAACAACCGAAAGAAATTAAATTAAAGTCTTGACAAACCTTGACTTCCACTACGTGATAATGGCTCCAGAGCACTGTTCAAAATTCTTTTTACCTCTAATTACTATATGCAGCACATAGAGACAAGGAATGAAGTCAAAGAATTAATTAAAAGTCAAATCCCATGTACTCAAACTCTTTATATTCATTGACGTAGCAAGGGTAACAAGGACGGAAATAAAGCTAATGGTAAAAGTAACTGGTAAAGCACCGCTACGAGAAGACTGCGACAAAACCTCTGATGAGGGAACCCATGTTTATATAGCCGATCTTGGTAGGAAACCTACTGGAATTCATACACCTAATTTGATTCGGAAACCAAGTACAACCGTAACACAACTCGACGTCCAATTTACTTTTTTGGAAATATTTCCGAATCCCCAAATTATATTATACGGCTACTATACGGACTACTCAACTAAGTCGAACATTAGTTTAACACTAGTGAGACGACTACTTGGCGATCAAGGTATTTGTTAAAAAAAGGATTTACTCAATCAAGTGAAGAAAAACAAAATTGTCTACACAAACACAGTCTCTCTCGCCAAGTCAAACATTTGACAGAGGAACGACCACAAGTTTGATACTACACACAATAAATCAGTTATTTACCCGCCAAGTCGAATGTTCGACAGGGTTAGGGTGACAACACCGAAGCGTCATTTACAAGACACGACAACGGTTTGTCAACGCAGGGTTAAAACCTTGACGTTTACCACGTTACTCAATTACGTCAGCACTCGACCTGGGAGGCGTAGTCAGATGTCAAGTTGAGCGACAGACTATACGGTAGACTCATTTGTCAACAAGTCAAGTTCGAGATTACGTCACGCTGAAACACTCCAAGCCGTGTACGTGACTTAGTCTCGAGGGGGCAATTTGTAGGCACTAAAAGTTTGTTAAGTGCCTTAATTAAATTTAATTAATTATTTTGGGTTAAAAATATATTTAACTTAATTTAATTAATTTGTCCAGGAAATTAAGATGGGCCAAAAGCCATCTAAAGGGGCTTATGTTTAACCCTTGGGCCAACCCATACCTGTTGGGCCAAATAAACGGTTAAATCGGCCAAACCCACAAGAAAAGACTACCAAGTCAACAAATTGGGCCAGTCCATGACTACCAAGCCCGTAATGGATTGGAGCTCCCTGTACCTCTCCATAAATACCAAAGTCTCTCTTCATTCCAGGGGTTGGAAATTATCTACAAGCAAAAAGCCCTGCTAGAGCATTTCCTCCACCGCCTTTGCAACCTTGATCGAGATTCAAGTCTTCAAAGACCCTCGATCAAGAACACTCAAATTGAAGAGCTGCAGAAACACAACCTCAACGACTTACAAGTCATCACAAGGTGCACTTACATCACAACACTTCCATTCGAGACCAAGCCTAGGCCCTCGAATCCAGATTTACGCGTTCGCCGAATACGTAACTACTTTGTTCGAGATCAAGTCATTCGACCCTCAACTCAAAGTCAACGTGGAGACAGAATCAGAGGATTTATATTATTTGTTCATTGTAACAGATAAAGTACAGAGATTGTAAGTAATACATTCAAATCAATACAAATTATATTTGTTCAACTTATTTTTGTCTACGCATTAAATTTGTTGTCTACAATTACATTGAGTTTTTAAAGTATTATATATTCAAGTTAATGAAAATAAATAATGATCAAGAAACATAAAGTTCCTAACATACGAGTATGTCATAAATTCTACATGATAATTGTTAACATCTAGTTTGCAATATTAAACAGATTTAGTGAACTATTATTAGAGCCTGTTCTCTTCCCCTTCTTTTTATTAAACTTACCTGCACAATTTTGAACTGAATTTTACTGAACTTAATCTACAATTACTAAGAGTAAATTTGTTCTTTGGTTTACCGAACTCTACTGAACTTTTCTGAACTGAACTTCTTTTTTTCTAAAATGAACTGCATTTTACTGAATACTTCAAGGGGGAGTTGAGGAGAAAAAACCCTTATTCATAATTTTATGTGAAACATTTGTTATTTTTTATTTTTAAAATTTAAAATTGAAGTCTATTTATAAATAATATTACGAGCCAACTAGTATAGGGTAGTGCTAAATACCAAACCCTAAAAATTAAAGTTCCTAAAGTACTCTAAATTTAAAAATGGAAAACAACAACCAGCTGAAACAACAGACGAGATCCCAATAATCTGATACAACAGTCACTCTTTTAAAGGTCAAATGGAGAAAACGATTATTGAATTGGAGAATAACATATGTGAAAAGGTAGAAAAATTATAAAAACAAATGAAGAATAGCACCAAAACAATGAAAAAAGGCTCAACTACTCAAGGTAGATATTACCAAAAGAAAACATACCCACCAAGGCACCAATCCTAAGATAGTACATCACGAATGGACAATTAGATAGACGTAAAGTTTAGTGATATGCGCCCAATTTAGGCGCAGAGTTCTGCGTCTAATTTAGGCGCAGAGTTCACTAATCTGCATTCAATTTAGGCGCAGATACAAGTTTTTCATGTTTATTTGGGGTACAGCTCTCAGATTATTTTTTGAAAATAAATAAATAACGTGAGTATATAATTATATACGCCCAAATCGTTTAGATCAGTCCGAAATTTACTTTATAGTAACTCCTTATATGTTTGTTATTCACTACTTTCGTGATTCATGAGTAAGTTCATCAATTAGCAAGTTGAATCGTTAATAAAAATGGTAGACAACTGTTATAAGTTGGGGTAAAGGGATGGGATTATGGTGTAAAATTAAAAGGAGGGCAATGTTGGTATTTTTTTATTAGGGTTGTGGTATTGATTAAGTAGGGGTGTGACATTAATGCGAACTACTAGTATATTACGATATTACTAGAATATCTTTGACATTATGGTATCTTTTCTAATCCCCCCCCCCCCGCCACTCAGTCCCTTCTCTCTCTTTAGCCATCTCCCTTTTCTCCTCCAGGTCCTCACGATCACAAATCTCGTATATCCACTGCAATTTCGGCCACCCACCACCACCACCTATGTGATACCCCAATATTTTCTATAATTATAATATCGATTATAATTCATTTATAATTAGTTTCGGAGATTTAAATCGTATATTTATTTAACGATTCGATTTACTCAAATTAAGCCATAATAATATAAATTATTATTATGGGAATTTCGGGATTTATGATTATCAAATTGAGGGATTTAATTAAAATGATTTCGTATATGAATGAGGTTTATTCATATTGTTTTAATTAGCTTTAATTAACATTTAATTACTTTTAATTGTGTTTTAATTAATTATTAAATCTGAAAATAATCCTAATTCTAGTAGGGTTTGACTTTCCTTGACTGACACTTATATAAGCAAAGAGATGGGTCAGTTGATCAATTTACAGAACTGAGCCAAAAACCCAATTCTCTCTCTTTATCTCTCCTCACACACGACACTCTCTCTCTCTCTCTCTCTCTCTCTCTCTCTCTCTCTCTCTCTCTCTCTCTTTCTTCTCTCTCGGCCTCACGCACACACACTCTCTCTCTCCACCATTGTTGCCACCCCTTCGCCGGAGAATATCAGGGCACCACCAGGTGAGCCGCTCCCCTCTCCTCTCTATTCCTTTCTCTCTCTTTCTTCTCCTCTCCCTCGCTCCCCTATTTTCTCTCCCCCGTCCCCTATTTTTCTGTTCCGTGGCTGTCACGCCACCAGGCCGCGCCTGGGTGGTCGCCGGCGGGTGGCCGACGCAGCTGGGCCTTGCCTGTCGCCTCTCTCCTCTTCAGTCTCTCTCTCTCTCTCTCTCTCTCTCTCTCTCTCTCTCTCTCTCTCTCTCTCTCTCTCTCTCCTCTCTCGCAAATTCTCTCACTTTCTCTCTCCTGGTCGCTAATCGCCGGTGAGCCACCACCACCGACCACGGTGGTCAGGTGGGTGGTGATGGTGCTGATGGGTCCGACCATCGGTCCCCTTGTGGGTGACCGTGGTCGAGACTTGCACAATAAGTTAGGGTTTTGAATTCAATAATTTCGTTTTTAATTAATTTCGTATTTTCAGTATTTTTCAATAAATGTTTATATTTTTCTGTACTCGTTTGGAGTTCGAATCTGGATTTTCAAAAGCCTAGATTGGTTGGAATAAATCAAAAAATTTGATAAAAAAATATTAGTTTACAGTTTCAGTAATGTTTGATTTTTCGTAATTGCTAATTATGTCTCGGTAATTGCTTTTAATTAGGACCAAACGGACAAGCGTGATCGAGTTGTGATTAGTCAAGTCACCTACTGCTAAGTGAGCATTTGTTAGGTAAGCGATTGTGCCTACGTCCTTCTAAAGCCCCATCAAAACTATTTTGATGTGTTATGTGCTAATTGATAATTATTTGTAAATTTAATATGCTAAGCATGATTAAATTATATCGTCGTTAGTTATGAGAATATGAATTATATTCTTTGCTGTTAATATGATTTATAATGAGTATAATGAGATTATGAAGTTTCGTTAATTAATTAGTTCATATGCTAATTAATGTTTAATTATGGCGATGTTGAATTTCTAATATTATTATGATATAATAATATGTGCTATTTGGAATGGGATATTATTGAGTGCTAATGAGCACCTATTATAATTGTTGGATGTTATTTGTGAAAGTGTAATTTTTGGATATCATGATTTACTGCCGAAGTGCTGCCGAAATTTTGTTAGACATATATAAAGCATGATTATTGTTAATATGCCTTTATGTCGTTATTCGTTATTATTATTCATTATCATGAGCATGAAATGAGGTAGTATGTCGTGGTCTCGTTGTACCACTAGGTCAATCAATGCAAGTATGTGAATTGAATTAAATGAGAATAAGACTCCTAATGGATCCCTAGGAGTAGTCGAGCTATCGAGACTTATCTAATTGATATAGTCTAGGGATCCGTGATTTCCAAGTTACTTTTATGGACACCTCGTAGTGTGTTCGAGACGGATCATTCCCCATTGTTTATTTCTCTACATATCGATTATTATGTTAGAGGTAGTGTGAGTATACACTAGAGTAAGTCCATGGCATGTCTATATCTATCTATGAACAGTATGGGTAATCGCTGTTCTATTTGCTCTCTTATTACTCTAATCAAGATGGATTATCTATTTGTGTTCGAATGATCACTAAAGTAAGAATTGCATGTAATTGAATATTGAGTATGTGTGTGCTTGATTGTATGACTACTTGTGCATGCAAATGAATTTCAATGATTCTTCTAAAACCCATGTAAGGTTTGCGAAAGTGTTTTTACTGGGTATGGATGACGTTTATTCAGTTTATCTGATTTTTGTTTTCTTTTGTTTCTTCTCTTTTTCTTCTATACCTTGTTTCCGTCACGGAAACCAAAGTGCAGGTGTAGCTGAGTGAGGACGGTTTGCTAGAAGGTTACATGTGGCTGTTTCTTTAGAACTATTGATTATTGGTTACTTTGGATTATTTGGGATTTTGGTTTGTGCCCTTGAAGGAAAAGTTGTAATAAAACTATAATGAACTTAAGACCGTTGATAGACAACTCTGATAATTATGTTTAATTTGTTTAGATGCTTCCTTTGATACCTAGTTTTCCTTTCTGCTTAGCATTTACTCATTAGCGATAAATGTTGCAGTAACAACCCTTGGGTCCGTGACGGTTCAGTGGTGTCGAGTCGTGGATAGCGACGTCGATAGTTCCCTGGAAATCGTTGCGAATTCGGGAGTGTTACAAATGGTATCAGAGCCCTAGGTTTAAAAGGTTGCATAGGTTTAATAAATGAATTAATAAAGATTAGTTTCACTTTGGAAAAAATAAAATATAATTAAAGTCGTTGAGTGTAGTAGTCCTAGAAGATAGGAATTACTTAAAATCACCTTAACTGTGATTTAAATGTTCTTATTGTTTGATTGCCCTTTTGTAGATGGCAATTACTCGTTTTACCGCGATGAAGTCGACTAGAGGTAGAAAACCATGAGCGGTGATTGTATCACTCGAGAACGAAGTGGAGTATGTAGACATCTCCGATAGCGAGCCAACGCACGACGAGCGTGACGAGGCCGCGGTTGCCCCTGTGGCGCAAGAGGATGGCGCGCACGAGGTGGACCAACCCGCGCTTGATGTTCATAGCGATGACGTTCCGATAGAGCCTAATCACGACTTGGAAGCTAACGAGGACCTTGATCCAAAAGAGGAACCTACCGAGTTCGAACCTGAGGCTGGCGATGCTCCTCCTGACAAGCCAAGTGTTGAGCCTAACTTTGTGGAACTAGAGATGCGACTTGAGGATGGAGCTGGTGTCCCTAATTCACCCAGCATGCCAGACTTAGAGGATATTGGTGATGCAAGCGACAACAACTCTGTACCTCCCTTGCCTACTGCTGATGTGTCTCCTCCTGTGGAGCCTTTCTTTGCCACTGATGCCGAGCTGAATGACATCCGTGACTACATTGATCGTGCCTTCACTATGATCGAGCGATACGAGTATGAGAACCGTACGAGGATACACCAAGGTTTTTGGGTAGAACTCTTACTAGCTGGCTTACCCAACCTGCATCCTTGGAAAGGTCTTAAGGAGAAGTATGACGATGTGGTACTGAAGAGTGGCTACATCAATGATGGGAAGTATGGCAAATGACTTCGTTGGGCGCTAACTTTTCAAGGTGTTGGCAATGCGTTATGTTTGTCTGATTTCGAATGGAAGGTTAACCACGTTCTAGTGCCTGCTCCAAAGGACTTGTGTGAGAGTTGCTGGTCCAAGAAGCGCAAGCTTGTGGACAACTTTAGGAGGCGCTTCATGCCTCAGAAGTTCGAGGGTGATGGACATCCTTACACTCCATGTGGGGAAGTGAAGCCAAGGCGGGACGATGACGATGATACGCCTCCCGGGACGAAGCAAAACCCAGTTGCTGTTTAGATATTTTATTGAGTAGAGTTAGTTATTTTGGTTAGAAACATTATTCCACTTTTATGATGGCCCTGCGTGGTCAAGTTTGATGATGGTGTGTAGTTGCCTAAGCAACAAATATTTTGACTATTATCTATTTTGCAATCTATCTTATTGCAAAACTATTTCATTTGATTATATGAAAGTTGTTATGAATTGTTTATATCATTGTTGTGTCACATAATTGCATGGTTGACCAAAAGCATGAATGTTATCTTTTATCGTCGTGACATGATGGGAAATCCATGTTGAAATTATGGCAAAATTTTTGTTGAGCATTATCAACTCTCTTGTGAGCCAAGTGCTAAAGCATATCGATATGATTAAGTGTGATTATCTATTGCCCTACTAAAATAGTATGGAGCCTCTTTATGTGCATTATGAACATCTTTGTCTATTCATGTGAAACCTACATGTCTAAAGTGTATTGCATGCCTATCGAAATATTGTGCATGAGAACTGAGAACAATAAAGCAAGTATGTTACTTAGACCTACGCTGTAAGGTCGATCTTCGAAACTTATATGCTATATGCTAAATGTCAAGAGAAAGGTTTCAACTACAACCTATTTCTCTCAATTAGACCTTAAAGGGTCGAGATGTGCAAATTGTGTGAATGGTGTTCATACCATTACTTTTATATTCTCAGATTCGCGAAATGACAACCAACGCTGATAGAATCGCTAGACTCGAGGATGGTCTGACCGACGTGGTCGAGATCATGGCAAGGCAAATGGCACGCCAAGAAGATATGGAAACCGCTCAAGCCTCTGCACCGCGTAGTTTCCGAGATTTTAACGCTCTTAAACCTCCTACGTTCGAAGGTGGTGCTGATCCAACAAAGCTAGAAACTTGGATCATTGAGTTCGAGAAGTTGTTCCTGGCTACGAGTCGGCCTAACAACATGAAGGTTAGCTCTGCCACGTACTATCTGAAAGGTGAAGCTAACAAATGGTGGAACGATGTGCGAACTAACTTGCTTGCAACGCCGAATTTTAATTGGGATCGTTTTAAGGTAGCTATTCGTGCTAGATTTTATCCTAGTGCACTACGATGCCTTAAGCAACGTGAGTTTGAAGGGTTAAGCCAAGACAAGTTGTCTGTGGCCGAGTATGCTGCCAACGAGCTTGCTATCTTTGCTCCTAATCTGTTGACAACTGAAGCCGAGCGAATCGAAAGGTTCCAGGATGGACTGAAATGGGATATCCAACGTTTTGTCGCTGGACAATCTATCACTTTTCAGGAATCTTATAACAAGGCCCTGAATCAGGAGAGGATTGTTAGACGTCGTGACACGCATTTGGGAAAGAACAAGCGCGACGAAGGCAATCCATCGCAGTCGAACAATGGCAACAAGAGGCCAAGACCTAATGGCAACAACAACTACCAAGGTGGTCAGAACAATGCAAACAGAAATCGTGACTCGAATAGTTATCGAGCTACGATAATGGCTAGAAGGAATACGCCTTGTACTCGCTGTAACAAGACGCATGCTGGTAAGAACTACCGAGGTGAAGTGTTGCAATGTTATGAATGCAACAAGTCGGGTCACAAAGCTTCGGAATGTTGGAGCCGAGGTAGGAATGGTAATGGGCAGAACCGCGACAACAACTACAATCGTGGTGGAAATAACAATGGCTATCGTGGTAATGGTGGTAATTACCGTGGAAACGGGGGTTACAACAACCGCAACAATGCTGCTCCTGCTGTGAACAACCAAGTTCAAACTCCTGCTACTGCTAATCCCGCGCCAAACAACAACAACAACAACAATAGAGGGGTTAATGGTAGAATTTTTGTGATGAATCGCAATGAAGTAGAAGCAAACCCGAACGTGATTGCTGGTACTTTTCTTGTTCATTCTTTTCCCGCTTTTGTTTTATTTGATAGTGGTGCGACGCATTCTGTACTTTCTAAATGCTTTGTATCTAAGATAGGATTAGAACCTAGTATTGTGTATAGTGCGAATATGAGGATGCCAGATGGATCGATAGCTAAATGTAAAGCGTTGTATGAAAAGTGTCCGATTAGGATAGCTGGTTCCGATTTACCCGCGGATTTGATTCAGATGGACTTGAAGGACTTTGACGTAATATTGGGAATGGATTGGTTAGCCAAGTATAGGGCTAAGTTAGCATGTTACGAACAACGTGTGTCGTTACGTGGACCGCATGGTAAGAGGATTACCTACAAAGGAGTCGTGGTCAAGCCAAAGTTGAAGGTAGTGTCTACCATGAAGGATAAAGAGTGCGTGACTAAGGGTGAAGAGATTTACCTATGTCATGTGGTGGATACGAATCGCGAGAAGGAAGTTCCGCAGCCTATTCCTGTAGTTTCCGAGTACGCTGACGTGTTTTCCGAAGCGATTCCCGGAATGCCTCCGCAACGCATTATCGACTTTACGATCGAACTTGCTCCAGGTTCTGCACCAATTTCAAAAGCACCGTATCGTATGGCACCTGCTGAGATGAAGGAACTGAAAACACAACTTGAGGACTTGTTAGAAAAGGGATACATACGTCCGAGTGTATCGCCTTAGGGTGCTCCTGTTTTGTTTGTACGGAAGAAATATGGTAGTATGAGACTGTGCATCGACTACCGCGAGTTGAACAAGATCACGATCAAGAATAGATACCCACTTCCCAGAATTGACGATCTGTTTGACCAATTGCATGGTGCATCTATTTTCTCAAAGATAGACCTACGATCAGGATACCATCAATTGAGGATTTCTGAGCCTGATATTGCGAAAACAGCGTTTAGGACGAGGTATGGACACTACGAGTTTACTGTGATGCCTTTTGGGTTGACAAATGCACCTGCGAAGTTTATGGACTTGATGAACCGTACGTTCCAGCCTTACCTAGACCAGTTTGTTGTAGTCTTTATAGATGATATTCTGGTTTACTCGAAGAATGTTGAGGAACATGAGCAACACCTACGTACTGTTTTGGAGATTCTGCGAAGACATCAACTTTACGCCAAGTTGTCTAAGTGTGAGTTTTGGTTAGACACGATATCTTTCTTAGGACACGTGGTGTCTAAAGATGGAGTAGCCGTAGATCCAGAAAAGATTCGAGCTGTTACAGATTGGCCAAGACCAACGACCGTGACCGAAGTTCGGAGTTTTCTTGGACTTGCTGGATACTATAGACCATTTGTGGAAGGTTTTTCAAAGATTGAGCAGCCAATCACGAACTTGATGAAGAAAACAATGAAGTTTGTATGGTCCGACAAGTGTGAGACTGCTTTCCAAGAGTTGAAGAAACGTCTTACAAGTGCACCTATTTTGACATTGCCGTCAGGAACGGAAGGATATGAGGTCTACAGTGACGCGTTTAAGCATGGCTTAGGATGTGTTTTGATGCAACATGGAAAGGTCGTGGCTTACGCCTCACGTCAACTGAAGAAGCATGAAGATAATTATCCTACGCACGATCTAGAACTTGCTGCTGTGGTATTTGCATTGAAGATTTGGCGACATTACCTGTATGATTCCGCAGTCAAAATGTTCACTGATCACAAGAGTCTCATGTATATCTTTACGCAGAAAGAGTTGAACATGCGCCAAAGGAGATGGCTAGAACTTTTGACAGAGTACGACATTGATATCCAGTACCATGAGGGTAAAGCAAACGTAGTCGCTGATGCCTTGAGTAGGAAGACTCGACATTCATTGAACACTGTTTTAGTGCTTCCTAAGGAGATCATACGTGACTTGCAAAGTCTCGAGGTGGAGATTGCGTTTCAAGGTGACGTTCAAGGTACCTTAGCACATATGACCGTCCGACCAACATTGCTAGACGAGATCAAAGATAAGCAAGGTGGTGATGAGGATCTTCAGCGGATTCTAAATCACAATAATGAGGGTAGGTCCGAGGATTTCACTTTGGTCCAAGATGGAATTATGAGGTTTAGAGAACGTGTTTGCGTACCCAATGACCCAGATATCAAAGGTCAGATTCTGGGTAAAGCTCATAATACGCCGTATTCTGTACATCCTGGTGGAGATAAGCTGTACAAAGACTTACGCCAAGTTTTCTGGTGGAAAGGCATGAAACAAGATGTTGCTGAATTTGTAGCGAAGTGTTTGACATGTCAGAAAGTCAAGATCGAGCACAAGAGACCAGGTGGAATGGTACAGTCACTGGAAGTTCCAACTTGGAAATGGAATTCGATTTCTATGGATTTTATCATGGGTTTACCTTTGACACAGAAGAAGAAGAACGTCATTTGGGTGGTTGTGGATCGATTGACAAAGGTCGCACGATTCATCCCTATGCATGATACGTAGGAAATGGAGAAGTTGGCTGACGCGTACGTCAAGAAAGTCATGAGACTTCATGGTGTACCTGAAGATATTGTTTCTGATAGAGACTCGAGATTTCTCTCTAACTTTTGGCAGAAGTTACAAGAAGCTTTTGGAAGCAAATTGAAGTTTAGTACCGCTTTTCATCCTGCAACAGATGGCCAGACGGAAAGAACAATCCAGACTCTGGAGGATATGCTTCGAGCGTGTGCCCTCGAATACCAAGGTTCGTGGGATAAGCACATTCCGTTGATCGAATTTTCTTACAACAATAGCTATCATTCGAGCATCGATCGAGCACCATATGAAGCATTATATGGTCGAAAGTGTAGATCGCCTGTGTGCTGGAACGACATTAGCGAGATGGCAGTTTTGGGTCCTGAAATGATCCAGCAGACTGTCGACATTGTGAAGGTGATTCAAACGAAGATGCGAAGTGCACAAGATCGCCAGAAATCATATGCAGATAGAGGTTGTAGACCTGAAGAATTTGAGGTAGGAAGTAAGGTACTTTTGCGAGTATCTCCTACCAAGGGCGTTATGCGTTTTGGTCGTAAGGGAAAACTGAGTCCTCGTTACATTGGACCTTATGAAATCCTAGAGAGGATTGGTGAAGTTGCTTATTGTTTAGCTTTACCTGTGAAACTTGACAAAGTCCACAATGTCTTTCACGTCTCTCAATTGAAGCGATACGTACATGATCCAACTCATGTCGTTCAACCTGAAACGATCGAACTTGACGAGAGCTTGACGTATGAGGAACGTCCGATCGAGATCACTGACCGCAAAGAGCGCTCGACTCGCACAAAGACTATTCCGATTGTGAAAGTTATTTGGTCCCGTCATGGTCAAGAAGAGGCAACATGGGAAGCTGAATCCATGATGCGCGAGAAGTACCCAGAACTCTTTCTTGAAGGTACTAATTTCATTTGAGTTTCGGGACGAAACCCTTTTTAAGGAGGGTAGAATGTCACACCTAGTAATTTTGTGTTTTGTTACCGCTTTGCACGAGTTGCATGTCTAGCATTGCATGCAGCATTGCTAATCGACTTAGATCACAACCGTAGTACACGCATTGCATTGTCGTTGTCCTAAAATCATTTTATACCTTCGTATGGGTAAACTCGTTTCGTCATTGAGAATGATTACTTCATATTTCAAGTTTCGGGACGAAACTTCTTTTAAGGAGGGTAGAATGTGATACCCCAATATTTACTATAATTATAATATTGATTATAATTCATTTATAAATAGTTTCGGAGATTTAAATCGTATATTTATCTAACGAATCGATTTACTCAAATTAAGCCATAATAATATTAATTATTATTATGGAAATTTTGGGATTTATAATTATCAAATTGAGGGATTTAATTAAAATGATTTCGTATATGAATGAGGTTTATTCATATTGTTTTAATTAGCTTTAATTAGCATTTAATTAGTTTTAATTGTATTTTAATTAATTATTAAATCTGAAAATAATCCTAATTCTAGTAGGGTTTGACTTTCCTTGACTGGCACCTATATAAGCAAAGAGATGGGTCAGTTGATCAGTTTACAGAACTGAGCCAAAAACCCAATTCTCTCTCTCTCTCTCTCTCTCTCTCTCTCTCTCTCTCTCTCTCTCTCTCTCTCTCTCTCTCTCTCTCTTTCTTCTCTCTCGGCCTCACGCACACACACTCTCTCTCCTCCATTGCTGCCGCCCCTTCGCCGGAGAACACCAGGCCACCACCAGGTGAGCCGCTCCCCTCTCCTCTCTCTTCCTTTCTCTCTCTTTCTTCCCCTTTCCCTCGCTCCCCTGTTTTCTCTCCCCCGTCCCTTGTTTTTCTGTTCCGTGGCTGTCGTGCCACCGCCGCGCCACCAGGCCGCACCTGGGTGGTCGCCGGCGGGTGGCCGACGCGGCTGGGCCTTGCCCGTCGCCTCTCTCCTCTTCAGTCTCTCTCGCTCCCGGTTGCTCTCTCTCCCTCTCTCGCAAATTCTCTCTCTTTCTCTCTCATGGCTGCCGGTCACCGGTGAGCCACCACCACCGACCACGGTGGTCAGGTGGGTGGTGATGGTGCTGATGGGTCCGACCATGGGTCCTCTTGTGGGTGACCATGATCGAGACTTGCACAATAAGTTAGGGTTTCGAATTCAATAATTTTCTTTTTAATTAATTTCGTATTTTCAGTATTTTTCAATAATTATTTATATTTTTTTGTACTCGTTCGGAGTCCGAATCCGGATTTCAAAAGCCTAGATTGGTTGGAATAAATCAAGGAATTTAATAAAAATATTAGTTTACAGTTTCAGTACTGTTTGGATTTTCGTAATTGCTAATTATGTCTCGGTAATTACTTTTAATTAGGACCAAACGGACAAGCGTGATCGAGTTGTGATTAGTCAAGTCACCTACTGCTAAGTGAGCGTTTGTTAGGTAAGCGATTGTGTCTACCTCCTTCTAAAGCCCCATCAAAACTATTTTGATGTGTTATGTGCTAATTGATAATTATTTGTGAATTTAATATGCTAAGCATGATTAAATTATATCGTCGTTAGTTATGAGAATATGAATTATATCCTTCGCTGTAAATATGATTTATAATGAGTATGATGAGATTATGAAGTTTCGTTAATTAATTAGTTCATATGCTAATGAATGTTTAATTATGGCGATGTTGAATTTCTAATATTATTATGATATAATAATATGTGCTATTTGGAATGGGATATTATTTAGTGCTAATGAGCACCTATTATAATTGTTGGATGTTATTTTTGAAAGTGTAATTTTTGGATATCATGATTTACTGCCGAAGTGCTGCCGAAATTTTGTTAGACATATATAAAGCATGATTATTGTTAATATGCCTTTATGTCGTTATTCGTTATTATTATTCATTATCATGAGCATGAAATGAGGTAGTATGTCGTGGTCTCGTTGTACCACTAGGTCAATCAATGCAAGTATGTGAATTGAATTAAATGAGAATAAGACTCCTAATGGATCCCTAGGAGTAGTCGAGCTATCGAGACTTATCTAATTGATATAGTCTAGGGATGCGTGATTCCCAAGTTACTTTTATGGACACCTCGTAGTGTGTTCGGGACGGATCATTCCCCATTGTTTATTTCTCTACATATCGATTATTATGTTAGAGGTAGTGTGAGTATACACTAGAGTAAGTCCATGACATGTCTATATCTATCTATGAACAGTATGGGTAATCGATGTTCAATTTGCTCTCTTATTACTCTTATCAAGATGGATTATCTATTTGTGTTCGAATGATCACTAAAGTAAGAATTGCATGTAATTGAATATTGAGTATGCGTGTGCTTGATTGTATGACTACTTGTGCATGCAAATGAATTTCAATGATTCTTCTAAAACCCAGGTAAGGTTTGCGAAAGTGTTTTTACTGGGTATGGACGACGTTTATTCAGTTTATCTGATTTTCGTTTTCTTTTGTTTCTTCTCTTTTTCTTCTGTACCTTGTTTCCGTCACGGAAACCAAAGTGCAGGTGTAGCTGAGTGACGACGGTTTGCTAGAAGGTTACATGTGGGCTGTTTCTTTAGAACTATTGATTATTGGTTACTTTGGATTATTTGGGATTTTGGTTTGTGCCCTTGAAGGCAAAGTTGTAATAAAACTATAATGAACTTAAGACCGCTGATAGACAACTCTGATAATTATGTTTAATTTGTTTAGATGCTTCCTTTGATACCTAGTTTTCCTTTATGCTTAGCATTTACACCTTAGCGATAAATGTTGCATTAACAACCCTTGGGTCCGTGACGGTTCAGTGGTGTCGAGTCGTGGATAGCGACGTCGATAGTTCCCTGAAAATCGTTGCGAATTCGGGGGTGTTACAACCTATCTCCTCCGGCTACACTTGGACAACGTGGTGGGGCGGGTTGGGTCGGGTCGGTCAGCCCATTCTGGCCCTTTTTTTTTTTTTTTTTTTTTTGGCTGGAAAAATGTGCTTGAAGGTCTAGTTATAGTAACAAATCAAAACGACCCAGAGTCTCCCTCAAAACCCAATTCACACAGACAACATATACCCATATTTTCAAAAGGCAATAAGGGGGGAACTTGCTAATTTTATCAACATCTTCAATACCAAATTAGATAACCACATGCCAATGAAATTAATATACCATAGCAAACCCGCAACACCACCAAATTTTCCAACTTCCCACTTCTCAATGCAAAACAATCAAAATACAGCTTCCAAAGTAAAATAACAAAATTGCAACAATTTCACTACCTTAAACCCTTCAAAACCCTTCACCCTAATTAATTATAGCATGGATGGCTGCTCTCAACAGATTGCAAACTAAGAAGAGATTGAAGAGAATTAAAGTCTGCAATGATGATGTCTGCATATTGTGTGGTATTGCAACTGAAAATGGGGAGCATTTGCTGTTTGAATGCAATTTCAGTGGAAAATGTTTGAGATTGGTTAAAGAGTGGCTAGGGATTAAAACTATGCATACTCAAGTGTGCAGGATATGCAAATGGATCTCTAGGAAGCCAAAATTTGTCCGAATGGTGATGCTGGCTGGAATGATAGCTCTTATATATCATGTTTGAAAATGTAGAAGTGAAGAGCATTGGGAACACATGGTCAGGAAGCCTGAAGTTGTTATGCAGCAAATTAGAGTGGAAATTAGACTTAGAATTAGTGCTCTGATACCAAAGAAGACTTCTCGGGAGCATAGAGATTGGTTTAGCAAGCTTTAGATTTTTCTGTACGCTTCTCCATGGTTTTAGATGGGCCCTTCCTAGAAGGTAACATCTTGCTATGGAGATGATCAAAAGAGAGGGTATGCCCTCTAGGATATTGTAATGTTTGATGATTAATGATAAGTTCTAATTAATTATCAAAAAAAAAAAGAAGCCATAAACCCACAAAACTTTAAATTCCCTTTTCACAATACCATCAAATTGATCCTCAATCATGTATATAGTTCAAAAAGCAAGAACTACAAAGTAAACTATTTTCCTCAATCATGTGTCTCTTACATTAATAAGGAAAGGAAGATAAAGATGATATTTTTTTTACTTGGTAATTGATTGAGTGTCCAAACGAGAAACAAAACTAGCATAAGCTTTATTTGTGAGGAGAGAGAGAGATTGTGAGGAGAGAGAGTGAGACTGTGAGGAGAGAGAGAAGCGTAGGGAAGAAAAGAATTTCGCGTTTCAAGTTGGTTTTGTTATAACCCGTTTATGGACCCGTTCAGACCCACTAAACTTTTAAGTTGGGCTGGCCCATTAAAACCCACCCAATTAAATTGTTAAATGGCAGATAACCACTGGGATTCGGGTCGGGTCGGGTCGGGTTGGCTGTAGGGGCCCTCCCACTTGCCCAGCTCTACCTCCGGCGAACCACCCTCTCCGCCGCTCTCTCTGCTGCGAGACCACCGTCTCTCTGCCGCGATATTGCACAACCCCCCGCCGCTCAATCCCTCACAAAGATTCTCTATTAATATGGGTTTGAAATCGGAAATCAAATTGTAAAGACATGGATTATGAACCCCATACAACTTGTTTGGTTGGTAGTTTATTAGAAATGTTTATTTATTTATTTATTTTCGTTTTAATTTTTTTATAAATCCATCCTAAAAGTTTTTTTATTCTAAAATAGTCATCATAATTATATACTAGCAACTCACAGGAAAATAGGGTCACTGTTTAGATATGTAAGGATGAGTGACCCTTGTTTTATTAAAAAGTTCGTCTCACCAAAAATTACGAAAAGACCGTCTTATAAATATTTTTTTTAAAATTTTTTAAATTTTTTTATTATTAGAGTCTTGTAGAAGTTTTTGTGATTATATACACCCTCCTAGCTAGAAAAATAAACAAATTTTGAAATAAAAAAATAGAAAATTTATTAAACAAATTATTGACACCCCTCCCCTACCCCGTTTCTCTCTCCTCTATGGGTAATCTTTTGGACTCTTTCCACAGCCTCCTCCCAAGTCCCAACTCCTCTGTTTCTCTCTCCTCGCCCTCACTCTTTCCTCCCCTTTCTAGATCTGGCATGACACTCTCGCCCCTCTGCGTGATTGTGTTTGTGGGTGGCTCTTTCCCGTAGGTGGTTTTGCGAGTGGGACTGGGTGGTTGTGGAGGAAGGGGAGGTGGGGTTAGTTGTGCGTGGGGAAATAGGGGAAAAAAGAGAAAATAAATTTGATTCCCATACCAGAGTTTCAAACCGATGGGGGAAGGGAAGTATCGAATTCCGTTACTTTGGGGGGTTCGAGTATCGGTATGAATTGGAGCAATTTGGCAACCAAACAACAGATATCGGTTTCGAATGCTGGAAACCGATAGTCGATTCCCAAATTGGACGAAACAAACGAGGCCCTTTACACACACACACTCTCTCTTCGGTGATCACCATGGGGATGAGATCCAAAGGGAAGCAGCCACTCTCCTTTGAAATTCTCACCTCTGCGACCGCCGCATCAGTCAACGGCATTGACTCCGACACCACCTCCGATCCAAATCAAATCCCACACCACGACGACAACAACAACAACAGCAACAATCCCAGTCGTCGCAAGCGCAACAAGCAAAAGAAGCCAAAACGTAAGAAATCAATACAACCGTCGCTCAATCCGATCATTGAAAACGACCGCGTTTCATCGACTTCTCAAAGCTACACTCAGAGCTTTGTGCAACAAGAGAGTAGTGTGAGTACAGTTTGTCAGACAATATTATATGGGGAATTGAGACAGAGAAGTGTTAATGTCAATAATGGTGTGGCGATTTTAGAAGAGTTTATTTCGACGCCTGGTGTTGAGAAAAGAAAAGAGGAATCAATTTCGACGCCTAATTTATCAAGCGTTGAGCTTAATGGGAGGTTGCAGAATGCTGAGTCGTTGGATTGGAAACAGCTTATGGCAAAAGATACTACTTGTAAGCAACCTTTTTCGTTTTGGTTTAACCATGTTCAAATGTTTTGTTTTTGATGATTTTGTATATGTTTTTCTTTTGATGATTACTATTTCTAATTGGGTAGTGTATGTAATTGGAAGATTGCGTTTTGGTATATGTTTAGCATGTTCTAGGTGAAAATGTTAATTGAAATGATATTTTTTCAGGCACCGGTGTACTTAATTTCTTGATATAACTTGTCTTGATTCTTTAGAAGTGAACTTGTTAAACCTCTGCTATCTTTTGTGGCAGGCTTGTTAGGAAATCACAGCTAGAACACAATGGCTATCTGAATTGTGCCCTTATTTAGTATGTTTAGAAGAGTTGATTTTTAGTTTCTGAATAAAATATGTTACTTATGAATGTCTTAGGGTGCGTTCTTTTCCACTTATTTCCACTGATTCTCACTGATTGAGTAAGGTCCTGTCAGTGAAAATCACTGATTGAGTAAGGTCCTGCCACTAATTTCCACTGATTGAGTACGGTCCTTGCCACTGATTCTGAGTAGAAAAATGGGTTCTGCCACTGATTTCCACTGATTGAATAAGGTCTTGCCACTGATTCTCACTGATCGAGTAAGGTCTTGCCACTGATTCCCACTGATTGAGTAAGATCTTGCCACTGATTTCCACTGATTGAGTAAGGTCCAATAAGTGGAAAAGAACAAACCCTTACTGTGAAATGGTGTTATACAAAACATTTTCATGATATCTGAGATATTTTAACAATTTATTGATCAAGGAAAGACTTTGGATGAAATAAACCATACTTTCATCCAGGTTAATTGTAAAATCCACTCAAAAAACTAAGAATTTTTTTTTATTTTTATTTTTAGATAAGAAAAAACTATAAGATTATGCAATACCATAAAAAAATTGTCTACACAAACACAGTCTCACTCGCCAAGTCAAACATTTGACAGAGGGACGACCACAAGTGTGATACTACACACAATAAATAAGCTGTTTACCCGCCCAGTCGAATGTTCGACAGGGTTAGGGTGACAAGACCAAAGCGTCATTTACAAGACACGACAACGGTTTGTCGACGCAGGGTTAAAACCTTGACGTTTACCACGTTACTCAATTAAGTGGGAGGCGTAGTCAGACATCAAGGTGAGTGACAGACTATATGGTAGACTCATTTGTCTAACAAGTCAAGTTCGAGATTACGTCACGCTGAAACACTCCAAGCCGTGTACGTGACTTGGTCTCGAGGGGGCAATTTGTAGGCACTAAAAGTTTGTTAAGTGCCTTAATTAAATTTAATTAATTATTTTGGGTTAAATTTTTTTTTTAACTTAATTTAATTAATTTGTCCAGGAAATTAAGATGGCCCAAAAGACATCAAAAGGGGCTTATGTTTAACCCTTGGGCCAACCCATACCTGTTTGACCAAATAAATAGTTAAATCGGTCAAACCCACAAGAAAAGACTACCAAGTCAAGAAATTGGGCCAGTCCATGACTACCAAGCGCGTAATGGATTGGAGCTCCATGTACCTCTCCATAAATACCAAAGTCTCTCTTCATTACTGTGAAATGGTGTTATACAAAACCTTCTCATGATATCTGAGATATTTTAACAATTTATTGATCAAAGAAAGACTTTGGATGAAATAAACCATACTTCATCCAGGTTAATTGTAAAATCCACTCAAAAAACTATAAGATTATGAATACCATAAAACAGTTTGCCTTTGTCCTAGATTGCTCAAATGATATATATTCTCCTGGCCCATCATGAAATTATGCATATGTTAAGAGATGCTTATAAAAGGATAAGGATGTGCTAAGTCTTTTCTTGTCTGTTAATCAGTCTAATTGGGCTGATTCTTGGGCTGATTCTAGAGTATGCACTGTGAGGTCTGTGACTCAACGGAGGTATTTTCCAGTAAATCTTTCATTGAATGGTTTGCAACTCCATCTCATTGTTAACTTTCTCGGGAAGATGAAGGCATTAAGGTACCAATGATTGTGTGGACTTTGGGATTGAAAAGGACTAACACAGTGACACCAATTATATAAGGCAGATGAGGAAGATAGGGGGTAGCTATCGACATGGATATGTGTGCATTCTTTTGTGTCAGCAGTGCTATGCATGTTTCTTCGATGCTGTGTTACCAATTTTGGCGGAGTAAATTTTTTGTTGTGTATGGGGAAGCTTGGGTTTGTCCATATACCTCTCTATCTGGGCTTTGGGAGGGGAAATGAGAAGAGGATATTGTGAGTATATTGGGGTCACTGATCTAGCGTCCTTACGGGCTAGAGCTTTCGGGGCATTTAGTGATTACCGGATTATGCTGTTACCGATGTCCAGTATATAACTGGGTGAATTCGTAACTAGCCACTTTTGGAGGACATCTTGCCCTTTGGTGTATTTTTGACACGCCGTTAGTATATACTTTATTTTCATATACAAAAGCAATTTACAAGGTAAGAGTAAGACTGTATACATCTAGATCTTCCCAAACCCGCTTGGAAGGATGGATCCTAGATAATTGTTATATTTTTCTTAGATTCGTATATACGTTAGGGGTGTTTTATTAGGATAGTCGATCTTAGAAGATTAGCTTTATTTTCTAATACTCCATGTAGCTTTTACGTTACAAGTATAGATTATGTGTTTGATTATTTATAAAAAGAAATTGAGAATTTGGAATTGAAGCGTGTCAATGTTGGTGAGTTTCTGTTAATTTCCTTATTGTAACAATTTACACTTAGATTTCTCATGTTGACACTCTTAAGATTTTCGTGTTCATGGAGAGATTTCTAATCACTTCCACTTTAATATAATAATTTACTATAGCATTTCCATGATAACATTCACATAATAATTCCTTGAAGTCAACATCGTTGAGAAGTTATCTAGTTAGGAGGTCTTGTTCTTCTAAGAGTGCACAACTACTTCTGACAATTTGTTGGGAATTAAACAATTTACTTAAGTCTTGTTGCTAAACTTTTGGTCTCGTTCTTATACTTCTACGGTAGATCCTTTGTCTATGGAGAATTCACCAATGAAGTACCTCATGGAAGAACTGTACAGTGGAAACTCACTAAGGAGCACAACAACCCTTGGGAATGAGAAAGAAAGAGAGAAAGTTTATGATACTATTTTCCGCTTGCCTTGGAGGTGTGAGCTGGTAATTGTTGTGGTTTTTTTCCTTCCAAGTCAGTTACATTCATTAGTGGTGCATAGGACTCAGGTTCATTATGGCAAAACAATCCGAGGTTTTCTGTGCGTAAACATGAGTGTCATGTACCAATTTTATGTTGCATTAGTTTCTGACTTCATGTTGGAAATGGATGAGCAAAGGCTCATCATGGCTGCTCACTATGTTTTTCCATTTTGTTCCTTCCCCTTTTTTTTTTTAATTTTCAATCCACTTCACTTTTGCACAACAATAACGGATTTCATTTCTAATTAAAAGTCATCTGAACTTGTAAAATAAATATTTTGAAATGCCTTCAACCAATATTGGCAATATGTTGTGCAACAAGCATTGATATTCAAATATCACATACATGAAGAAGGTGATATTAGAAGTATTCTTATTTCTTTGGTTTGCCTTTTCATTTCGTCATGTTTATGTGGACATTCAAAAAAAGGAAAACATGTCACATAAAATGAGAAGAAGGCGTATCAGTAACATGATAGTGAAAACTTCTGTAGGGCTTTTTCTAGTACCTTTGATAAAGCTAACTTACTTTCTTTTTAAAACAAATTTAATCTACTTGGCTTTTGTTGTTCTTGATTGATAAATGATAAGTGACGTATTTTCTTCATGCATATGTTTCACTCCCACTTTCCTTCTGTCTAGATGGAATACAGTTGACTAGTTGTAGAATTCTGTGAACTTGAATATTCTCATAAATCCTTTTGATTCATATTTCTTGCAGCTTATTGATGTTGGCTTCTTCGTCTGTTTCAATTCATTTTTGTCTTTGCTAACAATCATGCCATTGAGAACCCTGATAACGTTGTGGAGACTATTCAGAAGGTTAGTTCCTTGCCTTCTCTGTACTTATCTACTTTTGTTGGATCTAGTCCAAAGGCTTAGCTAATAATTAAATATTAAGCAGTTGAAAAAATCTTTTATGTTAAAGATCATTGTGCAAGTCCACCTTTCTGACACTAGATATACTCCTTTAGTGCTGTTGCATGCAGTGTATGGTTGCCTTATTAGTATGGAAATTATTGGACAAAGGACTCTGCATAAATCCCTACAGAAAAAAAGAATCCTTGTATCCATGCAATTCTTATAATAAATCACATGACCACCTTAGAGTTGGGCATGTAAAGCAATTAGGCCTAGTATAATAAATAAAGACTGAAACATATGAGTCCACCAAACCAAATTTATAGTGGTTCACATGCATCAGCCGGTGCTAGTGCACTTCAAGAACTTTCTTGATTGTGCATGTTGTGCTTTCCCAGCAATGCCTTTTAGTAAGGTAACCACTGAGCTCCTTCAGACTTGGTCATATTGAAGTAATCTTAGCCTCCTCTGAACAAACCCAAATGCTAGCAATGGACATGCTTGAGACTACCTTAATTGATGTATCTAGTGCTTACAGAAGAATTTGGACCTTACAGCTCGCCGAGACACTCAAAAATTTGTTCTTTTATAGCTACTGTGCATACAACAATAATTTGCATGTCAGAAACAACGCATGCAATACTTTGAAGTAAATGCTGCTTATTTGTTGAACAATATGCTTGCTGTTTTAAGTTTGGGTATTATTTGATTAGTGAAAGTCATTTTGGGGCGTGTTAGAATTATCTAAAAGTTTTAGCGTGTGATGTATTTTGAAATTCTCGAACCCGATTTCAAACCAAACCTTAGCTTTAATTATCGGCCTTGGCACTACCGCATTGGAGCTCACTGCCGCTGTAAAATCAGGCTGCGACAGCCACAAAGCTTCTGTGTTACCCGCTCTAGGGACTTCGCCACTGTTAACGGAATGGTGACTGCGATTTTTTTTAATTAATCAATTATGTAAAATAAAAGAGAGGATAAGGCATCCTCATAAGCAAACAAAAGAAACTGCAAATCTCGCCAATGGCGCTGTACAAAGGTAAGTGGAACGCCCTTAAAAGCACCCGCCGCCTTAGCCCAAAGGGAGGCCAAATAGACCACATGGTCCCAGACATAGTCTATAGGCTTCCCAACACCACAGAACACCCTAGAGTTCCTCTCCAACCAAATGCACCATAGGATGGCCATACATATACACCTCCAGAACAATCTCCCTTCCCTCCCTCGCCTCATCACAGCGAAACGAATCTGTAAAAAATCTCCCACCATAGCAGGACATGCAAAACTCTCCCCCTCTAACAACCTACTCCATAAAGACCTAGCAAAATCACACATAACAAACAGATGCAGACTACTTTCCCCATCTTGACGACACATCACACAGAAACCCGGAAGAAGTGACCATCAAGGCCTCTGGCGTTGCACCATATCATAAAGTATTCACCCTACCAAGCACTTTAGTGAGTCAGTAGTACACTATTGTGTCAACCTTTTATCCTAATTGCAATGTGAATAGTGGTTAGATGTTAGATGGTGACCATTTAATACATGGATATATGGGTAGTTGACTGCTAACCATGATTTTGGTATTAGTTATAAAATATATTTCAGAACTTGACGCTCGTGATTTTCTTCCTCTCTCTTCCTCTAACTTGTTACTTCATTAATATGTACTTTTTTCTTATAAAGAAAAGAAGAAAAGGAGAGAGAAAGGAGAAAAGGATGTTGTGGAAGAATGCTATGTATTGTGGTGTATCTGGGAATAAAGGAATGTGAGAGTCTTTTCTGGTGTTTTTATGTCGGGTAACTTGTTGTGGGATCGGGTTGTCTATCTAGCCTCTTTATGGGCAAAGGCTGCTGGATGTTTATGAAGTTACCCTCTTCCTCATGTTATGCTTCATTGGGCTGATATTTTTGTTTAAGATAAGAAAAAGAGTTTTATTAAGGATTATAAGAAGAATACAAAAGACACCGTCCTCAAATAAGGACCCTAACCAAACCAAACCTAAGAGAGCAAGCCTATACAATTTCAGTGCTTATTCAAAAAACCCGTCTTTAAACCTCGTCCATCATAGTTTACGCTAGATTTTAAACGCTCAAGCTCTCGATTTCCCTTCTTCTTCCTCGAGTTAACCTGGCTACCAAGGAAGGCAAGGATAACCCCCATTCCCATGAGGTCAACAAATTTAATCCCCAAGACCTCAACAAGTGCATTTTCACGCGCATCCGCCTTTTCACTACCCAAAGTGTAACCTGACGGTGACGGATTTGGGAGAAGCCCATCTCCGCAATCACCAGCTCTATCTTGTTGTTAAGGCCCAGGAAGGTGAATAGACTGCTGTATAGGCTGCCGAATAGGCGACACAGCCCCAGTCTGTAAGCTTCATTGGGCTGATTTGTAATTAGACCTCTCTTGAGGACTGCTTGCTTTCTTACTCTCTTAGAATGTAATTCTGATTTGTATTAATACTTTTTTTTCTTATCTAAAAGAAATGATTGCTTTAGTATTACTGAGCACAGAGAGGAGCTTATATAGGGTACGCCTTATTACATAATCAATAATTAACCTAACTAATAAAATGTCCTAACTACAAATGCTGACTCAATGGGCTAACAGAAGTTATTTCAGCTTTGCTGTCTGAACACTTCCCCTCAAGTCAGGAGTGATGGAGTGTTAGAATCTCCTACTTGGACATAGTCTGTTGTGTTGTTCAACTGACACTACCTTAGTGAAAAGGTCTGCCAATGGGTTCTTGGTGCTTGTAGGAAGGCTTGACTGTACCATCTTTAATCTTATCTCTTAATAATGAGAATACACATCTATGTGCATTGTTCTCTGATGAAACACAGGATTAGATGAAATATTAATTGCAGCTTGATTATGAAATATAAACACAGGTTCCATTGAAGGTTCGCGCTTTTCTGTGGACTTTGGTGTTAGGTGGGGTGAACACGTATGTTATGTTGCAGCGTAGGAGACCTAGCTGGTCCCTTTTACCGGGGTTTTGTGTGATGTGTCGGCATAGTGGGGAGGATTGTTTGCATTTGTTTGTGCTATGTGACTTTGCGCGGAGCTTATGGGATAGATTGTTGTGTGGGGAGAGCTTTGTGTGTCCAGCCACGGTGGGTGGATTCTTACAGATGCGATTTGTGGCGATGAGGAGGAGTAAGGAGGGGAGGTTGTTGTGGCGTTGTGCTTGTATGGCTATTCTTTGGTGTACTTGGTTGGAGAGGAATTCTAGGATTTTCTCCGGGACTAAGAAAACTATTGATTATGTTTGGGATCACATAGTCTACTTGGCTTCTCTTTGGGCTAAGGCGGCGGGGGCCTTTAAGGGTGTTCCTTTAACTATAGTTCAATGCCATTGGCGTGATGTGTAGATAGTTTACTTTATACTGAGGATACCTTATCCTCCACATTTTTTGTATTCTTTACCATTTGATTAATAAAATTTTCTCTTACCTAAAAAAATAAATAAATTGCAGCTTGATTATCACAAATCAAATTGACAGGCTAAGCTTGAGAAACAGACAAGTTTTTCTTAACTGGTTAATGCATAAACGGAGACAACTCACTCATAGTGAAAGTGTTATCAGGTCTTGTTATAGTAAGGTATATTAAATATTCCAACCTTAGCATGAGCTATTTGAAGGACTAGAAATACTTGAGAGATCTCGAATCCTGCATTTGAAATGAAGGCTTCAGCTTTGCTATCTCTACTTCATCATTGCCAGTTATGACCATGTCATCCACGTAGACCAAAAGGAGCAGTAAAACTGTCGTGATGTTTCTTGGTGAAAAGAGAATAGTCAGCTTTCAATTGAAAAAAGCCATAAGCTGTTAACGGACTTGACTAACTTGCATACTACTGGAGTTCTGCTAGCTGCAGTAGGTTCTCCTCCTCACCTGGAACAATAGGCTTACCACCTGTATCCCTTTGGTAACTGCATATACACATCTTCCTCTAGGTCAACATGCGATAAAAAGCATTTCTGACATTCATTTGGCAAATGTGCCTACCCTTACAATTGTCATTTTAGCAACTAGAGCAAAAAGTTCCTTCAAAATCTATCCCTTTCTTCTGACCACATCGTTGAATTACCTGCCTTGCTTTGCACCTTGCAATGGTGCCATAAGAATTGTGTTTCGTATTATACAACCATTTGCTACCAATGGCCTTTTTCCATTAGGAAGAGTGGTAAATTCCCAAGTAAATAGTGTTCTAATGCTTGCGACTCAGTATTCGTTGCATCACACCATTTAGGATCCACAAATGTTTCCCCAAAGGTTGTAGGGTCTTTGGTGGTTAGAAGAAGCAACAAAGGATTGCCCATTGGTTTTAAGACAATCTGAAGATATGTAATTGGCTACGGGACAAGGAGTGGTGTGAGGTTTAGGACTGGTTGTAAGAGTAACATTGGTGTCATTGACAGCATTAGCACTCACATAGTCGTTCAGCCAAGCAGGAGCATGAGAAGCTCTAATGTACATCGTAGGAGCAGGAGAGAACAGAATGTTGATCGTGACGAATCTCATTATCATGACCAGAAGAAGTTGAATTCTGAGTTTAAGTGATAGACTCAACAGAAGTGTGAGAGATCGGAGATGAATGAGATCAATTAAGTGGACTGGAAACATCAGACACTACGTGAGCATCTGATGCAGATTGCACATCAGTGTGAAGAGTGTCTCATGACCATGAGGAGTATGTTGTCAGAGGTGTAGGAAGGGTTAGGATTTGTGGATATTATTCAGTTTTAGATAATGCGGGTATCTGGGCTTTTTCGACTAATTGCATGGCCCTTGAAGTCAACGTCCATGTTTAGTCATTAGTGGTCCTAATACTGATTGAACTAGGAATCTCTGAAATAGATCTCAGAGCACATGCTCGCCTCAAACGAAGGCATCAACATTTTGTTCCGCCTTACCGCACTCTTCCTCGAGTAGGTGAATGTCACACTTCCGGGGGTCAAACTTTGACGTAAATAATGGGTCAATGGAATAACATTTTCATAGCAGCAATACGACTCCTAATTTGATTCATCAATTCCATTCTTGGACAATCTTGTAGGTTTAGGGGAGAGAGAGGAAGAGATGAATCTATTCTTATCTAAAACGTAAAAAATATGCTGAACGGTTTTGAATAGCCTGTCGTCCTTCTCCATTCCGTAGAAATGTTTTTATCCCTCTTTGGATCTTGTTGGTTGGTGCTTGATTAATATTTACAAGATAACCTAACCATGTTTTTGGCAGGCAGCTCAAAAAGCTTACTCCAGCGGAGCTGTCAGATTTTGGCTGCCTTATGATACTCGTTGGTGGAGTTACGCTTTTGGAGCTGACAGGCATGTCAATTTAACTTTTGTCTTTTTGTACAATTTTGTTCTCTCTCTCTCTCTCTCTGTCTCTCTCTGTCTCTCTCTCTCTCTCTCTCTCTCTCTCTCTCTCTCTCTCTCTCTCTCTCTCTCTATATATATATATATATATATATATACATACTAGTTTTGAATTGCACGCTAATGCGTGCGATGTATATATAGCAAGAGTAATGATCTATGTAAAAAAATTCTATTTAGTAGGCAGGAAAAAATGAGGAGTCCAGATAGTAAAATAGATTACTCTTAGATCAGCCAAATTTGTGTTCAAGTTAGCTAACACATCTTTTCAAAGTATTTTTATAGGGTTGATCGAGATAGATCATTATAAAGCTAAAGCCAAATTTATGAGGTTAACCCTTCATAGTAGTTCATTGTTCACCCTATTGAAGAATGGGAGAGGTAACGGGAAAATGTTAAAACATTTTGATCTATAACCTCTACTTCTTTAGACTTTAAGCGCATTAAATATATATTTTTTTTTGAGGATGTATAGATAATTGGCCCGTCGTTATATAGGAGGAAATATCTTACGGACCACAATAAATCCAAATCTTTTCAACGCTTCACTGTAGCGAGTGTAGCCAATAAGATTCTCATCTTGTCCCTCTGAACATGAGACCAAACAACCGACTCAAAAGACAAATAAACACTAAGTACTTTACTATAATAAGTGGACCATCTGAACCCATAAGTACTTTACTATAACCAAGCTTGAGAGCTCACGAATGTTAATTGCATTTTACTCCGTATTAATAAAAAATCATCAATAAGATCCTCTCTCTCCTCCCCTCCCCTTCCCTCCCCTCCCCAAAAGAGGAAGATCATTATTCCCAAATCCCTTGTAGTTTCTATCTGATATACATCCAGTAGAAGTAATTGATCCCACTATATACACAGTCATCCTTCAGATCCTCTCTTCTCTCGTGGCCCAGGCCTTGTGTGACAAGCCCCATCTTCAAAGGAAAATATGATTAGTTGAGCACAGGAATCAAAATACCTGTATTCTGCAAAACAAAACAATAATTTATGCAAAATGAGGTGTCTTATGATCTAAATACTAATTTTTATTTCTCCCCTAAGCCACCAGTATATGACACAAAATATCCACCATAATTGCTGCTGCCCTCAAAAATTCATTATATCAAAAATTCAGAGTAACTGATTTACAGGGTACATATAGAGTATAGCCACTGAAGCTACTAAATTGAAGAAGGGGAATGAATGAGAACTAACATAGAAGGTAGATTGTCTTAGCAATATAAGTTATAAAAAGCCAAGGACTCCACAACAAAATGTTTGCTGCAACACAAAAAGAAATAAAAAACATATTAAAATCGCAAAACATAGTTCCCTAATGCGTGCAAGTTGTGTAATGTGAGGAATGATTCAATTTCACACCTAATGTGGGAGAGGAACAAAGTGTTTAGGGTGGGTATAGGACCGGCCCAGCAACTTGTAGACATGGACAACCATTAGCCTGAAATATTTACATAGAAAAAAACACAATAGGGGCAAAAATAGCTATATCCAGCTGTTTACCTCAGCCCAGAAATAATGAAAGCTGAAAGGGTAACCCTTATAATCTTCAAATGATGTAGAAGATAGGAAAAGTTTGTCCTGGTGCTAAATGATAATGGGTCCATCTGATTATAGCAACCCAAAGTCCAGAAATTCACATCCAGAATTGATTAAACTATCATGACCAGGAACCAAACTGTCAGTTGAAGGAATGAAGAGCAGAAATTAAATTTCAAAATGACAAACTCTAATATTTAATTTCCACTCCATGACAAATTATACTACACAACAATACTCTGCAATAAATTCAGAAGAGCAATTCCTTGAACCTGTTAGTATATCCATCAAAAGGAGACTGTCTGAAATTATCTAAATTCCTATATACCATGAAATTTGACATTATTGTTGGACAATATCACTGTATAAGCATTGTATAACACAAACCCATAATCGCAAAACAGCAGAATGAGCCCAAATCAATGGAAAAACATTAAACATGAAAGTGAATGGCAGACCCCAAAAAGAGTAATCAATCCCATTTCGCTAGCTGAAGAACGCATAATTGAAACAACCACAATAATTCGAAGCAGAATGACTATACCTTAATGAATAAACTCGGAATTCTTTCTGAGCACCAAAAAAGAATTGCAACTGATTTACCGAGTGCAAACGGGAGGTTCAAAGAGAAGGAGAAAGTGGGTCAGTGAAGCATAGTGAATGCAAGAGAACTCCATAACTGCCCGAGTAGAGAGAAAGAGGGAAGAGGAAGATCGTGGGTGAGGGAACTGAAGAAGCGTGTGAGTACTGGTTTGTTTCATTTTTTTTTTACGGTTCTATCCCCACTATTTTTTAATGAAAAAAGGGGCTTTTGATAGATAGATATATAGTTTTCCCTTGCTGCATTATTTCTATTGTCTATTCCACTTGGTCAACAAACTTGATTGTACAGTTAATTGATTTTGTTATTTTTCATCTCCACGACTTATTTTCTTTTCTTATCTTAAATATTCAGATATCAGCCTTATATACCATATGATTCGTGGTCAAGGAACTATCAAGCTTTACGTCGTCTACAATGTTTTAGAGGTGAGCTATAACTGCGCCATTCTTACGGTAAAGATAATTCTTAAAACAAGTAGATTGTTCTTTTCTTTTGAGTCCTTATGTTTCTCTTAGGTCTCACTAGATATACAAATATGTAACAAATAAGTATTGTTTGTCATTAGGTCAGGTAAAAATCAGTCAGCGTTAGGTTTGGCTAATATTGGACTACCTCATCCAGGTTCTCATTGATTTGCAGTTTCGAGATTGGTTTATGGTGTACAAGTCTATCTCACTAGTTTTAGAAAAGGTTACGAGTATGCAATGGAGGGTCATGGTTAGAGTTTTGTAAATAACGGCTTGATTTGCTTAGGCTTTTCAGGAATTTCATGAGTCAGGTCACAGGCGCGGATTGTAGCACCATTAAGTTGACTCTACTGTCTTCACTCTTGTGCAAGCTGATTATTTTTATGAAGTTATATTTGGATTAAATTAACGTGGCTATGATTGTCTTCAAAATTATCAACATTCTCCAAAAGGTGATTGCTGTTGTGGGCGGGATGATCAGCTGTTCACTGATACTGCCATTCTTGAGGATACAAAGATCTTGATGTATATTTAGTTGTTTCGAGTTGGTCAGTGGTTAACATAGAAGTAATATGCCTAATGCTGCTTCGAAGTCGGACATTGAGAAATCCTACAGCATAGGTAATTCTTCCTTTAATAGGGGCTGAACTGGAAAACCTTTAGTAAAATTAGTAGTTGTCTTCTTAATATTTCTTTTATAAAATAATAAGAAGTATATATCAAAGAGTATCAGAGCTACAGCCTACAGCCTTAGAGGACAAGGAGTCCTCCATGAAGAATCTAATTGCAAATTAGCCCACATATGCTGAATTGGTGAAATCGAAGATCTCCGGAAACCCCGTGCTCCCTTAGCTTAGCTGACAAATAGGCTAACTAGGTAACCCTATCCCACAACATGCCAGTCGTGGCAAGGAAAGAAGATATGCCGTTTCCCGCTCGCTAGCCTATACATTTTTTGGCAATAAGTTGCCTATTAAAATTTTATTTGCGAGGTTAGGCGAAGTTAGGCAACAAATCATTGATTACTATTTGAGGTGGTAAAAGTCTTGTAAGCACAAGGATAGGGTGGTTCGGCTGTTGGCAATACTGTGTTAAGGAGCATTGCCTTGTTGGGAAAATGGTTATGGTGGCTTCCTATAGCGCTAGAGTTCCTTCAACACCAAAGTGGTTTGTAATAGGAACAAATTGGATGTGATGTGATAGGAATGATTAAGCAAGTCTCTGAAAATTGATCTCTTAGGATTTTTCTATTTTTGGGTCTTGCAGGACATATGATGGGTTTGGGTCATAGAATTAAGTTTTTAGAGGAGTTATGGATTGAAGAAAGTCGTTACACGAGGCTTTTCCTTGTTTGAATTGTCCATCTTCTCTCCCTCTTGCCCCGTATTCCACTTCTTCTTTTTTTCCTTTTGATGGTATTCATGTCTTTTGAACTGTTTGTTTGATAAAACCAGCTCGATAAGCTTACAATAAATTCAAAAACAATTTCACGTCTTTCGACCAATATATTGGTGTTTGCTGCATGCTATGTCGACAATGTAGTTTATTGGTGTAGGCAGTTAGGGACCTCTAGTGGACAGATAAAACTGTGTACCTTTTGTATGCCCAATTATGATAGCTAACTGATACAACTAAGGACACCAGCTCAAGAATGCGTGGTCTCCCTCGTATTACCCACTCATCCATCAAAATCCCCTTAAAATTGGGCTCTTGTGGAAGTACACATTCTAAGATTTCCAATGACTTTGATGTGCCCCAAACAGTAAGGATTGGGGTAACATAGGTAGATATAGCTCGGCAAAGCATAGCTTGATTAGTAACCTAGCTAACTGATAAAGCTAAGGACACGAGCTTAAGAATGCGTGTGTCCCCCATATTACCCACCCGTCCATCAAAATCCCCTTAAAATTGGGCTCTTCTGAAAGTACACATCCTAAGATTTCCAATGACATTCATGTGCCCCAAACAGTAAGGATTGGTGTAACATAGGTAGATATAGCTCTGCAAAGCATAGCTCGATTAGTAACCTAGCTCTTGAACTTGAATCAGTACCCCACTCAGCTAGTGAGTCTGGATTTCCCTATGACCCTATTTCATGGATCAAAGGGGGGGGGGGGATTTGCAAAACATAGCAGTTGATCCCATGTCCCTTTCGATTGTCCCTTTGGTTTATTCTTGTGATCAATTGGTAGATGTCACCAGATCAAAGTGTTCTTATTTAAATAACAAATAAAAAATGAAATATAGCGGTTCGTCTATTATTCATAGTCCCAAGTCCTTCAAAAATTTCCACTCCTGAGATTAAACAATTTCCGATCCTGGTTCTTATACCTCTCTAAATCATTGATTGATACTCCATACCTTTTTCATTTCAGCCTTCCTTGTCTCATTTAGAAATTGAAGTTCCATGAAGGTGAAGCTAAAGATGTAAACTTTCGTATGGACTTCTAATTAAACTCTTGATCAAATCAGCTTCATACGTTGAATCCTGATTTTATATATCTGGTCAGAACAATAGACTGATTTTGACTATGCCATCTTTAGTCTCTTTGCATTGTTGCATTGCATTTAACTGTTTTCCTTATTTCTTCTTATTTTATCGCATGGTACTTTCTTTCTAAGGTGGAAAGCAAAATAAGTTTGAGCCCTCTACCTAGTCGTTATCTACTTTTTTTTTGAAGGTCGAGGTTAGGCGACAAATCAATGTTTACTTTGTGAGGTGGTAAAAGACTAGTAAGTCCTAGGATTAGGGTGGTTTCGTTAATGGCAATTCGTGTTAAGGAGCATTGCCTTGTTGGGAAATTGGTTATGGTGGCTTTCTGTAGCACTAGAGTTCCTTTAACACCAAAGTGGTTTGTAATAGGAACAAATTGGATGTGATGTGGTCTTAGGAATGATTAAGCAAGTCCCTGAAAATTGATCTCTTAGTAGTTTTCTTTTTCTAAGTCTGGCGAGATATAAGGCGAGTTTGGGTGATAGAGTTAAGTTTTTAGAGGAGTTATGGATTGGAGAAAGTCGTTACACGAGGCTTTTCCTTGTTTATATTGTTTATCTTCTCTCCCTCATGCCCCATATTCCACTTTTTTTTTTTTTTTTTTCTTTTTGATGGTTTTCATGTCTTTTGAAATCTTTGTTTGAAAAAACCAGCTCGATAAGCTTCAATAAATTCGTTAACAATTTCACGTCTTTTGACCAAGATATTGGTGTTTGCTGCATGCTCGTGGACAATGTAATTTATTTGTGTAGGCTGTTAGGCACCTGAACTGTCTACGGCTTTTGTGTGTCCAATTATGATAGCTAACTGATATAGCTAAGGGGTAGTGGAGTTGGTCGTGGGGTCGAAATTTCATGACAAAGATCATGAGTTCAATTCCCAGTAGGCCACACTCAAAGAGTAGTGGGTGAGAGGGTTCCTCGTATCAAAAGAAAAAAAAAAAAAGAAAAAGAAAAAAAAAAACTGATATAGCTAAGGACACGAGCTCAAGAATGCGTGGTTTCTCTCGTATTACCTGTCCAATTGTCCATCAACATCCCCTTAAAATTGGGCTCTTCTGAAAGTACGCATCGTAAGATTTCCACTAACATTCATGTGCCCCAAAGCCCAAACAGTAAGGATTGGTGTAACACAGGTAGATATAGCTTTCCAAACCATTGCTTTATTTGTAACCTCGCTCTTGAGCCTGAATCTGTACCCCATTCAGCAAGTGAGTCTGGATTTCCCTATCACCCTATTTCATGAATCGGGGGGGGGGGGGATTTGCAAAACATAGCAGTTGATCCCATGTCCCTTTCTATTGTTTCTTTGGTTTATTCTTGTGATCAATTGGTAGATATTTCTAGACCAAAGTGTTCTTATTTAAATAACAAATAAAAAAAAATCAAATAGCGACTCGTCTACTATTGAAAGTCCCAAGTCCTTTAAAAATTTCAACTTATGAGATTTCCAAATTTCTGATCCTGGTTCTCATACCTCTCTAAACACTTTTTTCATTTCAGCCTTCCTTATCTCATTGGAAGCTGAAGTCCCATGAAGGTGAAGCTAATGATGGAAACTTTCGTATGGACTTCTAATTTAACTATTGATCAAATCAGCTTCATGCGTCGAATTCTGATTCTATATATCTGGTCAGAACTATATTTTTGACTATGCCATCTTTAGTCTCTTTCCTTGCACTGCAATACTGTTTTCCTTGAAGAGGTGGCATTTAGAGTTTTGGTAGTATATGAACTCTTAACAGTAATGATTATTGTAGCCAATGGACTGAATAATTTACCCTTTGTGTGTCACAGATCTTTGACAAACTATGGCAAAGTTTTGGTGGTGATGTTTTCCAGACGTTATTTTGTTCTGCTGAGGGGCTTGCTTGTTCACCAGAATCATCGAGATATTGGATTCAAAGATACACCACTGATTTATTGCTGGCAGCAGCTGCTACAAATATCCTACATAATAAATTTATGTTGCGCAGGAATTAGAATTTCAGTTATATTTCCCTGTTTGGGCTCCTTGACTCTCATTCATACTTATTCATTCTTTTATATTATTAGCTCAGGCAATTACCTTGTCAACTTGTATAGTGGCTCACAATAATGCTTTACTGGCGTTGCTCGTATCAAATAACTTTGCGGAGATAAAAAGCAATGTGTTTAAGAGATTCAGTAAAGATAATGTTCACAGCATTGTATACTCTGGTAAGGACACTTCTAACATTTGTTGTAAAACTATTACTGGCCGTCCGTCAATTTTGTTTACATTGCAGATGGTTCAATTGGTCTTGTTGTCATAATCTATGGATGCATTCTCTGTTTGCTACTGATATTTTGTATACATCAAGTGCTTGACGATGTTGCACAATTGTTGGTCGTATGGACCTGTATTCACTTCATGGTTCTCTGATGGCCATACACACCCTCACCTAGCTCTTCCTGCATTGTATATTTTATCCATTTCTTACGCTCCCAATGTTCTTTTTTCTTTTATTTAAATTTTATTTCGTTTCAACTTAATTAAATATGGGTTGCTGACTGCTTTCTTTTGCCATTTTGCATGCTCAGATTCAGTTGAGAGGTTCCATATTACAGCGTTTCTGCTATTCGTTTTAGCACAAAATATTCTGGAGGCTGAAGGTCCTTGGTTTGGAAATTTCCTTTCTGTGAGTGTGCAGAATCTTTTTCAGCAGAATATTTTACAAACAAGCAAAAATAGTTTAGCCTACTCTAAGTTCTTTTCATCTTGATTACTGTATTTGTTCCAATGGCAGAATGCTCTCCTGGTATATTTCTGTGAAGTAGCAATTGATATCGTCAAGCATTCATTTGTTGCCAAATTCAACGACATAAAGCCAAGTACATACTCTGACTTTCTTGAAGACCTTTGCAAACAGGTACTTACAAAGTCCTTTTGACTTTCCATGTCTAGCATACTAGGACATTGTGTCCTCTCTCTCTCTCGGGGTTTATGGAATTCTGTATTGGTTCTATATAGGTTCATGTTGCACATGGTGGCCTGTAGTAATGTTTTCTTTTAGATATAGGAGTTCTTACTTACCGAGTGTAAGTATTGAGCCTACTAGTGATTATTCTTTCATCGTTATGCTTTGATTTGGGTACTGTTAAGGGAGAGGCTTTTCTCTATCCGTTGCCAGGCTACATAGACTACTAAAAACCCAGGTTGATTTGGTATCTTCAAGAAACTTCACTGAAGTTGACTTAAAAGAATTGTTTACAGGAATACAAAACAATATTAGGAAATAAGTTTCACATGTTCATATTTTGATTTAGAACCAATTGAAATTAAGTGAAATGCTCTCAGTTTGGTATGCACTTATTCTGCAAATCAAAAGAACCATATTCCAATTTTTGTGATGACTCTGCTTTTTAACTTATTCCTTTTGATTTAGTTGAGATCGGTTGGGTAATTATAAAGCGAGAGGCTGAAGCCTGAAGGTGAGTAGAGCAGGGGTTTTGGGGACTAGGCATCTACTTCCAATGTTAAACATCTGGAAGGGTACAACAAGTTGTGATTTAGCAATATCCACTTGCTTACATGTTATTTGGATTTACTAATGTTAAATCTCGGGAAGGCTGTTTGGTTTTTTGGGAGAGACGTGAGTTTGTCCTGCTAGTGTGGTGGAGTTCTTCCAAGTGTGGTTCCTAGAGTTTGGGAGGGGAAAGGATTGCGTCATTATGGGCTAGAGCTACAGGAGCATTTAGGAGAGGAACTTTCTTCCCCCTTCCTCCACCTGTGATCATACTCGAGAAAGTGGACCCTCCTAGTGCTTCTGCTTCGTCTTTCTTTTTTCTCTGTATTTTTCAAACCTTTATTTGGGGGTGGGGGGGGGGGGGTTTGGGGTTGGGGTTGGGATGGGGAGTGTATTTATATAATGTTTAGAAAGCGTGTACTAACTGGTGCTTTTCTTCTTTTCCTAGACTCTGAATCAGACTGATGGTGCAAAAAAACATCTCACATTTGTTCCTGTTGCTCCAGCTTGTGTGGTGAGCTTATCCTTTGTTTACCTCACATGCCAAAATTAATTGTGTATATTAATTAGCTGCAAACCTTTCTTTTGGTTATGACAGCCTGCTTCCTGCTTGCTCTCTGGCATGGTCGCCTAATTACATCTTCGTTTCTATTTGATGCATATTATCCTGATGGATTTATTACAACTTCTCTCACTGTGTATTTGATTATATGTCAGGTCATCAGGGTGCTGACCCCTGTATATGCTGCTCGTCTTCCATGTAGCCCTCTGATTTGGAGACTTTTCTGGATAATTTTTTTGACGACACTGACATATGTGATGCTTGCGAGCCTGAAGGTAATGATGGGTATGGGGCTTCAGAAGCATGCAGCTTGGTACATTAGAAGGTGCGAAAAGAGGAAACTTCACTCTGACTAAGGAAGTGCTAAATCAAAATCATGCAAGTGTGCAACTCAGGTTCCCTTGGATTTGGCTATTGCTGATCATGGCAGGGTGAGTCACCACAGAAATCTTACACCTTCCAAGAATGTATGTATTAGGGCGTTCCAGGACTTAAACAGCTTTTTGGGTGGGAGTAAGTTCCAAAGGTATTTACATTATTAAAAAGATTGCTTGCAGATCATGTGAAAAGATGGCCAAGTTCACAGGGAAAATACATAGCAGCCATTACCCGAACTCGACAGTAGAACCATTGCTACGATGTTGCCTCCGAATGTAAATACGTATAGCATGGTATCAAATACAAATTGTGCCCATGAGATGAGATCCCTTCCAATCAAATGATGAGCATTTGTGCTGTCAGCCACAAGAACCAAAAATGAAAAGGAAAAAATTGATTTCTACCTAGATTTGAAGTGCCTGGTGTGGCAACATGCTTGTGGTATGTTCGAGGAGATGCAGAGGAGTTTTACCCGAGAGGATTTGATCTCTGAAAGACAAACTAGGAACAGTAATTGAGAGGCAGTAATGCTGCTAGACAGCTAACAGCTGCTACTAAAACGAAAAACACACGCATCAGCTTGAAAGACATAGGGAGAATGAAATGAGTAGTGTATCGCAGGACTTGGTACACTACCAATTTATTTATTTATTTATATATCATTTTTATTGTTATTATTATTGTTGTTGTTAGTAGAAAAATTGGACACTAATAACTAAACATTTGGGGCGTCATTCACTAAAAATAACCCCACATAATGCCCGATCGTCCATCACTTGTGTAATGAAAAACGGAGTTAACTTTTTGTAAGCCTTTGATATGTGGCGTGTTGTGATGGAAGAGAAACACGATTAAGAATGAAGTTGAAGGAAATATAGACTTCTTTGCCAAAACCCTCAAATCTCCTCTTCCAAATCCCTAAATCTTCATTGACAAGTCAAATTGAAAGTCATTCATTATCACGGCCGTGATAAGTTTTGATTATGGAAAAGTTTAAAACATAACAGTTTTATATCTTCGTTTGGGCTTTCCGTAGCATTTTGAATCACCCGAATACGATCCCGAACGAAGGAGTTATGGCCAAAATACTAACTACTGTCAATCCTGCTCCGAATTGTGAATTGGGCCGATATTGCTTCCTTTATTTCGCCAATATTATCTACATATAAAAAATATAGAAAATAGGCCTAAAACACAACAAAATATGAAAATATAAAATAAAAGGCCAAATACTAGATATTATCAAAAACTTAATTAATATCAATCTAAAAACTAATCAAAACATAAAAATAATGAGAGATAAAACATGCATATTATACGACTTATCAAATTCCCCCACACTTATACTTTGGTCGCCCTCAATCAAATTAGAAAATGACAAACATCTACCTCTCCTTCATCTGCCATTCATGCCAAACATAAGTATAACAAATTAAATTTGTTCAAAACTAATATTATCATAGTAAAAGTCATTATCCAAAAAGGTCTTAAATATCATAAGCAATTATGGTAGGTCTAATTAGTTAGTGAGATTTTAACTAAAACAAGTTAGATTAGAGTTTTCCTTTAAGACATATACATCCAAAGAACAACTTGATCCCTCCTATTTCTATCCCTCTTATGTGTGCATATACTTAGTTCGACCCATGTAGCGAGTGTCCATCAATGACTCCCGTCCCAGTTGGTCCAAGACATTAGGTGATAAGGCACCCTTTGGATTTCCACTTGAGTCTTTCTTTTTTTGAAACAAACCTTGAATTAGTAGAGCTTTACCTTTCTTTTCTCAATCAATATTTTTTTATCTGCTCTTGAGCCATGTTTCGACCAAGAAGGTTGCATTTTATGCTCCATACGTATCTTGGTACAAGGTTTTGGCGGACTTACCTCTCTACCTACCTTGCTTCCCACATTGGTACCTCAAGGCTTTCTTTTTCTCTCTTTTTTTTTAAGATCACTTTTCTTTTATCCTTCATTTGCACTTCTTTTTATTTTATTTTATTTATAATATTAGCTCTACTAATTCGAAGCTACTTTCTTTTGAAAATAAAATGAGTTTATGCACACTAGGGATAAGAGTTCAACAAGTCATCTCTAGACCCACATAGTCATCAAAGAGAGACTAGGTTATTAGCATTTCTCAAAAATAGTTAATTAAGTTAGCACCTACCATAGTCATTTATAAATAGAAAATATTTTATGGATGATTGACGTTTACTAAGACAAACTAGTATTTACTCGAGTCTAATTTGCTATCTTCGTTCTGCCATGGTTAATACATGAAGAAAAGACACCTAATTAAATGAAAAACTACATATTAAAAAAAAAATCAAAAAAACTTTGGCCTATTATCATGCATTACACTCCAAACATATAAGTAATAAGACACAAGCATTTAACCATGATAAACAAGCATATCATATTTTCAGTAGAGGTATACAACATGTTTCTTAAAAGGATTGGAGATCTATTATTGTAGTGGGATTACATTGTCCACAACAAGTGAAAGTAGGAGAGAACCATGATTCATGACATTTTTTTGGAGCAATATGGAGCATTTGGTGTTGTAGGAATAATGTTTGTTTTTAACAAAAAAAAAAATGTTATAAAGTGTAGGAGGTCTTTAATCAAATTCAATTGAGAATATTCAGGTGGTACAAGACTACAAGGGACTTTGACCAGTGGATACCTATTCTTTTCATGATCGGACAAAATAACATGCATGATATCATTAATGGATGCCCTAAACTAAGAGAAAAATCAAAAGATTATAGAGGAATAGGAGGCTCCACAGTTAGGATGGTTGAAGGTGCACCTTAATTACTCATCATAAGGTCGGCTAGCTGGTTGCGAGGGTTGTCTAAGCGATCAAACCTATGAAACTAGCGGTTTGTTTTTTTTTTGTCAATATTCAAGTGTAGGACACAAATGTTATTGAACTGCTCACTTGTATACATGCTTTCACGCTATTACAGTCAAACCCTTAATGGTCAAACTTGAAGTTCTTTTTGAAAAGGAATTTGGCAAACATGGTACAATGGATTTATAATAAAGAATTACAGTGTTAGGTTCACTGGAATACTTTCAGACAACTTGACACTAATTTTTATCAGATTAAAAAGTTATACTATACGACATATAGTTAGGGAAAAAAATAATGAATTAATGATGCTGCTAATCAATTAACAAAAATGGGTGTAAACAAGAGAGATGAATTGTATATTTGGATGTGAGAGAAGGGACGTAGGAATTGTATAGTTATGATTTGGCAATGAATTGCCTCTTTTAGTAATTTTAATAATATTTGACGTTAAAAAAAATGAGAAATGGAATGCGAAGTCCTAAATTGTGAAGAGTGAGGCGATTTAGAGGGCGGTTAATGGTCGGTTGTTAGCTAACCTAATGTATCTAGGATAGATTAGTTGATTACTAGTTCTATTAGGATTAGTCTTATTTTTGGCTATATAAATGTGTGGTACGGATGGTTGTAATTGTTATACCGTGGTTAAAAGAAATTTTGAGTGCCTATAAATCTTAGGTGACGTCTTATCTTTGGTAGCAAATCTGATAAGATTTGAATGATAGGCTATTATATTGGTGTCCTTGCTTGCTTATTAGTTTAAGATCCAATCTTACTTGTTTAAGAACTTCTCTTTCTTAATCTAAAATCATTCTTGTAGTTAAGAACCATTATCATATATATAGATCACTTCTTATTCCTCTGTTGAATGTAATATTGCTTCAGTACCAAAGCGTAGAATTGAAAAAGAAGCACACTTATTATTATTATTATTATTATTATTATTATTATTATTATTATTATTATTATTATTATTATTATTATTATTATTATTATTATTATTATTATTTATAAGTAAGCTAAGATAAGAATTCTATCCATCTACTTCTAAAGGATAATTCTCTAAATCCAAAATTCAGTTTAAAATTCAAATAGTTTTCAACTTCACTAGATTTCCTCTTGGGGTCATACTTACTGGTTCATTATATTTAAGGGACCAGTTTAAAAGCAAATCATTGATTAAAACATTATTTTTATGACTAATCCTAAAAGTGCAAGTCAGAAAAATGAAAATAACAATTCTCTATTGGACTACAATATCTTAGACAGATTATAAGTAGAGCAAAATGAATATAACAAGCAATAGAAAAAAAAAAAAAAAAGAACATAAAATCAAACTACAAATTGAAGCTTAGGCTAGCTAAACATTAAACAAGGAAACAATAAACTCTTGTAAATAATTGAACTACGAAATGCTTGATTCCCTTTTTTTTTTGAATTTGGAAGGCAAGAGCCCAAAGAAAACAAAATGCTTGATTCCCTTTATAAGAGTATGTAGGCAACTCATAAATTAGGTGTACAACCCAGACAACATTTAAACCCCAAAAAAAAATACCCGAAAAAAGAAGAAGAAGAAAAAAACAAGTTATTTTATGAAATTACTACTAGTTCAAGAGGTTATCTCCTATGTGGATATTATTAAGGGTATTATGGTTATCTCGTTTAATATGGTTAACTGTACCAAATTAATAAACCAGTATACAAAACTTATATTCGAAGATTATGTTCAACATACTAATTTACGATTTTTGCTTAAGATCGAGTCACCACCTGAAGCAATTGCCCGAAGGCACCACCAATGATAATCTTGCAAATGGCTTTACAATTCTAGTGCAAAACCTATAATGTCTATGGGTAATTAGCACCTCATCTCATTTTAGTTTGATTATATTTTTGGGGCTGTTATTTTCAAATTTTAAAACACTAATACCAAGTCCATTATTTAAAATATGACAATTTATCCCTTCATTATCAAAAGCAATCCGAATTACTTTTTCCTTTGAATATATGGCTTAATACTTGGCTTATAAACATATTAAGTATCTAAGAAAGTAATAATTATAATAATATTAATTTAAAAGCCAAAAGTACAATGCTAATAAAGGATAGTTGCTATTTATTTTCCTAATTTCAATTATCAGTACGCCAGTTTCATTTTCAAATTGATTGTCAAAGTCCTTGTGCTGGTACCCATCTCTATGTCATCTCAAACAGGCTATGAATTCATATGAGCTCCTATATATTAGCTCGTCTCACATACATTAGTTATATTAAAGTTAATATGGTAAAATATACATTGATTTCTCAAAAATCGTACATAGATTAGTTCACAAACATTGGGCCATGAATTTTTGGTTCAATTGTTTGTGAATGAATTAGCTAGTATTTTGTGTTTTTTATAAGATTTTTTGTTTTGTTTTTTACTATATTTATATCTATATCATTATAATATGACTTTTCGAGATAAAGATCACATGCCATATTAAAAAAAAGCAAGTTTACAAAGTTATATATTTAAGAGAGACAAAAATTTAAGTTGCCTTTTTACAATGAAAGACTAAGGGACTGTTTTCTTCACCTTCTTTCTACCGAACTTATCTACACAATACTGAATTTTTCTATGGTTTACCGAACTCTGCTGAATTTTTCTGAACTGAACTTCTTTTTACTTAATTGAACTGAATTTTACTGAATACTTCAGGGGGGTTGAGAAGAACAGGGCCTAAGGCTCCGTTTGATTTATTTGGATAAAACTGAACTGAATTAAATTGATTCTTTTAACTTGACCGTTAGCTATTTAAAATTCTTTTAACATAGTCAATATTGGAGTCATTTAAAAGTATGATTTGAGATCTTTCCGGTGACATAGTTATCATCATGAACTTATTTCGGAATAAAAAGTTATATAAGTGATAAAATTACTTACACATAAATTAAGCTGGATTAAACTGAATTTATGTGAAATTAAGTTCAATCAAACAGAGCATAAATTGTCAAACAAAGAAAAACTTTACCTGATATTCTTATTTTAGAGTTGGGCAATCACAACGCCATAATTATTGTTGTTTTTGTTTGTTGTTGTAGGGGGGCGAAGATCTTGCACTTCCCCACTTCCAGCGAAAGTCCTTATTTATCAGTGTTTTTCTTTTTATTTTTTTCATGCTATCTTGAAAATAATATCCCAGGAAGAAGACTTTAACCGCCAAGAAAAAAAGATGAGGCACGGATTCCGAACGTAACACCCACTTGGCAATTTGAGATTTTGGGATTCTTTTCCAATCCAATTGGTTTATTTGTAATGGTGATTTTGGAAAATTTGAGATTACCCTTTTGGGATCTGAAAGCTTTTTATTGATATGGGAAGAACATTGTGTTTTAAATCAATAATAAGAAGATTACAACTCTAAAACACAATGTTGGGTATTTGTGGTTTCGGTTCTTCTCTCAGTTTTTGCATTTGGGTCTTCCTCGATTGAAGATTTCCACCAAGCGTATGTGAAATTTCTCCTTTGCTTTCTCAAATTTTCTGTTGCTTTATTTTTTTGGGATACTTTTACTTGGTTTTGGTTGAATTTAGCTTTTGGGTATGGACAAGAGGGAACTGTAATTTGTTGATAGACTCAAATGTGAATGCTACATATGTTGACTTGGTTGTGAAAGTTACCATCTTTCTCCTGGTTTGCTCATATATGATATGTTCGATAATGAATATGGTTTAGTTTGTACTTCAATTGCCTATTTGGCCTTGCAGCTGCCTCCTTTCATGTGGCATTAGTGCTTTCAGTTTTAGCATGCTGAGAACTGTGAAAACCAAAGGGCGGCCCTGTGACATGTTTATGTTCTAATGGGCATTGGAAAGGAAATTAGATGGTTAATAATAGTAATATTCCTGAACCATCGTGTTGCTAGTATCTCTAACCTAGCTGATTCTTACTGCGTTTTGATATAGAAGTTAGGTTGGAAAGTAGTCAGTTTAAAGTATAGTACCTCAATTTCTAATCATCATCATTGCAGTATGTGGTAGTATAGTTTTATTACCACCATGCATGCTGAGGGCATCGGAAACAGGTAGGTCATATTGTAGCATTGTTTACAGTAATATGCTCCATATTTGTAGGAGAATTGTAATCCCGGAGGAATTCAACAGATGAATTTAGAAAGAAACAAAGATGGGGAAAAGAAAAATAGGAGGGAATCATATGTCCAAGTTACCAACTCATATTTTAGATTTCTTAGCCCAGATGATCATATCTCTACAATAACAAGAATGTTTAAGTTTTGTATGAACTACTTGTTTTTTGCTTAGTTATTGGTATCTTAACTTTTGATTTGCTTAGTAGTTGAAATTTGATATGTGGTCATCTGTTGACTTTGTGAAGATCAGTGTATTTTTCCGTTGAAGAATTTATTGAAATCTTATTAAGGCATAAACAAACTCAACCAGACCTTGTCCTCTATGTAAGTTAAGTTGTGATATTCGGGCTCTGCATCAAGTTCTAACATGAGTGTCTGCCTTGAGGGTACATCTCCAAAACAACAACCAAAAAAAAAAGTGAAATGTATTTGATATGCCCAGTGTTCAAACCTTGTGAAAATCGGTATTTTAAGGTGGTAGAAGAGTCCATGTAACCTAATTGTATGCGTAGTTGCACGTTTGCGAGCTATATCCGCATTCTCTCGTATTCTTTAAGAGTTGCTGAAAAATGTCTCTTTCATGAATACTCTCAAGAAAATGGAGATGTAGTAGTCAGAAGAAGGTCTCTATCATGAAATAGTCTCATGGAATGGAGATGTAGGCGTCGAGAGACTTGTATATGCCATTACTCTCCAGCCTACACCAGAGGACCTTGGATATGGTTAATATGGGTGCATCATAATTCATAGCACAATTTTTAGTTTGGGTGTCTCATGTGGTTTTCTTCTGGGATCTTAGTACGGGTGGATGTTTAAGGTTCTGCCGCGTACAATTTGTGACATTGTAACCTCTTGCTGGTTCTCATGCAATTTGTAAAAGTCAGTCCTTCCCTATCACTTACTGTTTCTGTTATAGGGCTGTTCCTTCCCCTTTAGATGCTCATTACCCTGTTCCTTGTCTGAGAAGTTTATTTGCTTTTTATAGAATACGAACAGGGTAAGGCTTTGTCAATCATGGGCTATTGAGACGCACCAAAAAGTATTAAGAGTGTGTGAAGCGTATTCATGTTTCTCTTTCTCTTTCTACTTAAATTACCTCGCTCTTAGAATAGTTTGCCATGAATAGTGAGCAACAAATAATACGTGGAAATTGTTCAATGTATGATACCTCATTAGCTTGTAAGGTTTCGAGATTAGTAAAACTTCTTTTTTTGTTCAAAATAAACTCATTTCATTTATAACCAAAAGCATGACATTACAGACTGGTGGTGAGACTCTCCCAACTAGTTACACAAAGCATTTATCACTAAGCAGGATGCAAAAACTATCAGTGGAAACTAATTTGGCACCTTCTAGGAAGGGTACAAATAGTGTCCTCATCATCTAGTAATATACAAGCGTATTACAGTTGAGGGTAGCTATTAAGACTCAATAACATATTCTGCCATTTCTGATTTTTTGCACCTATGATGTGCAACTCTCTGAAGATGTACTGTAGTATCCCCACAGCAGAAGGAACCTCTTGTGCAAAGCGTAGCTTGTTCCTAGCAGACCAGATGTGGTAAACAACTGCGGTAAACAGGAAAGAGAGGATACTGAATTTTGGTTTGTTGTTCCTAACAGTATTCTGCATCCATATTACCTCTTCTTCCCAATTGAGTGGTTGTCTTTGAATTCCAAGCCATTGAAGTAGAGCTTTCCAGATTTTGCTGGAAAAAGAACATTCAAAAAATAGGTGCTTCATTGTTTCATCTTCTCCTGAATTGCAAAGAGAGCACATAATTGGAATATGCATGCCCCAGCTAACACACCTACTTGCAGTGGTCAATCTTCCATGTAGTGCAATCCAAAGGATGAATCTCTACCTTGGGATCAGTCCTGGGATAAGAATTAATCTTTTCCAAGGAACAAGTGAAAAAGGAGGCTTCAGAAAAAGATAGGCTTTCTGTATGCTGAACTGCCCTGTGCTGTGAATTCAGAAAGTTGTTTCTGAACTGTTTGTCCCATCCCTAGCCATTTCCTGCTCTCAATTACTTTCCTGAGCAACGAGCTTGCTTGCATTGGTAGCTCAGCATGTAGCACCGAGGTGCTCTTCAGATAATAGGCATAAACCCACTGAACCCAGAGTTTATCTTTTCTCTGTGTGATGGCCCAAAGTAATTTGCAGAGAGCTGCCTTATTCCAACATTCAGCATTGATAATATGCAGACCACCATCCTTGAGAGGAGCACAAAGTCTATCCCAAGCTATGAGGGATCTTTTTGAGGTGGATGCCTGGCCTGTCCATAAAAAAGATCTACAGGCTGCAGCTGCAAGCTTAAGAACTTTTTTAGGCAAGAGAAAAATCTGAGACCAGTAAGTCTGTATACCAAAAATGACACTTTTAATCAACTGTAACCTACCACCATAAGACAAGAAGTGTGAGGTCCAACAGTTGATTCTAGCAACAATTTTATCAACCAAGGGCTTGCACTGCATGATAGTAAGTTTCTTGGAAGACAAAGGAACTCCCAAATATTTGAAAGGAAGAGTACCCACAGAGAAACCAATACTGCTAACAATCTCATCCCTCTCATCAGTAGACACCCAGCAATATAGATTGAGCTCTTATTAGTATTTGCAGACAGTCTAGACACATGAGAAAAGTGACTAAAAGCTTCATAAAGCAGATGAAAAGAGAGCAAGTCACCCCTACATAATAAAAGTAGATCATCTGCAAAACAGACATGAGTAATCCCCAACTTTCCACATCTTGGATGGTAGTTAAAATCAGGTTTGTTTTCAGCTATTGCAGGGATCTATTAAGGTATTCCATAGCTAGTACAAAAAGAAGAGGAGACATGGGGTCACCTTGCCGAAGCCCCTTTTTTGCTGCAAACACAGGTGTGAAGCCTCCATTCAGAAGCAGGGAGTAGCTAACAGTTGTCACACAACTCATAATCCAGCCAACAAATTTGTAAGGCAATCCAAATTCAAGCAAAAGCATCTTTAAGAAGTTCTATTCCAAAGAATCATATGCTTTCTTGAGGTCCACATTCAACATGCACCTAGGAGAAATACCCTTCCTAGTATACCCTTTGACTAGATCATGGCTAAGTATAACATTGTCAAGGATATGTCTGCCTTCAATAAATGCAGATTGTGCATGACCCACCAAAATATCAACCACACTCTTCAATCTATTGGTGAGTATTTTAGCAATAATTTTATAGAGAGTAGTACAGCATGCAATGGGTCTAAAGTCCTTTACAAAGTTAGGTTTAGGTACTTTAGGAACCAAAGTTACAGTAGCACAGTCTATAGCTCTAAGCAACTTACCATTAGCAAAAAATTGTTTGATAGCATCACTAGCATCATTACCAATCACATGCCAGTAAGCTTTGAAAAATTGAGATGGGAAGCCATCCTTACCTGGGGCTTTGTCAGCAGGCAAACTGGAAAGAGCTTGCTTGATCTCCTTGTCACTAATCTCCCTGACAAGTTGTTGTTGATGTTCAAGGGTAAGGGTAGGACCATCTCTAGTAATATCCAGATTTAATGCAGGCATCTCATCAGCTGAAGTACCCATAAGGTTGATAAAGAATTCTGTAAATTCCTCCTGTATGTAGAGGTGGCCAGTGGGCCGGGCTAGGCCCAAGCCCACCCTGACCGGACCGCTACGGGCCCAAGCTGTGCCGACGAGGAGAGAGCCTAGGCCCAGGCACGGTTCTAGCGGTGCCAAAGCAGTGCCTCCCTCTGAAAAAGCCCGACCCGCCTTATAGCCTGTCTCTTTCCTCTGGCTTTCTCTCTCCCCTCCTTCAATGGTTGCTGGGTTCAATGGTTGCTGCTGCTTTCTCTCTTCCCTCTAGCTTTCTCTCTCTCCTCTAGCTTTCTCTCTCCCCTTCAATGACTGCTCTCTCTCTCTCTTCATGGCGGTCCAACCGCGTGCTTCACCTAGCTAGGCCCGGGGCCCAGGCACGGCAGGGCACGGTGCTGGCAGTGCCAAAGCAGTGCCTCCCTCCGAGGAAGCCTGGCCCACCTGAGAGCCCGGCCCAGCTCCGGCACGGCACGGCCCATGGCCACCTCTAGCTGTATGCCATCAGAAGATGTAATTTTGTTTCCATGTGCATCATAAATGGAGACAATTTTGTTCACTGATCTTCTGGATTTCAGTTGGGCATGAAAAAATTTAGTATTTTGGTCTCCCTCTCTAATCCAGGTTGCTCTGGATTTTTGTCTTAGGATCCTCTCATTCAAAGTAGCCCATTTATCTACAGCAATCCCTTTCAAGATCAATAAGTTGCGGATTAAGAAGATCCTAGCTTCAAAGCAGTTTGTGCAGACTCAAGTGATTGTTGAGAAGATAACAATTTAGTTTCTACACCATTCATTTCTCTTTGCAGACAACTAGCCAATCTGACAATCTTCCTAATTTTTTGCCAGACTTGAAACATTTTTACTCCCTCAATGTTCTCCCCCCAAGCCTGAGAAACAATATCACTGAAATCTTGTTGAGGCAACAAGACATTGAGTAGCCTGAAAGGTTTAGGTAAAGTGATATAGGTGCATCAGTTGAAATAAAAATGGGAGTATGATCAGAAATATGTGGATTTAGAAAATCAGCCTCCAAATGCCCATAATTTAACATCCATTTACTATTGCCAAAAGCCCAGTCAATATGACTATAAACTTTGTCATCCTCCTTCTGCTTATTACTCCAAGAGTATTGCCATCCTTTGTATTTCAGCGGCTGGAACCCAATATTATCGATAAAAGCCTGAAAATCTCTGGTCTCAGATTCATGAACTGGAGCCCCATTTAATCTATCATCAACAGACAACAGAGAGTTGAAGTCACCAATAAGGAGCCAAGGGCAGCTATTATCTCCCACCAGCTGAAGTGTTTGCCAAAGTTCCTGTCTTTCAGCTATTGAGTTTAAGCCATAAACAAAAGTGATTTTTGCTTTGAAGTCAGTCTGAAGGTCAGTAACAAGGCAGTGTATATATTGACTATGTGTATTGAGAACCTGCATGCCACATAACCCAAATTCTCCCATTATAAGCATGAGGGTAATTAGTAAAACTTTTTCTTATGTAAAAATATGCTCTGGCTGTTTAGAAGTTTGTTGTTCTTGTCTCATTATCAGTAATCAGTCCAATAGTTCCTTTCCAAGAGTATGATGATGAGAAGCCCTGGTCATTAAAAAGAAAAAAGTATGAGGAAACTTGTTGTTAAAAATCTACTCACCTTGGTCCTAGAGCCCAAAAGAGCCCTCCAACCATTGCAAAAGCGGGTAATACATATCAACTGGAAGTTAGGTATTTGTTTAACGGAGTCTCTTGCTCGTGGAGTTGTCTTTTGTATCCTAACTGAGATGGTACTACTTGATTGACAATTCCGAGCTTGTGTAGATTGTGCACCTTAAACCACCCATTGTAACCTAGAGACCAATCTATGACACTTCCACCATGGGCGTGTTTGATGGCTTATCTAATTGTATATGGTTAGAAGCCATCCTTGTGATTGATAGATGACATGATCAAAATCATGCTGACCTTTGCTTCTTTCTTACAGGTTCCCATTGTTGAACCAGATCCTGGTCATACTAAATTACGTATTTCTAGGGAGGGTTTAGAGGCCATTGAGAGAATAACATCCCCAATTGCAGGTGTAGCTGTAAGTTGAGATTAAATTTACCGCGATCTGTATCTTGATACTGTTTAGTATAAGTAGCTTCCTTTTCTTTTGCCATGTTTTGGTTCATTCATTTTTGACGAGATAGTGACGGTAGACTACATTATCCACCTTTTGCAAGGTTGCTTCTGATGTGGAAATGAATTACTCCTTGTTAACTGGATGTGCATGTTGATCTTTTCTTTATTGTGTTTATAATCTCAGGTTATTGGGCCTTATCGATCTGGCAAATCTTTTCTACTTAATCAGCTCCTTTCCCTTTCTTGTAATGAAGGTGATTAACTATTGTTTCTAATTTATATTAAAACCTATAAGTTATATTCTCACTGCTTTATGCATGCTCTGCATATAATCAAAAAAACTACAAAGGCACATTTTGAACAGGTACTGGTGTTGCATGAGAGACACTAAGACTAAAGGTATCTTTGGCCTTTATATAGTTGATTACTTGTTTACTCTGATAGGATTTTTGTTATCAAAATGAATTTTACTAAATATTTTTTGTTTCCCACATTGAACTTTAATTCACAGGGATATGGGTTTGGGGAACACCTATAGAAGTGACAGTTGATGGTGTTAAGATATTTGTGCTCTATCTTGAAACTGAAGGATTTGAAATTATTGACAAGTCAAATGTCTATGATGACCGGTAATCCTTAGTCATTGACTAACCTTAGTTTGCCCTTTTCAGGCGAAGAACATTTGATGTATAACGCCGATGTGATCTGTGTTTTTCAGGATTTTCGCGTTGGCAACTGTGATGAGCTCTGTACTTATATATAACTTGCCTGAGACAGTTTGTTTCTCTGCCTGTAACAAATTAACAATCTCATCTCTTTGCCTTCTTGTTTGGTACTCCTTTGATTTGAAACAATCTGATCAGGTGATATTAATGCACAAAAATTTAAGGTCAAATCTTAAATTTGCTCTCCATTTCTAAATTAATAGCTTTCGCAGTAGCTTCGTTGATGTTAACTGCTGTCAATTAAAAGGCCTGTTCAGCAAGATTATCTAATTTTCTGAAAAGAATCAATTAAATAACCTTCTCATGTCTTTAAATTTTATAAATAGCAATTTCTTTGTGGCACCTAGAGTCATTTGGGATGATCTGGCTCTGTTGAGTGATTGTATGCCTTGTTTTAGGTCCGTAAAACTGATATATCACGACTTTCATTTGCTGTTGAGCTTGCTGAAGAATTTTATGGAAGGTTAAGCATATTGGTACAATAAATTATTATTTGTTGGGTTTTAAGCTTAATTTTGTATGGGATACTAATAAGACATTAATTTTGAGGAGATAACATGGATGAAAAGTCTAGAGAGAGAGAGAATGTTAAGCGCTTGGTAGGTCACCGGAGAGCTACCTTCCCACCTGCGATGGGGGGGCTCTGGGAGCCTTCTCGGCACCTCTAAAGTGATTTTATTTTCTCTTTCATTTGGTGTTATTCTACAATTATGGTTATTCGATTTGCAGCCGATAGGAAAATCTTCACTTTACAGTTTGATGGTCACTATTTTCGTTTTACAGAGGTCACCAGGGCTAAGAAGTTTGAGATTGGTATGTTGAGGGAGGAGTTTCATTGGTGGGTGCAATCAGCACTCTCCTTATGGCGTGGTGATGCTCCTGATCAATGGCTTCGGAAGCGTGTGGGGAATGGGTATATTTTGGTTCTCCGGATTGCTGAGAATTATGGAGGTCGTTTTTTCCTATTTGAGAAAGTTCCCTATGATCGTCGACCAGTGGCAATTAGAGTCCCAGAAGGCAAACAGGGGATGGGTTGGTCAGCTATGATGGATGCAATTCAAAGTGCTCCGGGGACCCGTAGTCAGGTTCGCAATTCTATTCATGCTTCACCACGGATTCCTTGTTGTTTGAAGTGCGAGTCGACGGAAATTTGTTGGCAGGGGAGGGAAAGGGAGAGACCTAGGGATGTCGGAGTGATGGGTGCTCCAAGGCGGGGACAACCTGAGGTAGCAGCGAAGTTTCCGGAGTTTTTGCATGATAGCCGTGGTCTTGGGTTACATTCAGATCGGAGGGGGGAGAAATTGCCGGTGAGGGAGATTGGTAACGGAAGGGATAGCTTTGGCAGGCGCGAGATTTATGCACGTGATTCTCGCTGGGGTGATTTGGGTCATGACCGAGTTAATGGGAAGGGTTTGCCAGCACGTGGGATTTCAAAATTGGGAAAAAGGTCTGTTTTTTCAAGATTTGGGCCAGGGTCACAACTTGAGAGACAACAGACCCAAGGTCGAAGGGGCAGCTTTCACTTAAATTTAAGGCCCAGCGGTTTTGCCCAGGTCGGGAGTAGAGGTCAAAGGGGTGGTCAACAAACTAATTATTTTCAGCCCATCCAAAATTTAGAGAAGGGTGTTGGGCCATCTAGACAGCCAAGGGATTCAGTGTTCCATCTTTTAGGAGGGGGGCCCAGATCTAAGGGAGGAGGTAATGTTACAGGGAATAATCGCGAAGTTCCTTTTGCTACTGTCTCTGACGGACAGAGCTCCGGTGGTCGGAGTCCACCACGACCGGAGATTTCAGGGTCACGGCAGGCGACCACGGCGGCGGAAAAGACCGGCGAAGCCCGTAGAGGGCCCACCTTTCTCAGATTGGGACAGCAGACGTCCCGAGGACAGCAAGCGACTCTTCAGCAAGAGGGCCTGCCTGGTCGGCAGCAGAGCTCCGGCAACCGGAGTCGACGGCCACCAGGGGGTTCTGGGCACCGCCATGTTCCGGCGGTGGCGGAAAATTCCGGCGGTCGTTGTGGGCAGCCTTCCTGGCCCAGGCGGAGACAGCAGGGTGGTCTGGGCGGCACGAATCCAGGTGGTAAGGAGCCGTCAGGTGGTTTAGGGCTGGCGGTGAATAGTGGGAAGGCTGTGGAAACTTCCGGTGAGCTATTGTCGCATCCTGAGCAGGTCAGTGAGGAGGGTGTTATATCTGATTCCGGCGAGCCAGTGGCGAGTACTGGGCCCACTAGCGGGGAGGGTACAAGTGGGTTTTCTTCTGGAAATTTGCAGGTGAAAGTTGTCCCTAAAACACCTGTATCAGGTGGCGAGGGTGTTGCTGTTCTTGGGGGGTCAGAGGGGGTGAAGAGTAGTGGTTTGGCAGGCCTTGGGCAGTTGACACGGGCTGCTGTAGCTTCTTCTCCACTATGGAGAGGGGGTTTTCTCAGAGAATTGTGTCATGTTGGTACCTGGCTAGCGGAGGTTGGGGCACGAGTTCAGCACGCAGGTCAACGTGAAGGTCCTGTAGTTGAGTCTCAGGCGAGGTTACAAAGGGATTTTTGTGGGGAACCTGTACTAGATTTTACCCGTACCCAGGGGGGATCCTCCTACTGGGAATCAATTTTTGATGATGATGATGAGGATGATCTTCTTGGGTCATTGGATGGTGACGATGATTTACTGTTGAACAGGTTAAGGGAGTTTGAGGATAAGGAGGTGGAGGAGATAGAGGAGGTGAATTTGTTTAATGCTGAGATGGTTCGGGGTGTGACGACGCAGCAGATCTCGGAGCCCATTCACAGTGTTCCTTTGCCTTGTGCCGAGGATACCAGGGCGCGTGCCCAAGAGGACCTTTCTACTTCCTTTTCCCCTTTACCCTTTTATTCTCTTTTTGTTGCTACCCCCCAAAAAGCACCTGCTTGTTCTATTGCTAACCAAATGTTATCTGCTAATGTTTTTTCAGGTGCAAGCGGTGGAGATGGGGTTGTTGGGCAGGGCGGAACGCCAGTTCTGTCGATAGCGCCGGAAGTTTCTGTTGCTCCGTTGTGCCATGGGGAGTTAAGAGGCCGGGGGGCGATTTTGACCATTCCACCATTGGCGGGTGAGAGGGACGACCGAGACCCTCAGTCTCTTATTCGTGATCTTGATTTTCGGGTTGTTGGTACTTCAGGTCAGGTAGCTAATGTTCAGGTGTCTTCGAGGGGACCTCCCTCTCGGAGAAACAGGGTTGGCATTAGGGAGCTTCGGGGTCTTGAGACGACCCTTAATTATGGGGAAGGGAGGAGTCGTAGGTCTAGGGGTATCGGTGGTTTTAGATGAAGATTTTGAGTTGGAATGTCAATGGTCTGGGGATGGTAGAGAAACGTAGTCTAGTGCAGGAAGTTGTCAGCCGGGCGTCTCCGGATGTGGTGATGTTTCAGGAGACGAAGATTGAGGGAGTGGATTCTTTTTTTGTTCGAAGTCTTTGGGAGGCAGGGTCTAAGGATTGGGTTTGTTTGCCTTCTGTAGGAGCGTCCGGGGGTATTCTTATTGCTTGGGATACTCGTTTTGCGTCTCGAGTTGAGTCTCATTTTGGGCATTTTACTGTGTCGGTTCTGTTGAGTGTTCGTGGGAGGGGTGATTGGTGGGTGTCTTCTGTTTATGGCCCGTGTGGGGTTGCTGACCGTGAGTCATTTTGGGAGGAGTTGGCGGCTCTTGCTGGTCTCTGTTCCCCTAGATGGGTTATTGGGGGTGACTTTAATGTGATCCGTCATGCGGAGGAACGGCGTGGTAGGGGGTTGACTGGGGGTATGATTGAGTTTGATTCCTTTATCAGGGAGCCCGCCCTTCGCGATTTGCCTCTACATAATGCTCAGTTTACTTGGGGTGTGAGCGGGAGGCGGGATGTAGCCTCTCGAATTGATAGGTTCCTTGTTACGAATGATTTTGAGGATGAGTTTCCATCTTTGGTACAGGAGATCCTGCCCCGTTCGTGTTCTGATCATTTTTCCCTTGTCTTATATTCTGCTCCCATTCAGTGGGGCCCGACCCCTTTCCGCTTTGAGAATATGTGGTGCTCCCACGCGGAGTTTGGGGTTAAGATTCGGGATTGGTGGGCGGAGTGTGAGGTTGAGGGCTGGCGGGGGTACTGTTTCATGAGGAGGTTGAGGTTTGTTAAGGAACGTTTGAAAGTTTGGAATAAGGAGACTTTTGGAGATGTGTGGGTGCGAAAGGGGGAGATCCTTAAGGAGATTTTGGTGACAGATCGGGCTTTGAGCGAGGAGGGCCATGATGAGGGGTTGTTGAGGAAGAGTGTTGATTTGAAAAATAGTCTAGAGGAGGTTTTGCTAAAGGAAAGGCAGAGTCAGCGTCAGAAGATGAAGGGGAGATGGGCGAAGGAGGGGGATGTGAGTTCTAGGTTATTCTTTAAAGTGGTTAATGGGAGGCGGAGGAGGAGTTTTGTGCGAGAGTTGGGGACTGATGATGGTGAGCGTGTGACTGATGTGAGTAGGATCAGTGACGAGATTACAGCTTTCTACAAGGGTCTTTTTGAGGAAAAAGTGATTGATAGACCGATGTTGGAGGGAGTTGAGTGGTCCCCTATTACGCCATTGCTTCGGGATTGGCTTGAGCGCCCTTTTGAGTTAGAGGAGATACGGGCAGCAGTGTTTAGGATGGATCGAGAGAAAGCCCCAGGGCCGGATGGATTCACTATGGCCTATTACCAAGATTGCTGGGAGGTCATCAAGGAGGATCTGCTTGGGGTTTTTACTGAGTTTCATGCCACAGGGGTGATTGGGAAGAGTATGAACTCTAACTTTATCACCCTCGCCCCTAAGAAGGATCGGTCGATTAAGGTGAGGGATTTTAGGCCTATTAGCTTAGTCACCAGCGTCTATAAGATTTTAACTAAGGTCCTGTCTATTAGACTTGGGGCGGTTTTGTCTGGGACTATCTCGGCTGCCCAAAGCGCTTTTGTGGAGGGTCGCCAGATCATTGATGCAGCATTGGTTGCTAATAAGGTGGTTGATGGTGCTCGCCGGAATAACCGCTCTGGGATTGTTTTTAATTTGGACTTTGAGAAAGCTTATGATCGAGTTAGTTGGGGTTTTTTGGATCGCGTCTTAGATAGGAAGGGCTTCGGGGGGCGTTGGCGCACCTGGATAAGGGGTTGTTTGCCCAACGCTAGTTTTTCTGTCCTTGTTAATGGGGCGGCGCGTGACTGGTTTACTTCGTCACGTGGTTTGCGCCAGGGGGATCCCCTTCCCCTTTTCTATTCACCCTTGTCGTTTATGTTCTTGGCCGAATGTTGGATAGGGGAGTGGAGCGGGGGCTTGTTGAGGGATTTCGGGTGGGTCGGGAGAGGGTTTGTGTTTCCCACCTGCAGTTTGCCGATGATACGATCCTCTTCCTTTCGGCTGAAGCCGAAGGTTTTAAGAGGGTACTTACGCTCTTACAAGTTTTTGAGGTTGTGTCGGGGATGAGAATTAATCTGTCTAAGTGTAGTTTGGCGGGGGTCAACGTGGGGGAGGATGTTCTGAACTCCCTGGCTGGTCTAGTGGGTTGTCAGGTTCAGCAGTGGCCGCTTACTTATTTGGGGGTGCCCCTCGGGGGTAATCCCAGATCGGTTTCCTTTTGGGAACCGGTGGTGTCTAGAGTGGCTAAGCGTCTAGATGGTTGGAAAGGGGTGTATTTCTCTTTGGGGGGGGGAGGATCACTATTTTACATTCCTGCCTAGCTAGCATCCCTCTTTACTACCTTTCCCTTTTTAAAATTCCTGTTAGTGTAGCTAATAGGATTGAGAGGATGATGAGGGACTTTCATTGGTCGGGGGCTGGTGAGGGTAAGAGAGATCATTTGGTTAGTTGGGACCATGTTTGCCGGCCGAAAACTGAGGGGGGCTTGGGTTTGGTAGGTTGGTGTCCAAAAATATTTCGCTAGTGGGTAAGTGGTTATGGCGTTTTCCCCTAGAATCTTACTCCCTATGGCACCGAGTTATCAGAAGCAAGTACGACCTTAACATAATGGGTGGGACGCGCAAGCCAGCTCCACTGTCTCCCATGCTTGCCCTTGGAAGTTCGTTTCCCAGGTATTGTCTTTATTCTTTCCCCTGGTCAGGTATAATGTGGGTAATGGTCTACGGGTTCGGTTCTGGGAAGATGGTGAAACTCCTTTCTCTTCTACATATCCGCGGCTTTTTCGTTTGTCCACTCTTCACGGGGCGCCTGTGGCTGATTTTTACTCAGAGGTTTGTCCACTCTTCTACACCTTCGACGACCACCCCGCGATATAGAAATGGAGGAACTCGTTTCCCTCCTGGGTGTCCTCCACACTAGGCTTCTCGTCCCTAGGGACGATTCTCGGACTTGGATTGGGGACTCCTCTGGGGTTTTCTCTTCCAAGTCCTTCCTCCATCATCTTAGCCTTCCGTCACAGTTTTCACATTTTCCCCTTTCCTCTTATATTTGGAAGTCCAAGGTTCCTCTGAAAGTTCGTGCTTTTGTGTGGACTTTGGTGCTTGGTAAGGTGAACACTAGTGATATAGTGCAACGGCGGAGGCCACATATGTGTCTTCTTCCCAGCATGTGTGTGATGTGTCGGCAAGACGGAGAGAGTTGTTTGCATTTGTTTGTGATGTGTAATTTTGCGAGGGCCTTGTGGGATAGGCTATTGTGTGGGGAGCCTTTTGTGTGCCCTGCTACTGTGGGGCAATTCCTACAGATGCGATTTCCTGCTATGCGGAGGGGGAAGGAGGGTAGGATGTTGTGGCGGTGTGCCTGTTTAGCTATTCTTTGGTGCACTTGGTTAGAGAGGAACTCGAGGATTTTCTCTGACGCAGGAAAGAGTATCGATTTAGTTTGGGAGCATATAGTTTATTTGGCATCTCTTTGGGCGAAGGCGGCTGGTGTCTTCAAGGGGGTGCCAATGACGGTCATTCAACGCCATTGGCGTGATTTGTAGATACTTTATTTTTATTTTTCTTCTTTGAGAATACCTTATCCTCCATTTTGTATTCTTTCACTATTTGATTAATAAAAATTTTCTCTTATCTACAAAAATTTTGTATGGGATAAATTTTGCGTAGGAGTTCTTTCAAATTTCAAGGATAAAGTTTGCCACATTGGCCATAAGTTGGTTCTATTATTGCTTCTTTCACTAAAATGCTTAGAATGAGCATATTTTTTGGAATGTAAAGATTTGTATTAATTACTTCCCAAATAGATGTGTACGATCAGCTCAATTTACTCAAACACACAAATACACTACCGCTGCCTAGCTAGAGGTCTTATAACAACCCCTCTTTACATCATATTAGGAGCGCATACAGAGACTAAATCAACAAGAACACTACACCTCAAATGCTCAAACACACAACAATGATAATTCAAATTACACAAGAAATAATCTCTAATTTTCTTGTTCTTTGAGCCTGCAGCTCTAGCATGTAATTCTGCTATAATATGCTTCATCACCTGTGTTGCAGTAGAGCTCTGCTCTTGGAATAGTCTGACATTTCGTTTCCTCCATGTGTAATATATGACCCCAGAAATGCAAGCACAAACAGATCTCTTCTGGACACTCTTTTCCTTGAACAAGCCATAAACTTGTTTATACACGTCAGGCCATCTCCAACTTGGCTGGCTGAGCTGCAACCATTGAAATGGTTTCCGCCAAAGTTGCTTCACAAAGTCAAACTCAAAGAAAGTGTGCTGGAAGTTCTCCTCATTCTGCTTGCACATGACACAGCTAGTATCCCAATATTGCAGAAATTCTTCCATATAAGGAGTCTCTCTTTGATAGACAGCCAAGTGGAGAGTGCCATAGAGTTCCATACCAAGGAGGTCCAAAATAATCTAGGAACAACAGGGAGGAAAGTATTATATGCTTTGCTCACTTTATACACTGATGTTTTGCAGACAAACTGTTGTACCTTGGTTATCAAAGATTTTCTGGATAAGCCATGCTGCATGTCTTGGTTTTCCCATGGCCCTGCCTTTAATGTAGAATGCACTAATCCATTGCACTCATAGCTTCTCGTTATGGTGTTGAATATCCCATAATAACTTACTAAGGGAGTCTTTGTTCCAGAATTTAAAGTTGAACAAGCCTAGTCCCCCCTTCGCAGCTGGTAAGCAAAGATCCTCCCAAGCCACTAGAGCTCGAGAGCTAGGGTTAGTAGATCCAGTCCAGAGGAAACGTCTATATATCTGCTCCATAGTGTGGATCACTATCATGGGAATATGAAAGAATTGTGCCCAAAAATTTTGCAAAGAAAACAAGATTGATTTGATAAGCTGGAGTCTTCCAGCATATTAGAAGTCCATGATTGTATTCTATCAGTCATTCTCTGAATTAGAGGATCAAAATGACATGCTTGGAGCCTCTTTGAGGTCACTGGGACTTCAAGATATCTGAAGGGTAGCTCACCTTCCAGCATTCCCAAAGTAGAGATAATAGACAACTTCATGTCATGATCAACCCCACCAAAGTAGATCTCTAACTTGCCCTCATTGGCTTTCAAACCAGAACAAGCAGAGAAAATATTGAATTTATCAACCAAAGCAGCTACTGAGTCAGAATCTCCTCGAGAGAACACCAAATCATCAACAAACACACAATGAACCACACCGAGGGTGATACCTGAAGTTCCTTACATTCTTCAACTCTCTAAAACACTTGGACAAGTAGTCCATTGCATTGACAAATAGATAAGGTGATATTGGGGTCACCTTGTCTCAATCCTCTCTTAGCAGCAAAGGGAGGCAGAGGGCTCCCATTGTACATAATTGAGTAGCTAACTGAGAAAATACACTTAAGAATTCATCTCATAAACTTCACAGGAAAGTGCATCCCTAGTAGAACATATTCAATAAAACTCCGCTCAACCGAGTCATATGCAACAACAACAGCAACCCAGTAAGTATCCCGCCTAGGGCGGGGTCTGGGGAGGTCCAGATGTACGCAGTCTTACCCCTAACTAGTCGCCTAGAAGAGAGACTGTTTCCGAAAGACCCACAAAAACCTTTTCTTTTTTTTTTTTTTAAATACATTTTCAAAAAGGTTTTTTTTTTTTTAAGCAATAAAGAATAATCAAACGGGCAAGAGAAGTAAAGCATTAAACATACTAACACAAGATATTACTATTTGAACAACATAAAGTGACGGAGACGCTACAGGCTATAAACAAAATGACTCAACCTCTAGTACTAGCCAATGGACAACCATAATCTAACGAGGATCCTCTACCCGAATCCTGCTACGCCATAATTTCCTATCTAGGACCAAGTCCTCTGTATGCTCTAGAAGGGTCAAATCCTGCCTGATTACCTCTCCCCAAGTCTTCTTCGGGCGTCCTCTTCTTCGTTTACAGTCACCAAGTGTAATTCTCTCACACCTTCTCACCGGTGCATCTCGATGTCTCCTTCTCACATGCCCAAGCCACCTAAGCCTTGTTTCTCGCATCTTGTTGTCAATATCGGTCACTCCCACCTTGCCTCTCAATACTTCGTTCCTAATTCTATCTCTTCTTGTAGAGTTGCACATCCATCGAAGCATCCTCATCTCGGTCACCCGCATATTCTGCACATGCACCTGCCTCACCGGCCAACACTCCACCTCATATAGCATAGCTGGCCTGATGGCTGTACAATAAAATTTGCCTTTAAGTTTTAGTGGAATTTTTCTGTCACATAGAACTCCCGTTGCACTCCTCCACTTTAGCCACCCTGTTCTGATACGATGAGTCACGTCATCATCAATCTCGCCGTTGCCCTGTATGATTGAACCGAGATATTTGAAACAATCCCTCTTCGGTACCACTTCAATACCAATCTTAATCTCCATATCCGAGGCAACCCCATCTCTTGTAAATTTGACTTCCAAGTACTCGGTCTTTGTCCTACTTAACTTAAATCCCTTTGACTAGTGTATCCCGCCAAAGTTCTAGTTTGGCGTTAACACCTTCTCTAGTCTCGTCTATCAAAACAATGTCGTCGGCAAACAACATACACCAAGGCACATCCCCCTGGATATTCTTAGTGAGCTCATCCATAACGGTTGCGAATAAGAAGGGACTCAACGATGACCCTTGATGTAACCCAATATCTATAGAAAATTGCTCAGTTTCCCCTCCTGTAGTCCTGACCCTAGTCCTCACTCCTTCATACATATCCTTAATCACTCGGATATAGGCAACTGGAACCCCCTTGGATTCCAAGCACCTCCACATAACTTCTCTGGGTACCCTGTCATACGCCTTCTCCAAATCAATGAAAACCATGTGCAAGTCCCTTTGTCTATCTCTGTAGTACTCCATAGAACGTCTAATCAGATGAATCGCTTCTGTTGTTGACCTCCCTGGCATGAAACCGAATTGGTTCTCCGAGATACGAGTACTCTTCCTTAGTCTCTTCTCAATCACTCTCTCCCATAGCTTCATGGTGTGACTGAGTAACTTAATACCTCTATAGTTGTTGCAGTTTTGAATATCTCCTTTGTTCTTGTATAGAGGAATCAATGTGCTGAGCCGCCACTCCTCCGGCATCCTTGCAGATTTGAGGATCATGTTGAAAAGCCTAACTAACCACAATAAACCTTCCTCCCCCAAACTCTTCCATACCTCTATGGGTATCTCATCTGGTCCTACTGTCTTTCCACTCTTCATCGTCCTCATGGCCCCTCTGATTTCTTCCTTCGTAATACGACGACAAAAGCTGTAGTTACGGTGTTGCTCGGATGTGCTAAGATCTCCCAACGAAATGTCTACGTCTCCAACATTGTTAAAAAGCTCATTGAAATACCCATGCCACCTCCTCTTGATGTTCGTTTCGTCCACAAGAACTCGTCCCGCCTCATCCTTAATGCAACGAACTTGATCCAGGTCTCTAGTCTTCCTCTCCCAAGCTCTCGCCAACCTGTAAACGTCCTGTTCTCCCTCCTTAGTAGCCAATTTTTGGTACAAGCTCTCATAGGCTTTACTTTTGGCTTCTGCTACTGATTTCTTTGCCTCCTTCTTCGCCGCTTTGTAGACTTCTCGCTTCTCCACCCTTTCCTCATCTATAGTGCTATCCATTAGCGCTTTATAGGCAACCTTCTTAGCCTTCACCCTGTTTTGAATGTCCTCACTCCACCACCAGGATTCCTTCTTGTTACTTCCTATCCCCCTTGCAACTCCTAATGTCTCCTTTGCCGCATTTCTAATGAGATCCGCCACCCCTGTCCACATTTGACTCTCATTTCCTTCTCTTCTCCAGATGCTATCCGACTCGACCTTGGCCTTAAATTGACTCCCCAAAGTTCCTCTAAGATTCCACCACTTTATTTTGGTACAATTGTGTGCGCTTCTCTTTCTCTTCCACCCCTTCATCTTAAGGTCTAAAACGACCATCCTATGCTGGGTCGACACACACGCGCCTGGTAAAACCTTGCAATCCATGCACAATCCTCGATCGCCACGTCTAACAAGAATGTAATCAATTTGGGTCTTAGCGGTGCTGCTTCTAAAAGTAACTAGGTGTTCTTCTCTTTTGTTGTAGAAGGAGTTGGTTACCATTAGGTCATACGCAGTCGAAAGATCTAATACCGATGTGCCACCCTCATTCCTAACTCCATATCCAAAACCTCCATGTGCCCCAAAATACCCATCCGAAGTAGCCCCTATATGTCCATTGAAGTCTCCTCCTATAAGGAGTTTCTCACTAGGGGGAATCTGCTGAATAGCCTCATCTAACTTCTCCCAAAAGCGACGCCTAAGTTGCATATCCAACCCTGCTCGCGGTGCATAAGCACAAATGACATTGAAGGTCTCCTCCTTCACCACAACCTTGATAGACATGATCCTATCATTGGTTCTCTTAACTTCTACAACATGTTGTTTAAGCTCCTTATCGACTAAGATCCCGACCCCATTCCTTTGATTCGAACACCCTGAATACCAAAGTTTGAATCCATTGATCTCTTTTGCCTTGGCGCCTGACCACCTCGTCTCCTGAACACACACGATATTAACCTTATATTTTTCTAAAACCTCCACTAACTCTAGAGTTCTTCCCGTGAGTGTCCCTACATTCCATGTGCCGAACCGCAATCTATTTGCCCCAACTCTCCCCCTTCGAGACCCAGAGCTCACCGGAGGACTGGCCCTAACTCTACCAATAGAAGTCAAAGACGCCACACCGACCGAAAAAGACAATGGTCAAGCAGTTAACTCAAAATACAAATTAGAAAAGCCATGAAACTAAGTACGTACTAGCACACCAACAGGTTAGGTAACGCAAATCGTAACTATATAACAGACCTTGCAAAAAAAATTTGCTTACAATAATAGTAATAGTACTAATAATGACAATGATAATAATAAGATAATGCTTACAATGATACTAATAATACTAATAATAATAATACTAATAGTAATAATAGTAATAATGATAATAATAATGGTGACAAATACCCACAACAAAGGCAACAACACACAGTAATAGTACTACTTATAAAGACGACCGAAACAATGGTACAACTAACTTAATACTAGTAGTAGCAAAACTATTAGTTAAATAATACTACTACTACTATTATAATACTAACTATAATAATAAAAATAAAAATAATAATAATAATAATAATAATATTAATACGAAATAGGCTAGAGATACAAACAGCAACCAAAACAGAAACGACCCGCAATGTTACTTGGTTCCACTTAAGAGAAAGCGTAGCACACGAAATAGTTTCCAAAGCAATAACAAACAGCAAACTTCACGTGCTAGGATCCGATAAGTCAACAACAAGAATAAATAAATAATAAAGTGAGTGACAAATCCAAAGCAAAACAGGTGTCAAGCGGGGCCACAGGGACTGGTGGATAGGGTTCGCCGATGCTTACCACGGCGCTACTACCTGTCTCCGGCTGTGTTTGTTCCTGGGCAGAGGGCCTGGAGGGGGTGGTGTTACTCCGGCTTCTCGACTGAGTGGAGTAGGTCCTCGGCGGTGAGAGCTCGCTTCCGACTAAGTGGAGTAGGTCCTCGGCGGTGAGAGTTCGCAAGAGAATCAACTTGGGTCGTCGAGCTCACGGCGATCTTTCCTGTCCAAAAAAAAAAAAAAAAAAAAATTAAAAAACACCGAATCGCCGGTGCTCAAATGAAGCCTCCGACGAAAAGGTCGGAGGTCTATTCAACCCCTAGAGAGAGGGCGAGAGAGGGGGGAGAGAGAGAGAGAGAGAGAGGGCGAGCGCAAGAGAGAGAGAGATCCGTTCAGAGAGAGAGAGAGTTAGAGAGAGAGAGAGAGAACCGTTCAACTCCGACGAGTAGATCAGAGGTCAAATGAAGCCTCCGACGAGTAGATCGGAGGTCTATTCCGCCCCTAGTGGGTCGGGCTGGGTTTGGACGGCAGTCACCGACCCTTGTAGAGCGGCCGGCGATCACCGACCTTGAGGGGAGAGAGAGGGAGAGAGAGGGAGAGAGAGAGAGAGAGCTAGAGAGAGAGAGAGTTAGAGAGAGAGAGCGCCGATCAGAGAGAGAGAGTTAGAGAGAGAGAGCGCCGACCATACTGTCTTTGCTCCTAATATCAATCTTGAGAGTGCATCTAGGTGATATGCCTTTTCTAACATAATGCTTGATGATTTCATGTGCAAAAATGACGTTATCCCCAATGAGTCTCCCCTTAATGAAAGCAGATTGCTCAAGGAGAATAAGCCCATGCAGTGTAGTACTGACTCTATTAGCTAAAGCTTTAGAGAGAATTTTATATAAAATATTGCAACAAGCAATAAGACGATAGTCACTAACATTTCTGGGATTAGTCTTCTTAGGCACAAGAGTCACAGATGTGCAGTTAAGAGACTTCTGTATGTTTACCTGGGTGAAAGGTACTTGTGATAGCATCAAAAATGTCAGGACCAATGTGCTCCCAGGAAGCCTTGTAGAATGCAGCAGTATAGCCATTGGGGCCAGGTACCTTGTCATCAGCAATTTCCCACAAACTTCCTTGATCTCTAATGCGGTAAAGTCTCTACAAAGTTCAAAGTGTTGTTCAACAGATAGGCAAGCCCATTCTTCATGATTTCAGGGCCAATTGTTGGGAGTTCCTGAAGACCCCATCATGCCCTTAAAGAAGGCCAAAAACTCATCCTCCACCTCCTTTGTATCAGTTAACTTCACATTACCTGCTGTATAAATGGTTGAAATCTTGTTGAAAGCTCTCCTACTCTTGACACAAGCATGAAAATATCTAGCGAAAACTTCACTTTAAACAAGCTTTCGCATTTCAATTGGCTACTGAGGGGTGTCTCATCTCATAATCTTCCTGGAAAGCTGACCAATAACAAAATAATAAAGAGAATTAAACCTTGCAGAGAGACGATAAATAAGAGAAACAATAATATACCATTGCCCTTTGATTCAACAGCCTAGAACAATTTGTCATTCCGTTACTACAAATTTATTGCTATTTCTACTTATTTCCCTTTGATTCATCAAGTTTCATGTCCTAATGATCAAAAATTTCCTGGTCTAGTTTGTCCAATTCATAAACCTCTCAAGCATCACATATACCACCAGCAGCATCAAACACCCTAGTACCACAGTCAACCCACCAGTAGCACACAATAACAAACACCAGCAGTTCGATGCTTGATAGCAATATAAAAAACATCAGACAACATCAGCAACAACAGAAAACATAACAGAAAACCATTTATGAACTTTGGAGGAAAATCGTATCTTATTAGTCTAAGATTTCTTGTTGCTAAATAATTTCTAAAAGCAAAATTGCACAAATGAACATCTAACGAAGTACTATTTGAGTTTGAGTCTACCAAGAAGTCCTAATTCAGTCAATTGTAAGCTCCTGCTTGCTTTCTTCTATCTTTTGGGTGGGTATTTTCTGTACATTCCTTAGTAGCATCAGATTATCAATTAAGAGCAGTAGCATCAAACAGACAAACTACAAAAAGCACTACATATGATGAGTTCTGAAGAAAGTAATCAAAACCAACAGCTAGTGCGAACTTAAATACTCAAAACAAACAAGAGAAGTTCAAGGTAGGATGCTATTGTCATAAGAAACCAAGAGCAACTTGAATCAAACACATACCACAAGCATCTACGAAGCAAGCATGTATAGCACACAACACTTGCACATTGCAGTACTTTCCTTTGGTTAGTCTATCAAACCAACAAAAATTACGCTCATAGTTTTCATAACAAAATGAAGCAATCAGGAAAAGGTTACCTTTCAGGTCATAGCAAGATCAAACGACATATATCAAGCATGATAATATGCGAAAATGGACAACAATTTTGGTAATCAAATCGAGCATCAGTTTCTAGTAAATTTCATGTTGCCTCAAAACAAATTCAGATGACACGGATAGAGAAGCACCTACCAAAGATATGACACTCATATTGACATCAACTCTGGTCCAAAAAAACTAACCCCAAATCCATTCAATCCCACGAGTATTAGAATTCAAATAAACGGCAATTCTGCTTAATTCAGCCCCAAATCACTACCAAAATCAAAGAACCCAATAGCAACACACGCAAATTACGCAATTGATGAGAGCTACAAGGTAAGGAGAGAAAGAATGCATGTATTACACATTTAACAGGGAAAAATGATGGAAATAGTGCTAACATCAGAGGACCAAGAGGAACATGGTTAATGTTGTAGATAAATAAATCATAATTGATATCACATAAGAAAGGTAATAAGTAGATGGCCTCCCAATGTGCTAGCATTTTCCCTTGAGAAAAATCAATATGTAAACTAATAAGAAGAAATCAATTAGTATTATGCAAGTGCTCTCATACATAAAAATCATTACTTCTTCCACACATTGCAGCTTATAGTCAAAAGTTGGACACATCACACATTGAAGCTTATGAGAGAGAGAGAGAGAGAGAGAGAGAGAGAGAGAGAGAGAGAGAGAGATACCAGAAGAAAAGAACCTCATGAAGCTGAAAAAGGAATACCCACCAACCTCACTGAATTATCAATCTCAAATAAATACATTTGCTGCATCGGACACTCTTCTCTTTGTTCACCTTGTCTGCCATCTCTTTCCTATTTTGACATTAGAAATACCTCTTCCAGCCCTGCTCGATGACCCTGTTTACCTCCTTACAACATGTCACTTGTTGAGAAAAACCCAACTTCAACACAACCATTAACTTTTCCAGCTTATCTCACATTGCTTGTTTTGCAATTTACTACTATGACACTAGTTACAGCAGTGAGCTAATGTAATGTGTATCAATTTACTACTATGACACTAGTTTCAACAAACACAAAGTAAAGTTGCATTTTCAGAGACCAATGTCCATATGATCATATACCATTAGTTCTTAATATCACATTAAACGGTGGCAATTTCAAGTTATCACAAAAAAATTATAACCAAAATAAAAAGATGAATATTATACCAATAAGAGACTAAAAGCAATGGAGATCAAAGATATCGGCTTCGAGGAGTTGAACACCAGTGCAGCCAATGACAGGGGATAATCGCTGAAGAATGGCAAGTTCAACACTAGTGCCATAAACTAGCTAATCTCAATGTATCATTTGTATCCATTCTACCAGCTGATCCATAATCCTATTTATAAACCCATATATATTTTTTTAATATATACTACATTTCTCCAAGAAAATTAAACATGTAATCAAACATGATCAGTCCTAACCTTAAAGCTTGAAACTTCATCCCGTAGTACCAAGACTTCTTAAATCAATAGAAAAGAAAATACTCAACAAACCGAGTTTACAAAGACAATGGGTCTCCATAAAAGTTTAGAATCACCCTACAACTCTAAACTATTGAAGCCAAGAGTGCGAGAAAGCCAAAGATAATGAGGTCCAATTTTTAGCAGTGGAAAATTGAACCTGGAAACCCACAAATAAATCCATTTATCCAAATTGGCTTCAACAAAATCCCAACAAAAACTACTAAGCTCAGCCAAAATAGAATGGGCAACCAACACACCTAAAACATATGTCGAATTTCACAAGATCTGCGAGAATCAAACAAGACAATAAGACAAAATAGAGAGAGTACATTGGGGTAAGTGGCACCACCATGATCTCACCCCATCATCAGCACCACTGCAGGACTCCGCAAGTCCACCACCTACAAGCGACACCAAATTCCACCATAAAGGGTTACTTTATTCCGCAACCTCTAAATCAAGTTAGAAACCCTAACTCGCCGAAATTGACACGAATAGATATCCAATTTGAAACTTGAAGTTAGAGAGTAAGTTCCAGATCTTAGAACTTCAAAAACAACAAGCAATTCTGGAAAGAGAAGAAAAAAGAGGGGAATTGGCGAAATTCCAGCGAAATGAGGATGAAAGATTCTGTAGAGAGAGAAAAGAGGTTAGAAAGAGAGTAAATCATAACCATGTACAAAAACAGAGAAAGGCGACTTAGTAAGAGAATTCAAAGAGAGTGGGCTGCCAAGAAGGGAGGAGAGAGAATTAGTACTTCTGGCTTCTAGGTAGTGAAGCGAGATAATGACTTTGGTTTTATTTTTTTTAAATGATAGAACATCAGTTATACAGACAAACCGACTTTGTAGGCCAGTCACTTAACAAGGCTATACAACGCCGCTATTTTCCTAAAAAATCAATTTCATTTTATCACGTTATCACGTCGGTGACCATTGAAACCGCCGTTGTTGGTAAGACGTCAAAAACTATATAAAACCACGTCGGTTTTATTTGAAACCGACGTCGTATGTCTTTGCAAAATTTACAATATTACCACCGTGTCAGTTACAACGTCTGTTTTTCCAAAACCGACGTGGACTGCGCGACGTTGTATCTCTTTTGTGTAGTAGTGTTATCATCTCCTGTCTTAATCCAATCAAGTCTGGATTTTTGCTTCGTAATACACCCCTTAGTTTCTCTCAGCTTGCTCAAAATCTCCTACTCCTGGTGTTCCTTCTCAAACGAATGTTTATTAAACATATAAGTAGCTAACAAACCCTGAGTGTGTATGAGAGAGCCCTGTGCAACATGTATTTTGCCTCTAGATTGGGGCAATAAATACTGGAGCTTCTTATAGCATGTTTCACCCTTTGATGTTTCTGAATCACACTGAACATTCTAAAGCCCTAACCCTCATAGTGCCAATTTGCTTCAATCAGGTCCTTAAACCCTGGTCTGATGGTCCAAAGGTTGAAGAATCTAAAAGATTTTCTTGTGTTATTCAGCTCAGCTTGGATCACAATAAGAGCAGGGTGTAAGATTCCAAGTAATTTGTCTCAACACTAGGACATTTAGATATCCATTCAAAATTGCCATGTACTTTATCAATATTGCTATATACACGATCATGCGCCTTCTGCTTGTTGCTCCAGGTGTAATCCATGCCCTTAGCTTTAATGTCTTCCACATTTGACTCATAGCAAAAATCATGGAGTTCTTCAGTACCAGACACATGATTTCCATACTGAATCCTATTTGAAATATGCAGGGTAGCATTAAAATCACCCCCAACTATCCAAGGTTCAGTGATATTTCTCCCATATGCTTCAATTTCATTCCAGCATCTTTGTCTAGCTACAACACATTTCTTAGCGTAGACCACAGTTAATAGGATAGTAGGGCCAGATGCAAATATGAGTTTCACATGTACAAACTAATCAGCAGTGTATACAATATGAACAGTGAGCAAAGCAGGATCCCATGAGATCTAAATTCTACAATTAGCAGCTTCTAAGTGATTACAAAAGAGTAGCCACTGGTTATTCAATCTACTTGCAATCTTATCCTTCTTATTCTCCTTTACTCTAGTCTCAAGAAGTCTAGCAAAACAAACTTTATTCATTAGGATATACTTCTTAATATCTCTAATCTTCGAGGGTTTATTCATCCTCGTACATTTCAAATGAGAAGTCTCATTGGGAGTTAGGTGGAGCTGGAGGGATGACAGCAGCAGGTAACCCCCCAAATATAATCTCACCCCCAATACTCGCTGCAGTACCAGTCCCTGTCTCTTCTTCTATCTAAAGTACATCAAAAGCATTGTGAATAGGCACAGAAGCAGCCACTGTAGTAGGTTGCACTACTTGCCATCAGAGTTCCTCTGTAGAAAAATGAGTACTTAGTGGCACAAATTCTTCCTCTATTGCACCACTGTGTTGATGTTGCTCAGTAGAGCTTGACCCCATTGCAGGGTTGTGCTGTTGTTGCTCGGTAGCAGCTGCAAGTGGAGCAGCAGACCTTCTCTTCCTCCATCTCCTAGTATCTCTCCTAACTTGAGGTACAGAGTCACAGGCATCTTCCATGTGCCCAAATTTTCTACATTTTTGGCAAAAAGGAGGCTTCCATTCATAAGTCAAGTCTTACTTTCTCATTATGCCATTATCATCCTCACACCATACCTCATCTTTGTATGGGAGGGTAATATCAACTTCAATGAGCATTCTAGCATAAGAGACTCTTTCAATCTCATATGTAACTCTATTAACATACAAAGGCACACCCACACAACTACCATTTCTACTGAGAGAGTCCCTAGACCAACAACCAAGAGGCAGGTTAAGTAACTGAACCCACAAAGGAACAATCATGTACCTAGCAGGGTCCATCACAAAATTTGCAGTCCATTTCTTCAATATAAATGGTTTCGAATTAAAAACATAAAGGCCTCTATTTAACACCTCATTGATATCATCAATCGAATCAAAGTTAAATATAAAATAGCCCTCTTCATGTAAATAACATTTAGGGGCATCAATGAAAATCAAATACGCCTCTACATACTTTTCCATCTGATTAAAGTATGGGGCATCTCCTAGCACAAATCCAATTAGGGCCAAGCTCAGTTTTTTGCAATTTAGCCACAAATTTACCATCCTTAATCATAGGTGGTATAAATTTCAAATTTGAATTTATCAAATGTCAATCGATTAGACAAAACCCTAGGAAGTGGTTTAGACTCGTGGGTAGAGTTATCCGAATTCACCTCAACTGGAGTAGCTAATACCAAGCTCTGTGTTGAACCCTGAGGTGGAACAATAGTAGTCGGTGTAGCAATCACCGCCACCGGCGTAGCTGGTGTAGTAGCACACGAATCTCTTGTGGTAGGCACCATAATCAAACGTCGCGAAGCTCTGGGTTGATTTGTAGCAGAATCATCAAACCCTGGGAGCCCACGGGAAAGGGAGCTATAGTTTCCCAACTCGATTACGCAATCTTCTTCAATCTCATGGTGGGGTGACAGGAATGGTGGAGGTTGGGGGATAGGGGCTGTTGATGAGAGCCTAAATAGTAATCAAGGTATATATGGACTAATCCGTCCTATATTTTAGTGAGTATTCTCGTTTATAATTGGATTTTATTCATTTTATGATGGATCACTACTTTGGTATGTTTGTGCGTTTAATGTGATTTTAGGATCATTTTGGAGCTCAAATGTGCAGTTGGAATCAAGATGGGCCTTGGAGTGTCAAGAGAAGAAGCAAAGAAGACGGAATCGAAGTTGGAATGAAAAGAGATGCTAGTAGCGTGAGGTCTTGGAGTTTCCTACAGTGCATGACCATCGCTTCCAATAGGCATGATCATGTGTCTTCATATGGGAATATTAGTAACTAACGTCTTGAAGAAAACAGCAAGAACGATCATGCATATATTGGCACGATCATGCTCTAGTGCGATTTATGCATAATCGACAAGAGACATTTCCTCTTCTTTTCTCCCAATAGATTGAACGTGTATAGGCTTATAAAATGGCTTCTCTCCTCTTTCCTTCTTCCTCACTCACTATCCATCCATCATATCTCTCTACTCCATTAGAATAGCTTAGGGTTTAAATTACGCACTTAGATACTCTCAAATTCTCTAGTTTCATTTGAAATTTTGGAAAACAAGTTCAAGGTTTGGGCAATTTCAATTGAAGCTTTTTGGTTTATCTCTCATCCCTACTCTCTCTCTTCTCCCTCTCAATTGCTTCTAGTTTTTAATCCTTTAATTTATGATTGTTATTTCTTTGAGTTTGTTAATTCATGTTTAGTTTGAATTTTATTATTTGCTTATTAGTTTCTATACTCATGAGTAGCTAATTTCCTTATTCTAGGGTTGATGTAGCTTAATTTGGGTTGTTTGATGTCTTGATAAATTGATGCTAGCATGTCCTTTAATCGTTGCACGTGATTATTTGTTTTCTTATTGTTATTCATAATTCTTGAAAGAAAGTTTTGAATACTTGGATTATTAGGATAAAATCGGAAGGGGATTGCTAATTGTCGGACTTCGAATAATCATCTTGATTGCAGAATCACGAAAGTAGATTAGAATATCTTGTGGAATTTTGGGTTGATTTTCGCTCTTCATGTTCTTGATGTTACTTGACTCCATGAGAATAGGTAGTAAAGTTTGCATTCAATTGGCCTTTATCGCTTCGAGAGAAGGTTAGGCTTCTTTATCCCTCCTTGCAACGACTGACATTGACATGCTAGTTGAGTTTATCTATCGCATCAAGTAATCTAGTTAAGTGAAGTCAATCCTAGATCTTTTATCTTGCTAGATTTTGTAATTTTATTCGCTTTAGTTGTGTTGTTTGAATCATCAAAAATCCAACTCAAATTTGCTTAGCTTTTTATATATTTGTGAAAACTTAATACTTGGTTATACTAGCTCCCTGTGGATACGATAAATCTTTTATACTACTCGATAAAATCCGTATATTTGCGGAGGCTATCAAGTTTTTGGCACCGTTGTCGGGGATCTTTATTCCAATATTAGGTGTTTCTTAAATAGGCTAGAGTAAGCACGTGTGCGTGTGTTTACTTGTGTGTTTGTGATTACTCTTACTTTTGCATTTGATTCTCTTTTCTAGTGTTTGTGGTGCATGACCAGGAGTCAAGTGTCCGACAACCTATTACCTTTGGATCCCTCGATCGAAAGAACATCACGTTCCGATAAAAAGAGAGCACGAAAGCGCCAAGAAGAGGAGTTGCGAAAGAAACGTGAGCTTGAACTAGAACAAGCTACCATTGGGGATGATCTTCGATCCTTGAGGGATTTCTCTAATCCCACCATTGGTAACATTGGTTCGAGTATCACAAGGCCGGTTATTGCGGCCAATAATTTTGAGATCAAAACGTCCTTCATTTCCTTCATCAAGGAGGACCAGTACTGTGGGAACCATGGTGAAGACCCCAATGACCACATTGCTCTATTCTTGGAGAAATGTGATACCTTGAAGATGAATGGGGTTAGTGATAATGCTTTCCGCCTCCGCTTGTTTTCATTCTCTTTGGCGGGAAAAGCAAAGCAATGATTGAATAGCCAAGATACCAACTCATTCACTACATGGGAGGCTTTGTCCAATGCCTTCTTGATTCGTTATTTCCCACCGGACTTGGCCAACAAACTGAGGAATGACATCTATGCCTTTCATAGTGATGGCGAGTCCTTGTATGAAAAATGGGAGCGCTTCAATGTTGCAAAGAAAGTGTCCTCCACATGGCATTGTCAATGGCTCCTAGTTCAAACATTCTATAGTGGATTAAATCCCACTATGAGAATGTCCATTGATGCCGCTGCGGGTGGCTCTATCATGACCTTGAGGCTGACTGCAGCTAAAACCTTGCTTGAGAACATGGCCTCCAACAACTACCAATGGTCTTCTGGTAGGCCGGGAGCTCGCAAAAGTGGAGGTAAACTTGAGGTTGATGCTGTGAGCCTCTTGACAAGTAAGTTGGATGCACTTTCTCATCAAGTCCAACAAATTCAACCTCTCATGGGTATTTCTCAAGGGCAAGGTTCCTCCGGTGAAGTATATGGTCCTTAAGGGCAAATGGGCAATGAGTTTCAATACAATCAGTCATCCTCTCAAGAGATGACGATTGAGCAAGCTTACGCTTTCAACAATTTCAACCCCCACCCTCGAAATGACCCATATTCTAATACATACAATCCGGGTTGGAGAAATCACCCCAATTTCTCCTACCGAAACACAAGCCCTTTCCCTCCATAAAACAACCATTCTCCACAAAATAGCCACCTTCCACAAAATTCCCCCACTCAACCTCCGGGTTTCCAACGTAGAGCTCCATTCCATTCTCCCACACCTCAACCCTCACCACCATCCAATACGTATTTCTACAATGCTCAAATGGAGCAAAAAAAGACAGTGAAAGATACACTTTGCCTAATGATGTCAAAACTGGATTCATTGGCCGCTCACAACAAAATGCTTGAGAACCAAGCTGCACAACAAGCTAGTTCGTCAGGGTTCCGGGACAAATTCCGGGCAAGCGGGAAACCAATCCCAAGGGGCATGTTAATGCTATCACATTGAGAAGTGGAACTACATATGATGGGCCCGTGATGAAGGATGATGAGAATGTGGTGAGTAATAGGGTGAATGATGAGGCTTTGAACGATGAGCCTAAAGCGATTGAGGTGGAGGAGGAAAGTGAGAAAGAGAAAGTTGCGACTCCTAAGCCACAAGGGAAGGAGTCCACTCCCGTTTTGGAGCCTAACAAGCCTCCGGTACCTTTTCCTCAAAGGCTAGCCAAAGTCGCTTTAGAGAAGAAGTACTGAAAGTTTATGGATATTCTCAAAAAGCTCCAAATTAACATCTCTTTCTTAGATGCTATCTCCGAGATTCCCTCTTATGCTAAGTTCTTGAAAGATCTCCTCTCTAACAAGAGGAAATATGAGGAGCATGCCACTATCGCCTTAACGAAGGAATGTAGTGCTATTTTGCAAAACAAGGCACCTCCTAAGCTTGGTGACCCCGGAAGCTTTTCTATCCCTTGTTCCGTGGGAGATGTGACTATTGATCAAGCCTTATGTGATCTTGGGGAAAGTGTGAGTCTCATGCCTTTGTCCATATGCAAGTGACTTCAAATTTAAATAGGAGATTTCAAGCCTACTTCCATGTCTTTAAAAGTCGGTAAATTCTATATCCCTTGCGACTTTGTTGTTGAGGATTGTCATATCCCCATCATTCTAGGAAGACCTCTCTTGGCTATCATTGGCGCCATCATTGATGTACTTAATGGAAAGCTTTCCTTTAATTTAGGGGATGAGACGGTAGAGTTTAACTTGAATAATGGCATGAAATCCCCGTCCACCGAATCATGTTTTAGAATAGAGTCATTAGAGAATTCATTTGATAATGCTTATACTTGTGAAATCACACGTGATCCTCTTGAGTCTTGTCTTGTGAATCATGGTGTTTGTTGTGATGAGAATGATGAGATGGCATTCTATGCCAAATTGCTTGATGAGAGCCCCGTGTTCGTGTCAAATGGGGCTAATTTTGAAGTCTTGGAGGTTGAGTCTAAAACTTCCCAAGAGAAGAAGGATGCACCTAAGGTTGAGCTCAAAGCCTTCCCTTCCCACCTAAGGTACGCATTTTTTGATGACGATGAGTTTTTCCCCGTTATCATAGATGCTAAACTCAGTGACCAAGAGGTTGAAAATTTGCTTTGTCTTTTAAGACAACACAAGAGTGTCATTGGATATAGCATAGATGATATCAAGGGAATTCACCCCTCCATTTGCACTCATAGAATCAATCTTTAGGACAGTCATAAAACTTCTATTGAGCACCAAAGAAGGTTAAATCCTAACATGAAAGAAGTGGTGAAAAAGGAGGTGCTCAAACTACTTGATTCGGGGATCATTATCCTATCTCCGATAGTGAATGGGTGAGTCCCATTCAAGTGGTTCCTAAAAAGGGTGGTATGACCATTGTTAAGAATGACAAAGGTGAGCTTATTCCCACTAGGACAGTCACGAATTGTAACAGCCACCAAAATTACCACCATTGATTAGAGATTAAACTTGTGAGTTATCAAAAAAAATCGAGGATGTCTTTGACCAAATAGATTTAAAATTTTAAACCTGTTAACCTTTGTCCCGGTTTAGACAAGAGATATTCCTTTCTAAGGTTAGAGAAACTTTTATCGAGTCTATGTGGAGATCTGAGAGAAACCAAAAGAAACCCTATGGAAATCAAAGGAGAGAAATATGTGAACAATTGTTTATATAACGAGCCAAGTTGTTCATCGTTTGTATCTTTGTTTGTGATTACGGAACGTCATATACTTAAAACCAAACTGACATTCAATTGTCATGAGATTATACGATACGGTATTTGAGGTGCTTCCGCTAAGAATGGATTCCGCCTTAATCAGGCTTTGAAAATTTGGGTTGTTACAAAATGGTATCAGAGCAGTTCGTTCCAAAATGGTACGTTCTGCAGTCCTTAGAGTGTCAGGCCGGTTTGCTCTTTGTGTCGACGAATGATCATTATGATCTAAGTGTTAGTTAAACTGATTTAGGTTGGAAATGGAATAAGCAAGACTTAGGTGTATTAAAAGAAATTAAGTATGTTTAAAGCCGTCGGAAGAGAGAGTATAGATGGGCTTGGGATCGTTATTGTTATGTGAAGTTGTCTGCGTTGTCTTGTTTTTCATTGTTTGCCTCTATGTGCTATAGATGGTGGAACCTACAGGAAGTAAACCTTTGCATCCTCTCATGTGGAGATTATTGCCAATGAAGCCCGTTTCGAGACACGTAAGCGATATGATGAGATACATAAACTATTACAACAGGATAGTCGGTCCTAATCCTTTATATCGTAATGAGATACAAGCATATGTCGTTATGAAAACTTTACCAGGGATATCTCCATGGGTTGAGTATAGCATCTATAATCGTCAACAGTTGACTGAGTACATACCTGAGGGAGTAGACTCATGGGATAACTATTTGAAACCTGAGTGGATTAGATGGTCCAAGACTGTTGATGAGGTAGAAGATGATATTTTTGAGCTAAATCAGTAATGGAAAGCCACTAGAATTATGAGGATATTAGATTACGTACAACCTCAAATAGTACTTGATATGGATTTAAACAACTTTTGGGAAGAAGGAATTCCAGACATTGATGATTTTGATATGCTAGAGGTTAGTGACAGTGAAACTAATACAGAGATAGATGTTGAGGGTGAAGCCACTTACGTTATAGATCATGTACACCGAGATGATGGGGTAGACGAGGAGATTATGGTATTGGAATAAAATTATATGGGGGAGGACATAAAACCAAATAGTGTAGAAGAATGTACAAGGATCCATGTGGAACCTAGCCCAGAAGAGCTGCGTATGCAACAACAAGGATATGTTGAAGAACATTTGACTTTAGACAAACATGCCCGCATTGAGTTATATTGGTGCAATAGAGTTGAGGTAATTGAGGTTAGCTCAGATGAATCGGGGAGTCATGATATTGAGAATGACTCAGAGGAAGAACCAGAAGAGATACCTATAGAGGATTATTCAGATGCGACCAGTGAAGATTAGTAAAGAACTGGATTGAACATTGAAAGGGGGAAAACCTTTGGAACACTTATGGGATAATTATGTTTATTTCATGGCAAGCGTATTGGATTACTTATCGAGAGTTCTTGGTTGCAAACCTTTTGAGATTAGTGATTTATCGTAGAATCTAATGTTGCTAGAGAGAGAGTTGAGATGCTCATTTTAATGGTTCATATATATGGAGTAAGAGATTTGAATACTGATGATTCGAGTTTGATTCTGACCATTTGTTTGAAGGACTTAAAATTAAAGGGTAGACGGAGTAGAATTATACAAAGTATAAACCTAGTACCTGGTGATTTATGGAATGTACTTCTGAGAATCATATACATACTTGGGAGATCAATATATTTGAGGATTATGTTGACCGAGTGGTGCTGTGGTATTGAGTAAAGAAGAGAGCTTGAAATTAACAATTATATTTGGGCATTTTTGGCTAAATTGTGATATATTGTGAACTTATAGATCGATGTCTTGGTAAGTGGTAGAATAGATGACATTTGAATACATTAATATCAAGGTTTAGCTGACAGAGTCTGTCTGGTGTGGTCGTACGATTGGGTTCGTACGATTGGGTTTTTACAGTCAAGCAACACTCTTTTAAATGTCTTAACTGAGCCTAAGACCTAGCTTAGTTTAAGTTTCGGGGGCGAAACTTCTTTTAAGGAGGGTAGAATGTAACAGCCACCAAAATTACCACCATTGATTAGAGATTAAACTTGCGAGTTATCAAAAAAATCGAGAATGTCTTTGACCAAATAGATTTAAAATTTTAAACCTGTTAACCTTTGTCCCGGTTTAGACAAGAGATATTCCTTTCTAAGGTTAGAGAAACTTTTCTCGAGTCTATGTGGAGATCTGAGAGAAACCAAAAGAAACCCTATGGAAATCAAAGGAGAGAAATATGTGAACAATTGTTTATATAACGAGCCAAGTTGTTCATCGTTTGTATCTTTGTTTGTGATTACGGAACGTCATATACTTAGAACCAAACTGACATTCAATTGTCATGAGATTATCCGATACGGTATTGGATTACGATTCTAAGAAATCTATTAGAACACCATTAGGAATCTTTTAGAAAGTTAGAACCTATTGTGAGTTCAAGCACATACTTGGTAATCATATCGTGTTCCATTCGAGACCCGTTTCTTCGTCGTTAAGCCACAATATCTCCGAAGCATTATTGCCAACTGATAGAGCCATGTTTCTAATGTGGTAGTCAAGCCAATCCGTGCCCAAACACCAAAGGATATCACCTTAGAAGAGCCACACAAATCAAGCACAATGGAATAGCATTAAGAGTACGAAGACGATTTGAACTTTGCTACCTCAATGGTGCCTTATGGGCTAAGCAATGGATAAACACAACATTATTTGATCTTATCCTTATCATGAAAGCTTGATCTTATCCAAAAAGGGATAAGAATGAGACACTTTTGCCAAGAAAGCTCTTAATACCTTACATAAGCCACTTATAAGCCGATGAAGTAACTGTGCATTAGACCTCTGTTGTAGATAAGTTTCATTGCTCTTATCCTTTAAGATAGAGTCCAATACTTTTACCCAAGCTAACGTGTCATGTGACCTTGCTTATTATATGAGAACATCCCCAAGTGATACTATAATAGCAAAGAGAACAATCATTAAACAAGACCGCAAACAAACATGTTCCAGAAACAACAGCTCATGTACTTGTCTATGATTGGAGAGCCTTTTCCTATGCATTATAACCCCAACCTATAGATTTATTTGATCCTTATGAGAAACCCTACCTCTAGGATATCAAAGTAGCTCACCATAGGTGTTTAATTCCGCCTAATACAGCCAAGAAGGCAAGCTTATCCAGCCGCCATACAGCACAGGCTGAGCTGGCGTGTTTAAGTCGGTTTTGTAACCGCCATTAGTGATACGTATCCTCTCTTGTTGCGTGTGAAACTTTGACACCTTCTATCCCTATAAATAGCCCAGAAACAGAGCCATTTGTTTCTCATTGATCGCACCTCTAACCCTCTCAAAAACGCCACTTCTCCCAACTGTGCAAATCAACCCGTAAGATTGATACCTCTTCACTCTTGGGTGGTTATCTCCTTGAATACTTATGATAATGAACCTATACAACCTTTTTTAGAAGCCTCAGACATAAATCTTCAATGCCCAGTTTGTTTTTTCCATAAACAAGATCATATAGACCCTCAAATATTCCTTTAGATTGCACCTTCAGTTCTGCCGTCCATCCAGCATTATAGCTTGAGTAACTTTGTGAGTTTCTTATGAGTTCTATGTCCAATTGAGCTCACTTTCGACTATGGTGACCTTGGTAACCTTGGTTACCTATTGGAAGTGAAAAGGAAAGATTGGTGAAGCTCAAGGTAGAATTGCTTTGAGTAATCGTGACCCATAATCGTAGATAGTGCGAGGTAACTACCATGTCCACTCTTTTGCTAACTACTTTCGTTTTCAAGCATATTTGCTATGTGTTCTATACATGGTTTGTATTTGTTTTAAAAAGATTGCTCACATTGGTATTTGATGCTTTGTTACAAGTTTTGTGTTTTGAGAAGCAAAGAAGTCGGAATTGTTGCTAAGGGGAAAACAATCAGAATAATGGATTTATTGTTGCTGTTTTGGTTCTGTGTGACAATGTGTTATGTGTAAAGACATTAATCACTTAAAGTGAAAGAATGTCATGTGGGTAGAGAAGCTCATGGTAAAGTATCTCCATGAGTGACGAACACTTTATGCTCCAAAGGATCATTCTCGAAAGCGAACCCTCCTTGGAGAATTGTGTATATTGTGTGTCGTCCTTAAGGTCATGGTATGTACGGCCATGAATGTCCTGTGTTGAACTCTCCGAAAGACATAAATGTCTTGTGTTGAAGTATCTCCGAAGGACATAGTCTACGGTAAAGTTATCTCCGAGAGTACTTAAAGGGTATGATCATACTAGACTTCTGTTTTGTGTATTGTACCCAAGTTTTGTGGGGGAAGACGTTCCCGTAAGTATTATACACATGGTAAAGCATCTCGATGGTGGTTATACTACCTTGTTCACTTTTCCAATGCCATAATAAAAGAAACCGATTATCGGTGTACAAAGTGTGATCGAGGATTGGATTCTGAGAAGTTATCTGTTATCAGTGAAATCTGTTGGTTGTTTGTGAAGTTATGGCTTTTTGAAAAGCTTTGGTTTTCAAAAGATGGTTTTCTGTTTTCAAACAAAAGTCTTCGTTTTCATAAATGTTTTAAAGAAAAGAGTTTTACTCTAATGTGTTAAAGGTTCCTAAGGCGGGTGTACTTAGGAATTGGTTTTTACATGGTGGAGTAGTGTTACTCAGCGTTTGCTGATTTGACCCCTGTTCTCTCCATTTATGGGGAGGGCAGTGTTTGTTTTCTGTTGAGTTTATTTTTGCAGGTGTTGTCTTTCGGGAAACAGGGCTTAGATGAGAGAACGTCAAGTGTAGATAACTGTCATTTCCTTTTAGTTGTAGTAAGCGTGTCTGTAAAACAGTTATGATTCAGTTAATAAAGATCCACTGTTTCTTTTCAATAGCTCATTAGTATCACTGCCAGTTAATAGTTCTATGATTGTTTAGCCTTGTATTTCCTCCGGGAGGAAATACGGCGGTAACAAGCCCAAATTAAGGTTTTGAGGTGCTTCCGCTAAGGATGGATTCCGCCTTAATCAGGCTTTGAAAATTTGGGTTGTTACACGGATTGGTGTATGTGCATTGATTATAGGAAATTGAATAAAGCCACCCGAAAAGACCATTTCCCTCTCCCATTCATTGATCAAATGTTGGAAAGATTTGTGAGGCATTCGCATTTGTGTTATTTGGATGGATATTCAGGATTTTTCCAAATCCCTATCCATCCCGATGACCAAGAAAAGACAACCTTTACTTGTCCCTATGACACATTTGCCTATAGGAGAATGCCATTTGGTTTGTGCAATGCACCTGCCATTTTCCAATGATGTATGATGGCTATCTTTTCTGAATTTATTGAGGATATTATGGAGGTATTCATGGATGATTTTTCTGTTTGTGTGTCGTCCTTTGATGATTGTTTGAATAATTTAGCCAAAGTGTTGAAAAGATGCAAAGAAGTGGATTTGGTATTGAATTGGGAAAAGTGTCATTTTATGGTTTGAGAGGGCATAGTCCTTGGCCACTTAGTCTAGAACTGGGCATTGATGTTGACAAGGCCAATGTTGAGGTTATTGAGGGTTTACCACCCCCTTCTAATGTTAAAGGGTTGAGGAGTTTTCTTGGTCATGCGGGGTTTTACCGTCGCTTTATCAAGGATTTCTCTAAAATCACCAAGCCTCTAACTCAACTCCTTGTCAAATATGCTGCCCCATTTGTATTCATTAATGATTGCCATGAAGCTTATTGCAGGTTGAAAGAAGCCCTTATCTCCGCTCCCATCATTCAACCTCCGGATTGGAACCTTCCTTTCGAGGTTATGTGTGATGCTAGCGATCATGCCGTTGGGGCCGTGCTTGGCCAAAGGAAAGACAATAAGCTCCATGTTATCTACTATGCTAGCAAGACCTTGGATGATGCTCAACTCAACTATGCCACAACCGAGAAAGAGCTCTTAGCAGTTGTGTTTTCCATGGAGAAATTCCGACCTTACCTTGTTGGGTTAAAGGTCATTGTGCACACAGATCATGCAGCCCTCAAGTACTTGATGAGCAAGAAGGATGCAAAGCCGAGATTGATTCGTTGGATACTCTTACTCTAAGAGTTTGATCTTGAAATCAAAGATAAGAAAGGTGCGAAAAATGTTGTTGCCGATCATCTTTCAAGACTTCATTATGAGATGAGAAAGGATGAGGATTTGCCAATTGATGACTCATTCCTCGATGATCACTTATTTGCTTTGCAAGAGGTCGAGGCTCCTTCGTACGCGGATATTGTGAACAACATTGTATGTGGAATTGTACCCCATGGCATGAACACAAATAAAAAAAGACATTATTTTCTGATATGAAGAAGTATTTTTGGGATGATCCTTGTCTCTATAAGTCTTGTGCCGATGGGCTTCTTAGAAGATGTGTTTCGAGGGAGGAAGTGCAAGATATCATACATCATTGCCATGATTCACCCTACGGAGGACATACTAGTGCCTCCAAGACAATGGCAAATATCCTTCAAAGCGGTTTCTATTGGCCCACCATGTTCAAAGATTGTCACAAACATGTTCAAGAATGTGACAAGTGCCAAATAACCGGGAGCATCTCTAAGAGGTATGAGACTCATTTGAATAGTATTCTTGAGGTCGAAGTTTTTGATGTGTGGGGAGGTGATTTCATGGGTCCTTTCCCGTCTTCTTGTGGAAATAAGTTCATCTTGGTTGCAGTGGACTATGTTTCTAAGTGGGTTGAAGCCATTGCCACTCAAACTAATGATGCTCGAGTTGTGGCAAAGTTTTTCAAGAAAGTCATCTTTCCCCGACTTGGAGTGCCTCGTGCTTTGGTAAGTGATGGTGGAAGTCATTTTACCGAGAAGAAGTATGGAGTTCTCCATCGGGTTGGCTTGGCCTATCATCCTCAAACAAGTGGCCAAATTGAGATTTCGAATCGTGAGATTAAGCAAATTCTTGAAAAGAGGGTTTCTAGTTTGAAGAAAGATTGATCTTTGAAGCTTGATGATCTATGGGCTTATAGGACCGCTTTCAAGACTCCTATTGGCACCACTCCCTTCCGATTGGTGTATGGGAAGCCTTGTCACCTTCCCGTTGAGCTTGAACATCGAGCTTATTGGGCAATCAAGGCTCTCAACTATGATTTCAAGGCCGCTAGTGAGAGGCGTCTCCTCCAACTCAATGAGCTTGATGAATTGAGGTTGGACGCTTACGAGAGTTCTCGGATTTACAAAGAGAAAACTAAGCGGTGGCATGACAAGAACATCATTAGACAAGAATTTCATGAAGGTGATTTGGTGTTGCTTTTCAATTCCCGACTCAAAAATCTTTCCGGAAAAACTCATGTCCCGATGGTCAGGACCTTTTGAAGTGTGCAAAGTTTATCCATATGGCGCTATCGAGGTGCGCCCCTTAAAGGAGGGTTCGGTGTCATTTAAAGTGAATGGAAGTCGCATTAAACATTACAAGGTCGTTGATCATATAGGAGAGAGGGTTGATCTCACCCTTTTCGATGTCAATTCTAAGTGACGGAAACGATGTGTCAAGCTCATAACTTTAAAAGAGCGCTTGTTAGGAGGCAACCCAAATTTTATTTGCTTTAATTTTTGCATTCAAAGAAAAAATAAAAATCGAAAAAGAAAAAAAAATTGAAAAAGAGAGAAAAAAAAAAGGAAAAATGGCACAAAAAAAAAAAGGGGTTAGTTTTTTTATTTTCCTTAGATTTTATTTGTTTTTGTTAATAAAATGCTTATTTTGTTTTGTAGGAAAACAAAAAAGAGACAAGGAACAAAAATCGAAGAGCATCGAACTAGGTGTACCGATGATGTTAATCAAAGGGTGTTTTACGCAAGCATGATCATGCTTATTTGTGGGAGAAATGAACATGATCACGCCACTTATATTGGACTTAGAGACCTTGAGCATGACCATGCTTATTTGTACATAAAATTGTGCATGATCATGCCTCGGGTAATGTCAAAATTGCAAACTTCATGTCGACATTTGCACGAGCATGCTGACCATTCTGCCCAACAGTGCATGCTCATGCCGTTAGTTTTAAATAAATAAATAAATAAACCAAAAAATCAGCCCAAACCCCTGCTTCTCTCTCCCCAAGTTCCTCCTCCCTGTCCCCAAACCCCTTTCCCCTCCCTTTCCCCATCGCATCTCTCTCTCAATCTCACAACTACCACACCACAAATTCGCACCACCCACCAATCATAGGCACTTCCACTCGCCAGACCACCACCGTCTCGACCACCACCATATCCCACCTCCCCTGCTTTTTCTCACTCCTCAAATCGTTCCATCACCACCACCACAACTACCGCCTCTCTCTCTGATCCCGACCACCCTCAAAGCACCACCACTCTCGACCAACAGCAACTCCCAAATGCCAGTCACCATCACCGCCTACTCACCAAACCACCCACCAACAACCTACACCGCCACCTACTTCCTCGCCAAATCACCATTGTTGCTCAATTTCGTGTTTTGGAGTTTGCTTTTCTAGGTCTCAATTTGGCGTGAATTCTCGGCGCTTTTGCGCCTACGGTTGGTCATTTTGGTCTCTCCAAGGTATAAGTCCCCAATTTCAATTGGATTTGTACTGTAAATTGGATGCTCTTGAGTCCCATGTCCTAAATTTCAGATTGGAGTATGTTGTTCACAATTGACTGGTTGCTTGATGTTCTTGAATCACTTGGACCCTGTTCATTGAGACTTGTGATTTTTGGACACATTGGAGATTTTTGGACACATTGATTACCGTGACTTGGTGACCTGGTCATTGAATTTTGCTGGACCTGTTGACTTGGTGCATTGGACAATAGTGATTTTCATTTTTCTACTCTGGATTGGGTGGTTTTGTTTATTCATAATTTGACACTTCCAGTGTGCATTTGTCTTGGATCATCCTTGTGACTGTGGTACTTAATCTTGATTGGACAATGCCTCCTAGGACTCGAGCCACTGTCTCTAAGGTGCAGGCGCCCGCTCCTAGTTCTTCCGTGCTAAAAGGAAGGCTCCCGAACCATCTGTGGCTCGTCCTACCTATGACACTTTGGGGATCACCTTCTCCACTCCAGTTGAAAGTGACCGTTATCGTGCACTGTTTGTTCAGAAGATTACTCCCACCTGCTTTTATGATAAGGCTACCTTGGAAACGTAAGGGATTGCTTCGGGGGTGGAATTTTTTATTGATAACCTTGGTTGGAATAATTTCCTCATTATTCATCACAAGACCTACCGTCGTCTTACCTTGGAGTGTTTGAGTACCTTGTCGGTCTTTAATGATGAGGATGATGATCATGAGCCTTACATCATTTTTCTATTTATGAATAAATCTCATGAGATGACTTTCACTAATCTCAATGAGATTTTTGGTTGGCCGACATTTGCTTCCGATCAGGATTTAGGTGGCCCCCCGTGATGTGTTCCCGAAGGAGTTTAATGCTCATGCTTTCTGGAAGAAGATCACAGATCGCTCCCCTTACATTACTCGGGAAGCAAAGGCATCTAGTATTGTGAACTATGTTTTCGATATGCTCACTGTATGCTTATGTTCGGTCTCTTTTCCAAGGGCGGTACGGGTACTTTGCCTAAGGATGAACTTTTCTTCCTTTGGGCTATGACTCACACCGAGGATCATGTCGCCATTGACCCTGCTCCATGGTTGGTTCAACGATTTAAGTATGTGCGCGCCTCTCCTGGCCCTATCACTTGTGGGGGCCTCATTACTAATATTGCTAGCGAACTCTATGTTGAGACCCCACTCTTAAGTCGGTGAAAGGCCCTGCGTTGTTGGATATTCCTTCTTTGACCCAAATGACTATGTTGGGTCCGTCAGATGACAAGGATAAATATTGGTGGAAGGTGGACAAGGCCAAACACATTCTACTCCCTAGCCCGCCCCTTACGTGTGTCAGAAATGAGGATAATTGGTTGATCCCTCGGCAAGTTGTTGAGTCCGAGGAGGAATCTTCTAGTGAAGATGACGGCCCTCCCTATGTGCCTCATGACCTTATACCCATCTTACAGAGGATTGCGGCCGATTTGGCGTATTTGCAGGCCGTGGTACCTAATGAGTGCATAAGTAGTGTTATTATTCATATCTAAACCGCACTCATTTATCCTAGGTTTACGTAATTTCTCTTATATTTTACTGAATTATGATTAATTATGTATGAGGATTACTACTTTGGTATTTTGGTGTTTTAATTGTGATTTTAGGGTCAAATTAAACTCCATATGCAAAGGACTTAGGATTCTCTTTGGATGCTCAAGATGACCAAGGCAAGAGAAGTAATCAAGAGTATTAAAGAGAGCATTGGATACCTTCTTGGATGCATCTAGACACTCAAATGGAGTTACTAGTGGCTTTAACTCTTTTGGGAGTTATGTTGGTGACTTATTGATGTTTGGGAGGTCACTCTTTGTAAACTGTCTAGGTTCATCTTGGTGTTTTCTTATAAATAGGATCTCATCCCATCCCATCTGGGATCATCTCTTTCCATAGTTTATTTTTCCTAGTCCACTTTACGCTTTCTAGATTAGTGTAGTGAGAATAAAAATGTAGATTTCAAGAGTTTTATTAGTTCGTTCTTCAAGTTCAAGCATTCTTCTATTTCTCTTTGGAGACTATAATTGAAGCTACTTGGTTTATTTCTTATCTCTACTCTCTCTTTATCCCTCTCTCCATGCTTCTTATTTCAATTGCTTTATTTAGTTTAATTGATTTTAGCATGAATTTCATTACGTTCTTAGTTGGCGTTGTAGAAATCATGAGTAGGTAATTTCTTTTATCTAGGGTTGATGTAGCTTAATTAAATCCTATGACGCTTAATTAAATAAGTAGAAATTGGCATGCCATTAAAATTGTTGCACAATGTTTGATTGTAATCTTGTTGTTTATATTAGATGATTAAGTCAAATTCGAGAGAAGCTTCTCAATTGTCATACCTCAATCATTCATCAAGTTTGCCTAATCACGAGAGTAGTTTAGAAGAACTTGGGACTATTGGAAAGGAAATTATATATACTTCATGCTCTTGATACTTTCTTAACTCCATGAGAATAGGTAGTTGAGAATTATATTAAGTATTCCTTTATCGCTTCGAGAGAAGGTTTTAGGATTCATATTTCCGTCCTTGCAACATTCGACATGGCATGTTAGTTGAAACTTGTTTATGCGCATCTGAGATCTTGATTAAGTGAAATCAATCCTAGGTTCTTTTTCTTATTATTTTCTCTTTTATTAGTGATTAGTTTATTTGTTTTAATCCAACAAACCAATTTGTGAATCGCTTAGCTTGTTAAATTTGAGAAAACTTAGTATTTGGAATCGATAGCTCCCTGTGGTTCGATATTTTATTACTTCGATAAAACCCGTATACTTGCGGGCCTATCAGTACCAGCATTGATTGCTTGGCATGTAGAGCATGACCACTTCCCGGATCCCACTCCTTCCCCGCCCAACGGTGGGGCTCTGTGAGTTTTCTCTCTTCCCTTCCTCTATATATTATTGTCTTTTCTCACATTGAGGACAATGTTCGTTTGAAGATTGGGGGAGGTGATTTTGATACTATTTTGTGAAATGTGTTGCATATAGTTTTTGTTTTATTTTGCATCGATAGATTAGTTTTCCATATTTTGTTTATATTGTTTCTTTCTTTTATTTTTGTTTGTTTTGCATATACTTTAGGTTTTATTTTTGCATGCACAAAAAAAAAAGAAAAAATCCAAAAAAGTTGAAAAACCAATAAAAAAAAAGAAAAAGAAAAATCCAAAAAAACGATTGAGATGTGATCCTTCGATTATGATTCATGTTTTATTGTGAAAAACTAGAATGATCAAACCTTAGTCTTGTGCAAATGTGTTTGAGCCGAAGATTTACATAGCATGATTGTTGTTGCGATAAATGGGTTTTGGCATGCTTGATGATGACTCTTGAATATTGTGTAGTTGAGTTAGATAGACCAAATTGACCCATGAGTTTTGAGCTTTGAGCATCCCTACGGTCTATTTTGTCTTTGATGTGTGAAACTCTCTCTAAGTCATCGATTTTTAAAACTCACCATGGGAAGAGGTTTCTCAACCTCTCCGAAGAGAAGTCATTTCTCTTTTCTCCGTCGAATCCGCACTTGACGTTGATTGAACGAGTATGATTGAGGCAATTTTTGAATTTTTAGCTCACTTAGCCAAATAAGCCTACCTTGCCACTTTATCCTTTGTGAACCACTTTGAGCTTGGCCTATTCTTTGCTTTCACCCACATTACAAGCCTTTTGACCGAAAAACTCATGTTTAACCCTTGTGTCATGAAACCTGTGGAGTAGGGATTAACTTTGGAGTTTATGTTACATTTCACAATGTGTAACTCTGTAGTTTGTGTAAGCGCTTGGAAGGATGGTGGAAATTCATTGTTTGGTTCCAAAAAAAAAACAAAACATAAAAAGTTCTCAAGAATGAAAAGAAAAACAAAAAAGGAATAAAAAGGTTGAATTCTTGAAAGTCGTGCTTCAATGAAGAGTATTTTAATAGAGTTTGGTGATATTGGTTAGATGTTGTTGTTTATTAGTCGGAGTTCCACATTATTTACCTTCATGCATGTGGTGAATTAATGATTTTTTCTCCACTAGTTTCATGGCATCCTTAGCCAACTATCCGAATGAATTTGTCATACCATTCACCCTAAGCCTACGTTACGACCTTTGAAAGTCCTCTTGACTCGTTTATTTCAATTGTCCTTAGCGGAGGAGATGTGAGACGATTGGTGAGCTTATGGTAAACCGTGATTTTTGAGATGAGTATTGAGTGAAACTCACTTGGATTGTCAATTTTAAAACTTGAGTGTGAGTGTCCACTTACCTAAAGTGAGGGTCTATCTACTTTACTATGCTATATTCAAGAGTAGGTCTTGTGGTAAGATTTTGATGTTTTGGATCGCGATTACATGATGTGCTATGTCAATTCGAATGGCTTTGAGATTTTTGTTTTTGACTTGGGTTGAATATTTTGGATTTGATGTTGCTTTTGGAACTCAATTTGAGAAGGTGATCTCTTGACTTTTGTTCCATGTTTCTGTTGTCTTGACTTATTTTGCTTGGGGACAAGCAAAGGTTCAAGCTTGGGGGAGTTTGATAGTGCCTAAATAGTGTTGATTTTCATGGTATATATGCACTCATCCGTCCTATATTTGTGTGAGTATTCTCGTTTATAAATGGATTTTATTCATTTTATGATGAGGATCACTACTTTGGTATGCTTGTGCGTTTAATGTAATTTTAGGATCATTTTGGAGCTCAAATGTGCAATTGGAATCAAGATGGACTTTGGAGTGTCAAGAGAAGAATCAAAGAAGAAGGAATCGAAGTTGGAATGAAAAGAGATGCTAGTAGTGTGAGGTCTTGGAGTTTGCTACAGTGCATGACCATGCTTCCAATAGGCATGATCATGTGTCGTCATATGGGAATGTCAGTAGCTAACGATCTTGAACAAAAGAGAAAGCACAATCATGCCTATGTTGGCACGATCATGCTCCTGTGCGATTTATGCATAATCGACAAGAGACCTTTTCTCTTCTTTTCTCCCAATAGATTAAACGTGTATAGGCTTATAAAAGGACTTCTCTCCTTTCTTCTTCTTCCTCACTCACTATTCATCTATCATCTCTCTCGACTCCATTAGAATAGCTTAGGGTTTAAATTAAGCACTTAGATACTCTCAAATTCTCTAGTTTTATTTGCAATTTTGAAGAACAAGTTCAAGTTTTGAGCAATTTCAATTGAAGCCTTTTGATTTATCTCTCATCCCTACTCTCTCTCTTCTCCCTCTCAATTGCTTCTAGTTTTTAATCCTTTAGTTTATGATTGTTATTTCTTTGAGTTTGTTAATTCATGTTTAGTTTGAATTTTATTATTTGCTTATTATTTTCTATAATCATGAGTAACTAATTTCCTTATTCTAGGGTTGATGTAGCTTAATTTGGGTTGTTTGATGTCTTGATAAATTGATGCTAGCATGTCCTTTAATCCTTGCACATGATTATTTGTTTGCTTATTGTTATTCATAATTCTTGAAAGAGAGTTTTGAATACTTGGATGATTAATAAAATCGAAAGGGGAATGCTAATTGTCGGACTTCGAATAATCATCTTGATTGCGTAATCACGAAAGTAGATTAGTATATCTTGTGGGCTTTGGGTTGATTTTTGCTCTTCATGCTCTTGATGTTAATTGACTCCATGAGAATAGGTAGTTAAGTTTGCATTGAGTTTGCCTTTATCTCTTCGAGAGAAGGTTTTGGCTTCTTTATCCGTCCTTACAACGACTGACATTGCCATGCTAGTTGAGTTTATCTATCGCATCAAGTAATCTAGTTAAGTGAAGTCAACACTAGATCTTTTATCTTGCTAGATTTCGTAATTTTATTCGCTTTAGTTTTGTTGTTTTAATCATCAAAAATCACCCTCAAATTTGCTTAACTTGTTATATATTTTAGAAAATTTAATACTTGGATATATATACTAGCTCCCTGTAGGTACGATAAATATTTTATCCTACTCGATAAAATTTATATACTTGCGGAGGGTATCAGTTTTTCTTTTAATAAATTCACTTTTTTTAGTTTAATGAATCTTTATTAATTGTTTAATCAATTTGTATGTATTGATTAATGAATTTGCATGTGAGTATAATTAATTTGCATAAATAAAATTATAGAATTTTTGAAACATGAATGAATTTAAGGTTTAATCATGGTTTGTATGGTTTGTATAGTAAGGGAGGTTTGTACCTGATCATATATATATATATGGGAAGGATCACATACAAACCCCCCTTACTATACAAACCATACAAACTATACTCAAACCTTAAATTTATTAATTACAGCTTCATTGACACAACTTTAGAAATTCATTACATTATAACCATAGCTTCATCATTTTTTCAAATCTTCTATAATTTTATTTTTTTACGGATTCATTAAATTACAAGTACAGATTCATTAAACTATAATTAAATATTTATTAAATTGTAATTACAAATTCATTAAACTATAATTACAGATTCATTAAACTTTTAATGTAAATTAATAAAATATAAATGTAAAAATAAACTACCTCGCCCCCTTTCTCTCTCCTCCCCTCCACAACCACCACAAGCCCACCCTCACTCGCCGCCCAGCCACCGCCGCACGCCGCCGCCACCGCCTGAGCCACCATTGTGGCCGCCGCTGGCCAGTGACCATAGCGTGGCCCCCACCATCTTAGCCCTCCCCTCCCCCACTCTCTCTCAGCCAATCTCTCTCCTCACCTCTCCTCCACCACCCACCACCCACACCGCCGCCGGCGAATTCACTGGTGGCTCCCCCCGCCACGACCTCCCCCACCCACCAGGCCACCACCTCACCCACCCCCTCTCAGATCACTCTCACTCTCTCTCACCTAAACCCTAACCCTTTCTCTCTCTCAAACCACTCCCCCACCCCTGCTCTCAACCCCCCGTCCCTGTCTACGGCCGATCTCGTCATCGACCGGCTCACTCTCTCTCACACCGGTGCCTAAAAGGCCACCTCACCGCAGCGCCCAATGGCGAACCCCCGCAGCTCCGCGTCATCCCTCACACACCACAATCGCCGGCGAGAAAGAGGGAGCAGCGCCGACGACCTCTGGGAGGAGAGGCTACAGTCGTTGTAGAGAAGGTGAAGAGAGAGAGAGGTGTCGGAGAAATGGTTAGGAGAGAGAGGGGAGTCGCCGGAGAGTAGGTGAGGAGAGAGAAAAGAGAAGGAGATCGGATTTGGGGGGGCTGGGGAACAGGGGAAGACGATGAACGAAGATGACGCTGAATTTACCAAACTGTCCCTAGCATATTTTTTAAAATGCCGCGCGTGTCCCTTTTTTCTCATAATGAATCTGGACCTTTGATCATGTAAATTGATGGTTAGGATTAGGTTTGTACGGTTTGTATTTTAAAGGGGGTTTGTATAGGAGCCTCCATATATATATATATATATATATAGGGGAGGGTCAGATACAAACCCCCCTTAGTATACAAACCCTTCCTTAAAATACAAACAGTAATCAAACCTCAGATTCATTGATATTAAAGCACATATTCATTGACATAAACATGCAAATTCATTACACCATAATTACAAATTCATTAATTTTTTATTTTTATTTTTATTTTTTTATTTAAAAACTCATTATTCAACATAACATATCCATTAAAAAAAATTACAAATTTATTAAAATATTATTACAAATTCATTAATATATAACTACAAATTTATTAAAATAAAAATGTGCAATTCTCTCTCCTCCCACCACCACCCCCCACTGTCGCCACCCCCCACCACCGCCCCCACTGTCGCCACCACCACTGGCACCACCTTCCACCACCACCACCACCACCACCACTGTAGCAGTTGTACCACACCACCACTCTCCCATTCTCTCTCCTCCCCTCACTCACACTCCTCTAACTCTCTGTCCACCACATGTCCCCCACCGACATCAAGGCCACCGGTGAGGCCACGTCACGCCGGCGAGGCCACCTCACGCACCACCCCTATCATTTCTCTCTCCTCTCACTCACAGTCACACCAAACCCTTGGTCATCGACCATGGTTTTAGAGGACGCGGACCACATAACCGAGATCGGGGACCTCGGATCTGTAGTCTCCGGGCAACGCGCTTCTCAGGCAACCAGCAATGAAAACAGAATCACAACTGCACTGGTCGCTCCGATTTCGCTCCCTCTCAAACCCAGCCACCATGAGAGGAGACGAAGAGAGTGGGACGATGCCGAAGAGAGAGAGAGAGAGAAACAACTAGGAAAGAGAGAGCACCGACGAGAGGAGAGAGAATTCACCGGTAGGAGCACTGATCAGAGAAATCTCCGGTGAAGGATAGAGAAATCACCAGTGAAGGAGAGAGAAATTGGTGGTGGCTGGAGAGAGAGTGAGGAGCGTGTGGTGAAGGAGAGAGAAACTGTCGGTGGGAGAGAGACTGAGGAAATAGAGAAGAGGAAAAATAAGAAAAAATGAGGAAAATGCGCGCAAATACGAAATTACCCCTCACTTAACTCTGAAAACGACCAGCAAGTCCATACCTTTTTAATTAATTTCCAGCGTGTCCTTTATTTATCCCATAATAGATCTAGACCTTTGATCTTTAAATTCAACGGTTTAGATTAGGTTTGTACGGTTTGTATTTTAAGAGGGATTTGTACAGGAGCCTCCACCTATATATATATATATATATATATATATATATATATATATATATATATATATATATATATATATATAGGGAGGGTCAGATACAAACCCCCCTTAGTATACAAACCCTTCCTTAAAATACAAACAGTAATCAAACCTCAGATTCATTGATATTAAAGCACATATTCATTGACATAAACATGCAAATTTATTACACCATAATTACAAATTCATTAATTTTTTATTTTTATTTTTTTATTTAAAAATTCATTATTCAACATAACATATCCATTAAAAAAAATTACAAATTTATTAAAATATTATTACAAATTCATTAAGATATAACTACAAATTTATTAAAATAAAAATGTGCAATTCTCTCTCCTCCCACCACCACCCCCCACTGTCGCCACCCCCCCACCACCGCCCCCACTGTCGCCACCACCACTGGCACCACCTTCCACCACCACCACCACCACTACCACTGTAGCAGTTGTACCACACCACCACTCTCCCATTCTCTCTCCTCCCCTCACTCACACTCCTCTAACTCTCTGTCAACCACATGTCCCCCACCGACATCAAGGCCACCGGTGAGGCCACGTCACGCCGGCGAGGCCACCTCACGCACCACCCCTATCATTTCTCTCTCCTCTCACTCACAGTCACACCAAACCCTTGGTCATCGACCATGGTTTTAGAGGACGCGGACCACATAACCGAGATCGGGGACCTCGGATCTGTAGTCTCCGGGCAACGCGCTTCTCAGGCAACCAACAATGAAAACAGAATCACAACCGCACTGGTCGCTCCGATTTCGCTCCCTCTCAAACCCAGCCACCATGAGAGGAGACGAAGAGAGTGGGACGATGCCGAAGAGAGAGAGAGAGAGAAACAACTAGGAAAGAGAGAGCACCGACGAGAGGAGAGAGAATTCACCGGTAGGAGCACTGATCAGAGAAATCTCCGGTGAAGGATAGAGAAATCACCAGTGAAGGAGAGAGAAATTGGTGGTGGCTGGAGAGAGAGTGAGGAGCGTGTGGTGAAGGAGAGAGAAACTGTCAGTGGGAGAGAGACTGAGGAAATAGAGAAGAGGAAAAATAAGAAAAAATGAGGAAAATGCGCGCAAATACGAAATTACCCCTCACTTAACTCTGAAAACGACCAGCAAGTCCATACCTTTTTAATTAATTTCCAGCGTGTCCTTTATTTATCCCATAATAGATCTAGACCTTTGATCTTTAAATTCAACTGTTTAGATTAGGTTTGTACGGTTTGTATTTTAAGAGGGGTTTGTATAGGAGCCTAATATATATATATATTACTCTTTGTAATTGTAGATTCAGTAAACATAAGTTCAGTTCAGTAAAATTCAGTTCATTTTAGTAAATTTCAGTTTAGTTCAGTATTATGCAGATAAGTTCAGTAATAAGAAGTTGAAAAGAACAGGCCCTTAAAGGTAGAGATTTGTATTACTCCCTCCATTCTTTTTCTCCTACCCACTTTCCTTTTACATCCGTTCTTTTTTCTCCTACCCACTCCCCTTTTAGTAATACTTTGAGTATTAAAAGACTCATTTATCCTTACTTTTCTTGTCATCATTACTTTCCAACCATTACTAACTCACACTCTCTCTCATGTTAAAGTAAGGGTAAATAAGGAATTTTGGTTCCAAAAACAACTCTCATTAAGAACGGATGGAGTAAAAAGAACGGATGGAGTATTATTATTATTATTATTATTATTATTATTATTATTATTATTATTATTATTATTATTATTATTATTATTTATTACTATAATTATATTTATATTTATATTTATTATAATTATTATTATTATTACTATTATAATTATTACTATTATTATTATTATTATTATTATTATTATTATTATTATTTATTATTATTATTACTATTACTATTATTATTACTTCTACTATTGTTATTATTATTGTTATCATTACTATTGTTATTATTATTTTTATTATTATTATTATTATTATTATTATTATTATTATTATTATTATTATTATTATTATTATTATTATTATTATTATTATTATTATTATTATTATTATTATTATAACTGAAGGAAATCATCTCTCTCCAACTTTTCCATGCAGAGAATTTGTTGTTATTTGTCAACAGAAAAAACGAGCTAATTTCTTGGACTTCGCCACAAGAATCTCTAAAGTCTCTCGCCTTTTATGTCATGTGATTTGATTTATTTTTCTCAACAACCCCTTTGCGTGTTCATCTCAATCCCCAATTTATCATCACCACCATCACACTTCTCGCATGTCCCTGCCACCAGAATAGCGATGAGTCATATATTGATGGTCTCCGACCATAGATCAGTGGATGTAGCCTTCCAATTGAGATCTTTGACCTTTAATTTTGGCGAGAAAGTTTCAGATAATGAATGCTTAACGTTTGCATGCAGGAAACTTTAGGTCATGGGGAGGTATCGTTGGCAAATGTAAATTGCCCCGACGTCATCATACTAAATTGGGTGATGGATAGCATTCTGGTCACTTTCGTTCAGCAAGACCGCTCTGTCACCGTTGCCACTCACCGTCGAGAACTTGTCGTCCATTCGAGAGGGTCTAACACAATTGCAGGCATTGCTTTCTTCGATTTTAACCGTATAACACTTAGGGTGCGTTATTTTCGACTTATTTTTACGGATTCTCAATGATTGGGTAAGGTGTCTGCTATCACTGATATCTATTGATTGGGTAAGATTATGCAACTGATTTCCACTGATTCGGTAAGGTTTGCCATTCGAGAGGGTCTAAAAGATGTTTGTTTGATTATTTTTTCAAACTTGTATATATTAATAATTATAGAGCTGAAGGGAACAAAAATTGGAGCCCTAAAATAACATGGGGGATCAGTCAATTAGGTAGAGTTATAAAAGTATACGTGATAATGGTCAAGTTTCCTATTAAAGATTGGACCTAGAATCATTTTAAATTCATCGTTTATTTCTTTATTCTACACATACTCTTTTATTATATTATCCCTTGAAAGTGCTTTTTAAATTTCTATAACTAATACACTATCTTTTCACTTTTCTTTTTACATTACAACTCTTTAGTTGTGTCAAGCTAATTACTCCTTTTTTTATGTGGACGCATACTTTATTTGTAAAAATTATGCATCTTTTATATACTCATACTTTATTTTCTTAATCAACTACATACTACAAATGAGTCTCATTTTAAATGATATTTTGTACTCTTTCAAATGTTGGAAGAAATTTAATTTTTTAAGCGGTAGAAGTAAAGTTATATGCTAGTTAAAATCTAATAGTCTACTTTTTAACGATTTAGGAAAGTAGAACTTTAGTATATCTTCAATACCAAAACTTCTAATAGTATATCTTTAACAATTTAGGAAAGTACAACTTTAATATATATTCTATACCAAAACCTATATTTCGAATTTTATATTTATATTAAAATTTTAATATTTTATTATAATGGTTTCCTTAGGTGGACGCCTTCAATACTGTCAGAAAGTGCCTCAAATATATAGATATTATGATTAGGATTATGATTATGATTTATTGTATTAGCTATGTGCATCCCTTGGAACACAAAAAAAAAAAATAAATAAATAAATAAAAAAAAAATTACTGGACTTATGCGTTACGCCCTATTCTCTTCAATGGAATTGCGCGGGACGGTGAGGAATGAAACGAAACGGCGCGGATAATGAAACAAAATGTGAGACAAGATGAAGTACAGAATGCAGAACGGAACAACGCGGAAAGGAACGGAATGAAATGTAGCATGGAGACGAAGAAAAAAGAACCGGACCTAAGCCCTGTTCTTTTCATCATCCATGTTCCGATTTGTTCCGCGACGTTCCATTCAGCATTGCACTCCATTTATAATCCATTTTGTCACACATTTTGCTCAATTATCCGTGTCATTTCGTTATGCACCATTTCGTCCATGGGAACAGAAACTTATAGATGTGAGCAAAAACTTTTACCAAACCTCAGATCTCAAATCCTCTCACTTCCCAACCAAGATCGAAGAATAGATTTAGAAGCCAATCACAAGCTTAAAAAGCTCCTTACATAAAAAAATAATGGAAAATTCCACTTCGTACCCCTGTACTCGTGGCTTTTTCATTTAGTACCCAAAATATTTTCTATATTCCAGTTCATACCCCTTTACTTAATTAAAATTTTTGATCCGTGTTCTTTTTCATGTAATTCCGTTAATTTGGTCCGTTAAGTTGTGACGTGGCAGCATGTTTAAGTGTTTGACATTTGTTCTTGCATTTCAGGATCAATTATAAGACGAAAGTACCCTTTCTATTTATTTTCACCCCATTTAATTCACTGAAATTAAGAATTTCCGACCCTCACTTTCGCTCGCCTACCGCAGGACAGGAATTTTCGACCACCCACGACCTATTACTCGACCAACCCCGCCCAGAATTCTCTCTCTCCTCTGGTCACTCGCACGGAGTGGTCCTCTAGGGAAAGGGGGAAGAGGGAGGGCGGTGAGTGAGAAGAAAGGAATTCACGAGAAGGACCACACCTCGCAATAAGGAAGCGGAAAAGAGGTCAGATCTGGTGGCCTGGGTGTAAGGCGAGGAGGGGCAATCGTTATCGGCGGTGCTGAGGTAGCCTAAGGCTGAGGTCACGGGGTTGGGCCAGGCGGAATTATGGTGAGGTGGAGCCGGACTGCGGCGGCCAGCGCGGATCAAGTCATGAGGGTTCTCCTTTGTGATTAATTGTTTTTTTGTTGTATTGGTGGTGGTGGTTCTTCGAAAATGGTGGTGGTGGGTTTTGAAGTTGAAGAGAGAAGATGGGATGGTGGTCGGTTCTGGGCGGAAGGTTCGTGGAAGGGTGAACGGTGAATGCGAGATTCTGGTGGTGTTGTAGTGGGTTGCGATGTCGTGGTTTTGGCGGGATGGTGGCGGTAGTTCGGTTGTTGTAGTTGTGTTGCCAGCAGCAAATTGTGTCAGAGTATCAAACTAATGGAAGAGACAGGGATGGGGAATTCAAGGATAATTAAGTAAATGGGAGATGATGTAACGGTAAAAGAGCATTATGGGCACGGAGCAGCTACAATAAAAAGTAAAGGGGTATGAACTGGAATATAGAGAAGGTTTTGGGTACTAAGTGGAAAAATCATGAGTACAAGGATACGAAGTGGAATTTTAAAAATAAAATGAGGAGAGCAAATTGACATTGACATTCCTTAATGTAAGAGACACTCCATATATTTTAATATTTTATGCGCGGTATATGGGGAGGAGTTGGTGTTGAATACTCCTAGCAGAAAAAGGGTCTTTTTATTTTATATATCCACCTCTTCAAAAAGATCAGTACTCTTATATTTAGTAGTACACACTGCAGGTCCCTGCAAGTAACTAAGTAAGTAAACAAAAAAAATAAAAAAGAGACAGAGAGAGAGAGAAAGAGCGAGAAATCCTCGAGAAACGGCAGTGGGGAACTGGGGAGTAGTAATTGTGCTGTTACTTTTAAGGGGAAAATGCTAAGCTTACACCTAGTGTAATATAACACTAGTGTGTTTTTAGTCTATCTCTTTTCTTTACCCCATATTTACAATACTCCCATAAAATTCAAAGGGGCTCATAAAGCAGGAGAAAGATAGACTCATGGACACAATTATGTATATTATAATAGGTGTAAAGCAATCATGGTCCCTTTTAAGGCGGGCTCCTCTCTAGCCGTATTTGTGCTCACCTTTCTGCACAATTTGGTGGCGCATTTAAGGTGGGGTTTTTGCTTCAAAAAAGAAGCAGATTCTTTTTTCACATTCTCTCTCTTTAGCTTTTAAATAATAAGTCTTTAACATAAGTGCAGCTAACTTTGCTCTTACAATTCTCTCTCTTTTCTTTTTTTCCTTACCCTTTTCAGGCCTGTTGTTATTTACTAATTCTGCTGTTCATCATAAATTTGACCATTTAGATACAAATACAGTACACAGACTCATTTCTGAACAATAGAAAGAGAAAACAGAAGAAGATTTTATTCATCAATTTCGTTTGAGCACGCGAAAGTGACATTTTTTTTTTCCAAAAAGTCTTGTTGGGTATGGGTTCTTCTTATTATTCCACCTTTTTAGTATAGTCCTTTCTTTTTCTCCTTTTTTCTTCTTTGTTGGTTTTTTTGAGCCTGGATCTGAGCATTTGATAGCTAATCATTATATTTCTTCATTTTTGGTATGTAGTGAAAAATGCATAGTACTAATTCTAATAATTCTATTTTCCTTCCTTTTATTATATATGGTGGCTTTCTCAGATCTAGTGATATCCAACAACAGCCAAGTAAGTGACAAAAGAAAAGAAAAATGTTGGCTCAGAAGCAAGGAGAAGAAGCAATTGTTTCCAACTTCAATGAAAATGACAACGACACAAGCAAAGGAAACGATGGTGATAACGAGGGTAGTGATCATGGCGGTGGCGGCTTCAACATCACGGACCTCCTTTGGCATGGAGGTTCGGTTTGGGACGCCTGGTTCAGTTGTGCTTCGAATCAAGTAAGCTTGTCTTTAAAAGTTTAAGTTGATGGTTGGAGACCCAATTAAGGACGGCTGTCCATAATAATTCGGGTGGTTAATTTTTCTTGTAGGTGGCACAAGTGCTGTTAACTTTGCCATACTCGTTCTCCCAATTGGGAATGTTATCAGGAGTTATATTCCAAGTGTTCTATGGTATTGTGGGGAGTTGGACTGCTTACCTCATAAGTGTTCTCTATGTTGAATACAGAAGTAGGAAAGAGAAGGAAGGTGTCAACTTCAAGAACCATGTCATCCAGGTTCGTACTACCGTTAATATTTAGAGGTGTTCATTAACAGATATTCGAAATTTTGGTAACAATTTTTTTGATATCCGAACTCGAAAAAAATTGTTACTAAGTTTTGGTAAAATCACATTATAATGGTTTTTTCATTTTCTTTTGATGCAGTGGTTTGAAGTTCTGGATGGATTATTGGGACCTTACTGGAAAGTAGTGGGACTAGCCTTCAATTGTACTTTTCTTCTCTTTGGATCCGTCATTCAACTTATTGGTTGCGCAAGGTTCAATTTTCCGCTTTTGGCGTTATTTCTTTCAATTTATTTCTTTCTTTCTTTATTTTTAAAAAAATGGACTTTTGTTTGAACAATATTTTGGCTGATTGTTGTTTGGGTACAGTAACATCTACTACATCAATGACCATTTGGACAAACGCACATGGACATATATTTTTGGAGCTTGCTGTGCTACGACGGTGTTCATCCCCTCTTTCCATAACTACCGGATTTGGTCTTTCCTTGGCCTTGGAATGACTACTTACACTGCTTGGTACATGACCATTGCGGCTCTTGTCGGTGGCCAGGTACCACAACATTCTTTAATCCCCTAGTTGTGAACTTTTTACCAATGGCATAAACAAAGGAATTAATTTATCACTACTGGACATATGACTTGTAATTTCTTGATAACAAATTAGGATGTGTTCTTTTCGATTTAGCTGTTTAATAGTTCTGGCTCAATTTAATAATATAGTTTTCTCTAATATATTATTATGCGCTTAATTTAGTGAAAAAAACAAATATTTTCATTTAGTAAACTATCCAAGTTTTAAGGATTGATAAGATGACAACGAGTACAATTACGACTCAGTTTTAATATAATTTATATGACATAGTTGTTCGGGAGTTGATATTTTAAGTGTTGAAAATCTTTTAATCCAAAGATTTTTACTGTGCCACTAACAATTTTGCCAAGGACTTTTTTCTTATAAGAAAAATGACCGAAAATTAAGTTTTATAAAGTTATCTCAGTTTAGTAGAGTTCAGTTTACTAATCTACTTTTTTTTTTTCTCAGAACTTACTTTAATTTAATATAATTCAGCTTAGTGGAATTTTATTTAGTGTAAAAAAAATCATGATTGGTTTCTAACAACAACAACCCAGTAAGTGTCCCGTCTAGGGCGGGGTCTGGGGAGGTCCAGATGTCCGCAGTCTTACCCCTAACTAGTCGCCTAGAAGAGAGATTGTTTCCGAACATGATTGGTTTCTAACGAAAATAGAAATTTGATGACTCTTTTTCCGACGAGTGAATTTTTTTTGAGCATGTCCCGTACTTGTGGCACAGGCTGAAGGGGTAACACATACAGGGCCAGACAAGCTAGTGTTGTATTTTACCGGCGCCACCAACATACTATACACCTTTGGTGGGCACGCTGTCACAGTGTAAGCTTGCTACCCTGTCACTATAGTTAATCCATTTGAGTATATCTATGCGCCTTCTCTTGGCAGCTTTTGCCGGTGATCTCGAATTTCGAGGATCTCGTTAGGATTTTCATCTTAGACAATATCATAGGGGTTCGCTTTCAGTTGCTTCCCATCTCTGTATATAATGGTGGTAGATATTTTTTTTTTTGATAAGAATAATGGTGGTAGATTTGGGTAATAAGGGTGTGTTCTTTTTCACTGATTCTCACTGATTGAGTAATGTTTTTCTACTGATTTTCACTGATTGGGTAAGGTTTTGTTACTGATTTCCACTGATTCGTTAATGTCCTTTAATTTATTCTCACTGATTCAGTAAGGTATTGTCACTGATTCTGTGTGAATGAATGTGGGTCCGATTACTGATTTTCACTGATTGAGTAAGGTCCGACTCTCATTGATTGGTTAAAGTCTTGCCACTGATTTTCACTGATTGGGTAAAGTCTTACCACTGATTTTTACTGATTGGGTAAAGTCCAATAAGTAAAAAGAACACACTCTAATATGAAATTACTAAAAAAAGTTCCTAAAATAAAGTGTAAGATTGTCATTCTTTTTCTGAAGTAAATTAAAGACTGGTTGTCAAAAAAATAAAAATAAAAATAAATTAAAAATTGGGTGTTCTTTTTCACTTTTTTCATAATGCTGCAGTTTTATTTTAATTAGTTTCCCATATCATAGTGGTGTTCAGGTTAGCCATGTTTATTATTTTCAAAATAAATAAAAATAAAAATGTTGTACCCAAAAAGAACACAAACCCAAAATTTCTACCTTTTCTTATAATATTTAAACAGTATTACCTATAATTGTAATTATTGTTATTAATGTACATATTCTTTCAACAAACAAATTAAATCTTTAATTTTGGTGGTAAAACACTAAAATCAACACAATACTACTAATTCAATGAAAATTATCACTTTTATTATTTAGAATAATACATGATAATGGATATATGGGTTGTTATTAAAAGTATGGTTTGACTAACTTTGCTCATTACGTTACCGTTATGTTTGCCTAATCATAACCCATGTGTATACTGTGAGGGCTCCCTATTGAGTACAGTTAACGAACATGGACTGAAGAATCCAATGTATTAAAGATAATTCTGTCAAGTTCCAGTTTAATAATATTTTTTTTTATCCGTAATTATTTAGCAATCTCATGATTAGTTTGGAGCCATATGTAATTTGCCATTAATCATTGGTTGATTAACATTTTCAGGGAAATTATGCATGCCATGTGGAAGCCTCAAAAATTCAAGTACATCTATCTGCTGGCCACACTCTATGTATTTACTCTAACAATTCCATCTGCTACTGCTGTCTACTGGGCCTTTGGCGATGAGCTCCTCAACCACTCAAATGCTTTCTCTCTCCTTCCTAAGGATGCCTGGCGTGATGCTGCTGTTATTTTGATGCTCATTCATCAGGTCAAAATTCACTGCATCACACTACTCTGCTCTTGTCAATTAAAACAAAACAAAAAAAAGCATTTTCATTTTTAATTTATAATTAAAACATATAGGTAGTAAGAAATAAATATTGAAATGGATCAAGTTGCACTAAATATAAAAAAATTTAACAGATATATTCACTTATGTGAATAAGTAATGATATGTAGCAGATATCGAAACATCTTACAAACATACGTACTAACTTACAAAAATGATTTCTAAAATATTAAATGTCAAAACAATTACCCAATACACTAATACCTTAGAAAATGTTAGTGGAATATTAACTACTCCCTCCGTTCCACTTTAATCGTCCACGTTGGTATTTGTGACTCACACAAATACCTAACCCGACAACTAAATTGGAACAGAGGAACTATTTTCGAGTAGTAGATAATGTGTTTTGATGATATAATTTATTAATGTGCAGTTCATTACGTTCGGATTTGCTTGTACACCGTTGTACTTTGTATGGGAGAAGGCGATTGGAATGCATGACACAAAGAGCATATGTTTGAGGGCACTAGCAAGGCTACCAGTGGTTATACCAATATGGTTCTTGGCAATAATTTTCCCCTTCTTTGGTCCCATCAATTCTGCTGTGGGTGCCCTCTTAGTTAGCTTCACTGTCTATATCATCCCAGCTCTTGCACATATGCTCACTTACAGAAAGGCCTCTGCAAGACAGGTTTTTCTCTCTCTCTCTCTCACTCCCTTTTTTCGAATTTAATTTCACTTTAAACTTTTTTTCACTCATATATCTTGCATGTTGCATCACTTAAATGCGAAGTACTAAATGTCCGACATTGCCTTTGCGCTTGTGACTCACAACTCACATGTCTTAATGAGCCCCTCTTATCCCGGCCCACAATCAATTATTAGGTGGTCAAATTTAAGATAATATTTACGATTTTGATCAATTATGAGATATGCATATCAGAAATTTATTTGATAAACAAAAAATCTCTGAATATTAGTTGTCTTTTGATTCACTTTGAGGAGTTACGATTCATAAAGATTTTTTTCTCCCATAACTAGAATTCCATAGGGATTGCTTAAGGTTGGTTGCTGCTTGCTAGATAAGAGTATAATACTCTACGCGATTCTACATCCAAAAGGAACATCTAATAGGAAGTCCTATTGGAACAAGAAGAATTTCGTCAAACCTTATTTCTTCCAATAGGGTGTGTTCTTTAGTAATTGGTTTAATTTATCTCCGTAATCTACTTTTTCTCTCATATATTATTATTTGGATCGATTTATTTAAAAAACACACACTATTACCGGTAAAATCTTAAAATTATCTACATCGGCAAGTATACTTTTTTCATTATTCTACCTTATCTAATAAATAGACACACCAAATAATCTATACAACAAAAACTCATCTATTACCTGTTTAGATAGCTTTTAAGATACACTACAACTCTACAATATAGTAGTGTATATCTTTTCGAAATTTGGATCCCTGTTAAATAATGGTTGAGACATGGGCTGTGGGTTCCCTTGGTTTTATACTTTTATTTGGGTTCTTACTTTCCCTAGCTACATTGCCTATTAGGGTTGAGCATTAAATGTTGGAATTTTTTTGAAGCATTTACAAAAAGATATACTAGCAGATTGGTGGGGTGTCATTTTCATTCAGTTACTGCACAGGAATTTTAGGCACAGATAAGATAGTCCTGTCTTCTACAGTTTGGAGATTGTAGTATTCATATCTTTTGTTCTCAGTGTGAGCTGTCCAAATTGACTTATTTATTTTTTACTTGTGCCATTTTTGGCAACTAAGTTAGCCATACACCTTGTGTATATTATACTCCTTTGTCCCCTCTTTATTGTGTCTATCTCTCTCATCTTCCCCTTTTATCCCTTTTCATCATACCCGTATTACCCCCTAAAATCCCAAGGAGCAAGGGGTAAATTTGTCCTCCCACTCACAGAAGACAAGAGGATATAACATACACAGGGTGTATGGGTAGCCCTTTCCGAGTTTTGGCCACCCAACTTTTCCTGAAAGACTTGACCAATAACATGTAATGTAGTGTGAAACTGGAAAGGAGTAATGACATGACTGATTATTTGAGTGCTAAATTGCACTATGATCTCCACTTTCTTGCTACTGGTAATCTTTGAGATTTTTTGTTGTTAAATCCCTGAGAATCAGATAGATAGATAGTGAAAAGTGAGGTCATGGTGATCCAATGATTCAATGAGCTATGGTGCTACAATTAAATCAAATTAGTACAGTACTTTTGCCCACAGCAAACTCTATACTAGGAGTAATAGCTTTATGCACTAATATTAGTATCTCTATAACAATATCTTTTTCTTTCCAATTGGCATATATCGGTGCTTTTGTTCACTTGATACCATATCCTTGGTTACAGGGTGAGGCTCAATAGTAAGACGATTATGGGTGTGTTTAATTCCACTTACTCAGTAGTTGGTTTAATTCAGTGGAGTTCACTTTAATGAAGTGAAATAATCTACTTTTTTACTTACATATCACTATTCAATTCAGTTTAGTTCAGTCTAATTTAGTCCGATTCAATGAAAAAGTACATGTAAGTTGAACTTGTAGTCATATAAGATCAAGACATTGTAACCGTTTCATCTTCAAAGTTTCCAAGATTGTGACCATGTCTTTTCGACATTTAGTCATAATTTTTTATTTTCTTTTTCATGTTAATAATCTTATAATTATCGCTATACCATACTAATGTTTATCCATTGCAACATGATCCATTTTTCATCTACAGAATGCTGCAGAGAAGCCTCCATCCTTCCTTCCAAGTTGGACGGCGATGTACGTTCTTAACATCTTTATAGTCGTATGGGTGTTGGTGGTAGGATTTGGTTTCGGTGGATGGGCTAGTATTGCAAACTTCGTCAAGCAAGTTGACACATTTGGACTCTTTGCTAAATGCTACCAATGCAAGCCTCCAACACCACATTCAGTGGCTCCTCCTCCTCGTCCTCATCATTGAGCTCACCACTTTCACTCCCGGACTCGAATCAAATTGCGTAAGCAATCGATAGATGGGATCTAAACCTTTCGTAGTTTAATTTGTACCATACATGGGAAAGACAACAATATTTTGCCTACAATTGTAAGGTGTGATTTTTTTTTTAAATTTTCTTTTTCTTTTGGTGATTTCTTTCTCTTAGGATTCGTATTTACTTCTAGGCCTTAATTAGAATATCGAAGTTGTATTTTTTTCGTGTGTTGATTTGTTTTCTACGAAAGGCATATATAGGGGTAAATTTGAACTTGAAAGCAAGATTATAGTAAAAGAAATTGTAGCTGATTTATTTGCGTCAAATTTGGGAAATGTCTTTATTACTAGCATGTTAGCTAAGTATCTTCCAATTAATATTTTTACAGAATTTGTCTCTTGATCAATACTGTTATAAGTTGTAGATGGCACTTCATAATTTTAGTTTTCTAAGAGTAACGTAACATGTGCTTGATCTTAAAGTGAGGACGTGAACATGGGCTCTTAATGACCTCTTTTGACCTGGTGATTCTTTTTGATCAAGAACAGTGAAAGTTGGCGGGACCCTTCTAAGGTCCACACATCACATGGCTTGCACGTTGGCTATCCATATGCCTCTCACGTGCCACTATTCCGTCCTGCTCTTGAACATGCAACTCACTTTATGTACCGGAGTTATATACGGAATACATCCTTTCAGATTTCAAACCAGAAAATCCTAATAATCTCTATATTGACTTTGAAACAAAGTACCGGTATAATCTAAACTACATATGTTAATACTCTCGGTCTTGATGGAGCATGCTAAAATTTCTTGGCCAGTTATCCCATCCTTTAAAATATTTACAAATTATCGCCGAAAAATAGTCACTGTAGTCGATGGTGATATCCCTAATATGAACAAAAAAAATACACTCAATCTAGATTTAGTTGTCACATAATTCCTTATCCTCTAAATTTAACAATGCAAGTATACAGTATTCTCCATATATATAGTTTTAGGATTTTTTTTAGCTGCTAAAAGAATGCATGTAATAGTTTGCAAACCATAAGTATTGGACAAGCCAACCTAATTTTGATGGGCTGACAGAGTCAAGCAGAGAACGAAACACTCCTTGTAAAAAAATGGTAGAAGAAGAGTTATGCTCCTTATACGGATGAGAACGTGAACCCTTAATCATCATTAGATTATAGAGTGGAGTACTTACCACTTATACTTTTAACTCATCCTCATGTATGATGTTTTGTTACTGAAGTCGATCTTGTGATTGTTCTTTTTGACTTGTATGTTCAAACTACTTCAAAGGGAGGACATGTGCAACATATAGGGAATTTTAAACCCCAGTCAACATTAAACTTTCAACTGCGTTATATATTCATTTTGCTTTTAAAAAAAAGTTGTTGAACAATGTAGACAAATTTATTATATCTAATCATAAACCTTAAGTACCTTTATACACCAAGGACAAAAGTATAAGAGGTTACACACGGAAATTGAACTGATCTCGTGCACAAAGTAAATTGATGAGTTCAGATTTGGTCAAGCAAAATAATGAGTTTGGAGGGCTTAATTTTGACCCGGTTAAAAATAAAGATAGTGGGACAAGAAGCATGAATCTCAATGAAGATCAGTAGGCTCTAGTTTGCGAACATCACTCATGGCGGTAGAAGCTGCTATGTACTTTGTACATAATTTGGTGGAGCCACATTTGTAAGGATATTGAGGGTTATGGAACCAAAAAATCTTGCTCCTCTATTATTTTTTATTTTTTTTTATTTTAAGGAAAATAATGCGGAAAGCTAATAGCAATACACCAATAAAGCATGGGGCACTGTACTTCTACTGATATACTTAATATATAATGTAAAAAGTGATTTTACTGATATGTATTCTGTGCTTATTTATATACTAGCATACGAAGTATTATTTGCATACTTATATGAGTTATATACAATCACAATGATAAATGGGCATTTCAACACTTGAATTCGAAGCCTCCAAATTAAATTTTGTTAGGATAAACATTGAACCAAGTGGTTCTTGATGCTTGAAGCATATGGCCTCATGTAATAACGCACCAAATAAAGCTCTTGAAATGAGATATATATGATCAGGTGTAAATCAAGTGAGCTTATATCAGGAGGTTATCATGAAACCTTATATCTTAGACATTTCAAATTCAATGGTTGAGACTTTCATAATTCTATATTTGGAGGCTATATACGATGAGTGCGAATACTTTACCTTTTTTTCTTTATTATTATAACAAGTCTTATAGGAAATCTACTCATTAATAGATTATGATCTTTGTTTTATTATTAGTTTTTAAATAAATTCAGGTTTCACTATTTTGGAACATTCACCCCTAATCTTTATTGATAAAAATGACCCGTCTCATTGTAAAACTGCCTTATTTTAATTTTTGTACGGAAAAGAGAGAAAAAATGGTGCACTTAGAAATATTGGGACCTACCCAACAATTTTTGAGAGGGACACTGGGAAGTGGTTTTGGGTAGAGAAAAGGTCCATTGCCAATCTTAATACACACAAAATCCCCATGTTCTCCGTCCAAACGGGATACTGTCCACACGCTAAGAGTTCGGCCTTTGGCTATTCCAAAGTTGACTCTTATAGTTCGAGTATAATATTGCAGTGATTTGTGTAAGTAAAAAAAACTCCCAACAAAAAACTTAGTATTTTTTGGTAATAAAAAAGAGTGTAAGTGAATGGTAATTGAGACACTTTTCCTACGTCATGTTTGAATTTTCGTATTTAATATTGAGCATAACTAAACAATTAATGTTAGACCAATAAGTGGTTGCTGTGGTTCAGCAGTCTCATCCACTACAAAAAAATCAAGAAATGGCTGCGGAAATTAGCTACGGAATTAATTCCGTAGCTAATTAGCTGCGGAAATTACAAAATCCGACGCTAATTAGCTGCGGAATTAATTCCGTAGCGGCGGAAAATTAATATTCCGCCGCTACTAAAAATAAAACAAAATAAAAAAATATTAGCTGCGGATTAATTAATTCTGTAGCTAAATCAGCTGCGGAATTAATTAATTACGCAGCTAACTTTATTTTTTCCAACTGGGCAAATATTGGTTAAGTAAAATACATCACACTATACTAACAAGAGACATGCAAGTGGAGCGCTGGTCTTGCCTCCATTTTCCACGCAGGAGACCAGGGATCAAATCCTCACGCGAGCAGGCACAAGGAATTAAATAGTCACTGTGGGGACCAGGCGCGCATGGGGTCAGCTGTGAGCACAGACAGGTCGCGCGACTAAAATTCGATGTCTACTTTTTTTTTTTTTTTTATATAAATTATTCTCAGCTACGGAAACAATTAATTCCGCCGCTGAGATTAGCGGCGGATTAATTACTTTTGCGCGGAAATAAATTTCGCCGCTATATTTCTTAGCGTCGAGCTTTTTAGTTGCGGATTCATTCCGCCGCTGATTCCGCTGCTGAGGCTTCACAGCGGCGGTTTTGAGCCATTACCGGCGGGTTTTTTCCGCAGTAAAAAAACTTTTTTTTTTTGTAGTGATCCCTTATGCAAGGTCGTGGTTTCAAATCTTGTGAATGGAAAAACTATTTAGTGGGAGCATTTTACTCTTTCGTGAACTGACCTGGTGCAAGTAGGATTAATCTTGGCCTAAAAGACTTAGGTGAACATGTAGTTATACCAAAAAAAAAAAAAATCAATATAAGCGTGTACCCTATTAAGTAGCACCAACCACGAACAAGTATATAAAATGATGAGTAGTTGAGTCAAATAAGATATGGATGACAATTGAGAAATAAAGAGAAAACGTGAGGTGGGCAGCACCATCATAGGGATTAGTGGGATTCAATTCAAACCATAAATAAAAGTTGACATGAGTATAAATTTTAACAGCGGGGAATTGGGGATGAAAGGTGTGTGCTTAATGGGGAGAAGTAATGATTAGGGGGAATGTATTTTTTAGGGAAAAACTCATTGGCCTTGTTGCCCACCCAGCATATGGAATATCGGAATATGTTGCATCGTTGCCATCCACATGGGTCCCTTGATCTTGTGATAGAGTAACTTGAGAGATTTCCTAGTCAATTTAACCCAAAAATGCCTAGTTTATAGTTGGTGTAGTATACACAAGTGTGCTTGTATTTATCTCTCTCCTCTCCAAATATCCATATTACCCCCCATGAAATTTAAAAGGGCCCAATGGGGAGGAGAGAGATAGACACTAGACACACTTGTGTATATACTACACTAAGTGTATAGCAATCATGGTCCAATCCCCACTGATTTCAGCTAAAAGTTAGCTATACACTTGTGTATATTACACTTTCTTGTCTTCCTTTTTTTGTGTGTTATCTCTCTCATCTCTTTCTTTTCTCCTCTTTTCATCATACCTATATTACCCCCTAAAATCGCAAGGAGCATGGAGTAAATTTGTCCTCCCACTCACAAAAAATAAGAGAATGTAATATACACAGAATGTAGAGGTAGCCATTTCCCACTGAGCTCATTGCTCACTCACAATTCACAAATAATGAAACAACTCAAATCTTATATAGAAGCCTTTCCCACCTTTTCTTATACTCGTATCGTGGATTATGGGACGACGGATCAAATGTATTGGGTAGGCTGTAGGGGGCAGTTGCCCCCAACTTGATTTTGGTTAATTTGGGAACTGCTTTTAAAGGCCCAAGGTTTGTACCCAACAAAACTAAAATCTGCCCTTCTGATATCCCTTTTCTAGTTGACCGAAAGTCAGGTTTACGAAAGGGACGATGAATTTGTTAGGGAATATTATTTAGTATATCTTAAAAATATTTTAGATTAGTATAATATTACAGAGATTGTGTAATCTACAGTTTACATAACACTAGGACTCTTGTACCTATAAATAGAGATTGATTACATCAATAAAGATCAAGCATTGTATGTGAGATTATTCACATCAATTTACATGGTATCAGAGCAGCTACTTTTCGGATAGCATAAAACCCTAGCTTCGGCTTTTCGATTCGGCAAACTACTTTTTTTTTCCCTACCTACACAAATTAGTTTGTAGTTTCCTAGATTAAATTCATTTTCGTTGATCTCCACCACTAAATATGGAAATCTTATTTTTAAAATATTTCCATTTATATATTTAGAACTATTTACTGCCAGATTGGTGTCTTGTAGACCATAATAAAATGACAATGTAATTACAGGACGAGGAAATTATATATACATGAGTTTAGAAGCTATTAAAATAACAGTTCGCATTAACCCCAATTTAAATAATACCACACCCTTCTAAAAGTTAGGACAATATTACCCTTGTTTTTGCTTGTTCTATCTCCTACGCTTCTTACTGTCATCGCCATTGATCTTGATCAGATCCTTGGTGTGCAACTTCAGTTTACAAATGTCAGCAATCTCACCATTATTCTGTTGAAACATGTTACCTTAACCATAATTGCCTCCACAAACTAGCTATGATGTCAATATAAATGACCCATCACCAGAGAACATGAATTGCTTAGCAAGTAGATCTTCACAAAGACTACCATCCTCATAAGAAAATTAGATGAAAATTCAATTGCGCCTAAAGTTGACGCAGAACCTTAGGATGCAACTTACTTTCAATTTTATTCTTGATTTTCGTTTTGAATTATGAACTATGACATTTCAAATGAACTCATTTATGGGATTAAATTTGTACTTGCATAATTATCAACATTATTCACTATTCAGGTGCAGGGTTGTGATGGACTGATGGTTACGCTCGATTCAGGCGCAGGGTTGTTATTCACGCCCGATTCAGACGCAGAGCTGTTATATTCACGCCCGATTCAGGCGCAGACCTGTAATATTCACGCTCGATTCAGGCGCAGACCTGTAATATTCACGCCCAATTCAGATGTAAAGTTTTTCTTTTCATTATCTCTCTCTTCATCCTTTCCTTTTTTTGTTTCTCCTCCACCTCTTTCCTTGTTCCTCCTATTAGTTGTGTGTTCAATTCCAATATCCTCATGTTTATTCCTTAATTAAGTGAGGGCTCAATTTGCTAGTGTGGTGCCTGATGGTGGGAGTCGTCGTGTGGTACTGCTATGGCAGTCAGTAATGGCGGTATGGTGGTGGTGGAGAAGAGGGACTAGGGGCTCTTCAATTCCAATGTTTATTGCTTAATGATTCGCGTATTCTGAGAATCCTCCCTTAGAAGTATTCTCGTCCAATGTGACAGTGCCATGTAGGATTATGTGACTTGTAGTAAGAAGGGTCACGTGAGTCAACAAAATGAGAGGTATAAAAGGTGAGGTGATTTCAGAAAGAAGAGAGAGAGTGGATATATTTTCCCCAAATCGAGCTTCACGAAACCCTTATTCCGTCTTCTTTCCCAAATTGATCTGAGACAAAATTTTCCACCTTCTTCTTCCCCAAATTGATGTGAGAGAAAATTTCCCACAGACATGGTGATCCCCAAATTTTTGGGTGAAAAAAATGAGCAATTTTGGGCCGCAGTTTGTGAAATTGATCCGCAACATTCCCGTTGTAGAGTAATCCTAGAATTGGGGAAGTTAATTGGAAGAGTGATTGGCCCTAGAATTGGAAGATAATTTTGGGTATTTGAAATGAGGAAGTCGTCGAAATCGGAATCAAGTGAAGTGGAAGAAGGTTGCTTTAGTCGAAAGAGGGGAAGGTATTGTAACTGTTAATTATTTTTTTGGTTAGAAATGTAATTTATGATGAATTTGCAAATGATATTGAATGTAAAGTGTTTTATTAATTAGAAATGGAAATTATGATGAATTTGCGAATGATATTGAATGGAATGTGATTTTGTTAATTAGAAATGGAAAATATGATGAATTTGCGAATTAAATTGAATGGAATGAGTTATATTGTTTTGTAAATCTTTTTAATATATGGTTGTTTAATTTCTATAAAGTAGTTTTCATAAAATTGAAAAAGAAATAATGTAATTCAAAATTTGAATGTAGAAATTTGTAAGATGGATGAGTCAGAGTTGTTTCCATGGGAGGAAGTGGAAGGAGGTGATGAAAATGAGGAATTTGATGTAGGAGTAAGGGTTGAGAGCAATGATGGGGATATTGAAAGTGATACAGAAAGTTGCAGTAGTAGTAGTAGTGATAGTAGTGATGATGAAGTGATGAATTTAGTAGGAGATGAAGATGAGATAGGAGTTTCTGTTGAGGTACCTGTTTTGGAGGAAGATGATATAGAGAAACCTTTGGGTGATGCACAGGTACCTGTTTTTGTAGGTGATGTAGGTGGTGTGAGAGTTGAGGTTCTTGTGGTGGAGTTGAGGTACCTGTGGGTGGAGATGAGGTTCCTGTGGATGGAGTTGAAATAGGTATTCAACCACCCCCCTTTGGATGGACTTATGGTTCAGTTGTGGAAGCATTAGGTAATTTGCAAGAATATGGGAAGAGCCAAGGATTTGTTTTTATAAAATTTTCCCATAACAAAGACAAGCAAGGTGAATTGAAGTCCCGATTGTTTGCATGTCATAGAGCTGGTAAGAGGGTTGTTAGGAAACCTCCTCTTGAAAGGAGGAAGGCAACAACTAGGATGATTGTAAGGTAAGGGCTGGTATAAGTAGGCAGCCATGTGGGCGTTGGAAGCTTGCGAGTTTGAAGTTGATTCACAATCATGAAATATGTCCGAGTAAATCTAGATTAATAAAACCCCGAATTACCAAATTGGTCCTTTAAATGAACACCAGTGGACAATTTGGTCCTACTAAAATTAAGTGGGTCAATATAGCCTTAGAAAATAAAAATTTGTGCAGATTCCCCCCTGAAACCGGATTCTTGGGGAATCTTGACTAAAAAAATATTTTTTGGCCGATTTTGTTACATTTCTTTGTTTTGTTCCCTGATTTTCTCACATTTTCTTATTTCTTCTTCATTTCATTTCTCCTTTTTACTATTTCTTTTCTTTTTCCTTTTCTCCCTCTCTCTTTCCAATTTCTTTCCAATTCTCTCTCTCTCTCTCTCTCTCTCCATTCTCATTCCCATGAACTGCCATACATGGTCGCCCAAGTCAAGATATCATGAAATTCACCATTATCAAAGTCATTAAACTATCAAACTCTAAGTCTTGAACCACAAAATCAAGAAACTCATCACCCATTACAATTGTTACTAATTTGCAATCTATACAACTTTCAGAAGCAATTCATAAAAAGTTAGATTACTCTATCAGGCACCAAATTTATTCTTCCTAGCAACTCACAAGCACTAACAACTCATTTCACCTATGAACTCAAACACACTTCCACTCAAAAACCATTTTTTCAATTAAAGACAGTAAAATCAAAACTTCAACCTTAAAAAAAAAGAAAAGAAAAAAAGAATACACCCTAATCAAGTCATCAAACAATCAACACAGTCATGATCAAAGTCATTATGCCCAGGAACTTGAACATAGAATCTCATTCAGAAGCTTTCGAACAAATGCCCAGAACTATTAAACACGCAATTTGAGTTCGTGCGAACCCAAATTCGAAAACCCAAAATCAATTTGTAACTTCGAGCAAGCTACAACCTTCGAATGGAAAATTTCGCCCAAATTTTGTGCTAATGATTTGTTTCTGCTCGGCCATGGTGGGAGGATCAATGTGGTTGTTGCAGCGGGGGCATCGGTGAAAAAATTGTAAAGAGAGAGAGGGAGAAGGAAAAAGAATAAATAAAGAAAATGAAAAAGGAAATTAAAGAGATAATAAGAAAAGGTTGGGAAATTATACAAGATTCTCCCTGAACCCGATTTTTTGGGGGAATCTGCACAAAAGTTAATTCTAAAATACCATATTGACCCAACTGTTTTTAATAGGACAGTTGTCCAATAGTGTTCATTTAAAAGATGAATTTGGTAATTCGGGGATTAATAAAACAATTTAGGAGCGTTAAAGAAGTGAGCAGTAGGTTGGAGCATATGGAGGAGCGTTGGGACTCCTATTAGTCAATGCGTGAGTTCTTTAGCATGTCAACTGGGTGGACCTCAACAAATGCCTTGTACTTCTAGGGATACTCGTAACCATTTGGATAGGAAGAGATTGAGATCTGGTGATGCAAATGCTCCATTTAAAATGTTCCAGAAAATGCAAATTAAAAGTTTAAATATGGATTTATATATGAGATTGATAGTGATGAGAAAGGTTGTTTGAGAAATGTGTTTTGGATTGATCCTAGAAGTGTTGGTGCTTACAAAGAGTTTAACGATGTGATTAGTTTTGACAAGACTTATTTAGTGAATAAGTACAATATGCCCTCTGTACCTTTTATTGGTATAACACCCCGAATTTCCGTCTAATTTAAAACCATTTAAAATCACGAGTTGCTGCGAAAAAACTCTGGAAATCCGAAGCGTTACCGCCGTATTTAATGTTCAAATCAAATACAAGGCTAGAAAGAAGAACAAGTGCTAGAAACCTCAATCCAACATACTAGATAATTAAATATTAACTATCTTTCAACTGACTTAAAAACAGTTAATCCAAATGAAATAGAAGTATTAAGCTTATTAATTCTCATGCAAGATAATTAATCTCGTTACAATAATAAAATCCCAATAATACCAATGTTCCAAACTAAACAATAAATAAATATTTTTAGAAGATATACTATCTTCTTGGTACGCTTCTTCTCTAGCTCTACTCCTGGAGCTATAATTCCTGTCAATCTACTCCCTCATATAGACAAATTCCATATAGGTTCATCATAGGCCCACCATTGAAGAGAAATGGACAACAAACACAAGTAAAAAGAAAAACAACTAATTAGCAATGCTGAGTAATTCATAACCACATAATCCATCTCAATCTCCAATATTAAGTTCTCATGCTTAATCAAATAAACTAGTCATGCTTTAAGGATAAAGACAACATGCTTTAAAAATAAAGACACAAATAATCACCAAATAATAAATTTCAGTATTTATTATTATCCATTAGCTAAGTTCATTAAAGAGAAGAGAATTGCATGAATTGTCAAACCAACCGCAGTCGATTTAATAGGATCTTAGTCCCGTGCACAGTGGCAAAAGAGGGATCAACCGTCCCGGAGTATAGATGACTCCCGAAGTACTTCTAGATGTTCCTAAGTATGCATACCCTCTCTCAACCCTTAGGTTTACAAGAAGAACTGTTCCGGAGAACTACTCGCCCAATTACTCAGTATGGATACAAGATTTCCAAAACATTGAAGCCATAACCAATGGAACCACTCAACGCTACAAGTGACAAATTCCCATTCGCATCCTTTGGTGGATCTCTCACACAAAAAAGTCTTAACTCTCAATTCAATTTAATATGGTGATCACATCACAAGTAATACACATAATCTTGGCACTCAAGTAACACAATATGGTTACCAATTTCCGATGGCATATTACATGAAAGGGCATCTAGGCCTTAATTCAAAACCACCTAATCAATAGTTAAAGTTCATATTAACTTATTGAGGTAACATGCTTCTAACATGAATCCACATTCTTACTAACATGATTCAAAAATAGCAATTCCGAGCTATATCCGATTGAACAATTATTAACATAATTTCGTTCAATAACCAACAAATAAACATGCATCTCCTCACATGAATATTAACCAAGTAGACAATGCTACACAAGTGAATTTCCAAAATTATACATGCATTCACTATTATATAATTCTATACGAATCATCACAAGGAAATAAACATCAATTATTCCTTCTCAAATATTCACAAGTCCAAATATGAATTCACACACCTAATTCAATACTAGACAAATGAACACAAATTCCCAAGCAATATGAATTATGACAAAGAGACTACATAATTCATAGAGACATGAATTACGACAAAGGAATTTCATAATTCATGAAGACATGAATTACCTTTCACAATAGGCAATCACACAAACAATAAACGTAAGCTCCTTACGTTCAAGCGCGGTCAACGGGTCCTAACAAATCCACAATGTAACAATAGTCAATACCTTGACTTCTAAACCACTTTATTAAACTTTAAAGATGATTTAATGCCCTTAATTTAATTAATTAAGTTGCTGGAATTTTTAGTTACTCATGCATGCTCAAGGTTTCCAAAAACGAATTTGCATAAACAAAATAGGAAACTTTCCAAAACCCTAAACAAGTCAACTAGTCAAAGCAAGTCAACACCCAAACCAACACCAACATCATCACCACCACCAGCGGGCCCCACCACCAGCAGACCCGCTGGTGGTTGACCCGCCGGCGACAGCCGCTCTTTTTTTTTTTTTGTTAATTAAATTTAACAACCCTAATCTAATCAAATCCATAAAATAAGTTTTCAGATTTAATTAGATTACAAAGATCTAACCTTTTTCATTCAAACTTGATTCAATTCAATAAAAAACCACAACCAAAACCCTAATCATGATTCTATCATGCAAATTAAATAGAATCTAACAAACCCTAGATAAAACTTAAATTAGGGTTTATCATACAAAACTAGGGTTCATGAAAACATACTTGAATTGAATCAAAAAGCTTTTAATAATCAAAGAAAATCAATTTAGCATACTTACTTGAAAATTCAAGGAGTTAAAATTGAGCATGATGGACTGTGAAAAGTGATGAACTTTTCTCCTTCTTTTTGCTCTGGAATTCGGCCGTGTGTAGGGAGAGAGAGAGAGACGTTTCTTTTTTTTTTTGTTTGGTAAAGAATCAGTTATGTGAGGAAGTTGAGTATATTTAGGAACCCCCAAATCTACTCCTTCTTTACTAAACTGCTTCCTTCCTAAAAACTCTCCTTAATTCCCTCCACTTACCAAATATTTAGGAAGCAATTTTTGAAAATAAAAATCTGAATTTTTGTGCGTTATTTTCGGCCACTTAGCCGAAAATATTGGCCCAAATTCCTTCCCATAATTTCGGCCATTTACCGAAATTATAGCCCACAATTCCTTTTTATTTATTTGGCCCAATTATAATTTAATTAGGTCCAAAACCAAAACCCAATATTAATTAGGTACTCAAAACATTTAAGAGCCCAATTAATTATTTTAAAAACGAATTTGCATTTTCTTTTTAAGTAATTATTATTCTAAAATGAATAAAAATTACAGGGTATTACTTCCTTACCCCCTTAAAAGAAGTTTCGTCCTCGAAACTTAGGATCACCACCAAAGTGAAGCTACACTACAACAAGAATGGCTGTTCTCCACGGTGAAATGCGGGCCTTTCCACGCTACTAAGCGTGGCAAAAACATTTTGCCACGGTTGGAAAAAGCGTGGCAAAAAACTGGGTGGAATTTTTACCACGCTTTTTTGCCACGCTTGTTTCCACGGTTTTTTCCGCGGATACATTCAAGTTTGCCACGCTTACCAGCGTAATAATATGTGCAGAAATCTTTCCTGCAATTTTAAGTGGGAAATATATTATAATGGTTTTGAGCGGTAAAATAATTTTCCGGGAAGACTTTGCCACGCTTTTCACCGTGAGTTTTTTTTGGGAGGAGTTGTGACAAATTATATTCAAAAATAAAACGGAAAAAATAATTTAACATTACGGTAGTACACGTAGCTACCGTAAGTCCGTAATGTGTATATATATGGTTGTTTGATCAAGACACCATAAATGCATATAAAAATCTCTATTATGTCAATAAAAAAACGTCATCTTGTCAGCGTTTGGAAAACAAGTACTAAAAAAAATTAAGTCATGACAGTATTCAATAGAAAACAACTAAAGAAACGTAAACTAAGACAACAAGCTGAAGACAGAGCAATTAATCTTCTTAGGCTTCAATGTTGAGCAATTGATCTTCATGAACTCGAGTAGAGCTTCTTGACCTTCGGCTAGAACTGTCATCTTGACTTCCATTTCCACGACTTGAAATGTTTCGAGAAGCCTGTGAGTCCCATGTAAAAAATAATGGTAAGATATTTATAATACAAAAATAACAAAAACAGAATGCAAACATTTGTTTGAATCAACACCAAAGCCTGATTCTACACAAAAGCCTGATTCTACTTTGCAGGTAAAACAAAAATATGCACACAATACACTCTTCATTTCTCCCAAGCATCCACAACCTCATAAGCTTAGCAAAGAGATTATCATGAGAACTGAAACTAACCAAAGCAAACCCACAGGCCAAGTGCAAAATTTGATAACTTTGAGCACAGAACTAGAGTCGTAGACCCCCCCCCAAAAAAAAAACAGGGAGCAATAAGCTCACTAGAACACAACAAAACAAAACCAAACCCACAGAACACAACTGAAACCAAACCAAACTGACATGCCGAATTTGCAAATTTCGACAACTTTGAGCACAAGACAAGAGTCATAGACCCAAAAAGAAAAAAGAGAGACAATAGGCTCACAGAACACAACAAAACCAAGCCAAACTCACAGAACACAACTGATTCCAAACAAAACAAACAATCCCAATTTGCAAATTTAGACAACTTTGAGCACAGGACAAGAGTCTTAGAACCAAAAAAAAAAAAAGAAACATAGGAAGCAATAAGCTCACAGGGCACAACTAAACCAAAACAAATCCACATAACACAACTGAAACCAAACCAAACCAAACCCACAGGCCAAATTTGGGCAACTTTGAGCACAGGACAAGAGTCGTAGACCCAAAAAAAAAAGCCCACAGAAATAGGGAGCAATAATCTTACAAAAGACAACGAAGATATATATCCACCAAAGTGATAACAAACGCACGGCAGATTTCAATAAACTCTTTACACTACTAGCTAATTCAACAAAAAGAGATAACAATAGAAAGAATTAATGAAGTAACCTCTAGTTTCAGTTTGTTCCTTGTTGCATGTATTCTTGTATATCCAAACTCATGGATCCTTGATAAACTCCAGTCTGGGGCCTGCACAGAGCACAGAAAGAGTTATATGGTTTTCAGGATAATAACCTTGTGAGTGTTGTCTGCTTCTACTAATCGTGTTGCGTAACAAGGTTGTTGTGTTCTTACAGTGGGTGAGAATTCATCCAAACTGAAGCCTGCCATTCCAATAACAGCTTGAACAGGAGCATTATAGTTAGTGTTATCATAAGTGTCGATCCCGTTCTGATCCTTCACAGCTTTGCCCTTGCATTGCCCTTGATAAATAGCACAAGTCCTCTCATAGTTGTGCACATGCCCAAACATGACCAAATCAACCTATAATAAGCATTTAACAATCAGCACATATCTTAATTTGGCATATATTTGCAGGTTGTAACAAGGAAAAGGAACATTTATGATAGACCTTATTTTTGAGTAGCAATGGCTCCACAGAACCAACAAACAAACATGAATGACAGATTCTGCACAAATTAGAAAAACATGAATGACAATATAATATCATGAACACTCACAGATTCTACCCATTCGGAAGAAGATTAATGGCATATCCATACCTTTCCCTTACTCGAGCACCAATAAGCAACTAAGTCTATGGTAAAAAAAACAAAACATGAACATGAGAGTTCAGCATGTATTATAACAGAAGCAGGAATAACTTCCACATGGCTTCTATTAGCAAGGGTGGCTTCTCACTCTAACTTCTTTCCCTGACTTCTCATATTATTCCAAACTATACACCAGCAAGAAAGAAGCTTAAATAGGCCAAAATCCGATCTGATGTCAGGCAGTATAACAATCCAAAAAAAACCAGAATTCAGATAACAAAGTGCATAAAACAAATTCTAGCTAATTTACTTTGCTTCCCCACTTTGTGTGCTGAATTTCGTCTAAGTTTTCAGCCTTAAACCATAAAAACAACATAGTTGAAAATGCAGAATACAATATGAAATTCAAGTATTTTATCCATCCATCCAAGCAGGCCAAAAGGAGACAACATTATTCAAAGATAAACACACAATTAGACAAATTCAAGCACAATCAACTTAAATTCATGAATAAACAAATGGCACCACATCACTAACTTTATATCAGTAAACATGTTGAAATTGCAGAACCTAAATCATATGAACTTGCTTGTAGATGCAAAACAATAGAATTGCTACAAAACGCCCAAACACCCTCTAACTCGCAGAACCCTAGAACGAAATTAGATGAGTGAAACCAACTGAACATTACACAATGGAAGCTCCCTATTGTTTTTTACGCATGGAACAACAAGGCTCCGATAAGAGAGAGGAGACGGCAAAACCCTAGAAATGAAACTAAAACAGCGAAAATGATGCTCCATTACTGGGTTAAACAAACAATGTTATGAATTAGAAACAAAAAATTAGAAGAAAAAAACTAATTTTGAGGAATTCATACCTGATACAGCATCCCACTTGTCGTTTTCTTCTTCGAGCTTCCATTGCATTAACCTTGTCGATTTAGCCGCTTCTCTTGTCTTCAGCCTCTCGCTCGCTCTTCTCGCAAAAATTGAAACAATGAACAGTTACCCAAAGTTTTAGTGAAACTTGAAGGAAAACATCTCTAACTTGAGAAATTTCACCAAAAATTAGTTAAACTTACCTTGTTGTTGGATTTTCCTTTCTTGACCAAGCCACAATCTTTGACTTGAGAGCCCATCCGCAGCTAGGGTTTCATGAACAAACAGAAAGCAACCCAATTAGATAAATTGAGTTCAAATTAAACAAACAATGAGGGTTATAGTTACAAATCAAACATATAAACGGATTTGAAAGAAGATAAGACGCCTTCTTTGGGATGAACATCCCGATTTCTCGGTTTCAGATTGAAGATCTCGTTCGCTAGTGTTCTGGTGTTGATCTGACTTGCTGTTTTCGGCGGTGGTGAGGAAGAAGAGAGAGCGCTCAGAGATAGACGGAGGAAGGAGAGAGAGAGAGAGAGAGAGAGAGAGAGAGAGAGAGAAAGAGAGAGAGAGAGAGAGAGAGAGAGAGAGAGAGAGAGATGGGTTGAGGAAGTAGATCTGAGAAGAAGCTAGCGTGAGGATAAAGCTGTGTGTTTCATTTATTTATTTTTTTGTCACGGTCCAAAACGTGTTTAAGTTTAATTTTTTTGCCACGCTTTTTTTTCCACGGTTAAAAGCGTGGTAGACTCCGCTTTTTTTTTCACGGTTTTGAAAGTGTGTCTAAATAAGCGTGTCTAATGCCTGAAATTGTAGTAGTGCTAGTTCCATAAGGCGAAATTTTTCCACCACACTTTTAAAGTTCAATACACAACATGTAACTCGAAAGTTTAAAAGTTTCACACAACTTTTCCAAATAATAAAATGAGCATGATGCAATGCAATGCAATGAGTTTTCCAGTCTTTGTTCTTTTCTTTTGTGGATTGTTACACCCTTCCCCCCTTAAAAAGGTTTCGACCTCGAAACCAAGGTTAAGTACCTTGTTCGAATAATTGAGGATAACGCTTGCGCATGTCAGCCTCAGTTTCCCAAGTCGCCTCTTCGACTTTGTGGTTAGCCCACAACACTTTCACAAGATTGATCGTAGGCGCACAAGTTTTCTTCGTTTTCTCGTCTAGGATCCTTACAGGTTTTGTTCGCTCCTCAAGGACTCGAACTGGTTGTTCTTCATAGGTAAGTGTGTCATCTAACACTACCTTTTCTGGGTTCAGCACATGACTCGGATCATGGTGATATCTCTTGAGCTGTGACACGTGGAACACATCGTGCACTTGCTCCAAATCCATAGGCATAGCAAGCCTATAAGCGACCTCTCCAACTCTTTCAAGAATCTCGTAAGGTCCAATGTACTTTGGGCTAAGCTTCCCTTTACGCCCAAATCTCATAACTCCACAAGTCGGCGATACTTTGAGAAGTACCTTCTCACCAACTTGGAATTCCTCCATTCGTCGATGTTGATCTGCATAGGCTTTCTGTCTATCTTGTGTAGCTTTCATCTTCTCTTGGACAAGTTTCACTTGATCCACAGTCTCTTGGATAAACTCCGGACCCAAAACAAAGGTTTCACTTATGTCGCTCCAACACGTAGGAGATCGACACTTTCTCCCATACAACACCTCGTAAGGTGCCCTACCAATGCTCGCATGGTAGCATTTGTTGTAAGAGAACTCAAGCAAAGGCAAACTCTTCTCCCAAGAATCCTTCATCTCTAGAGCACAAGCTCTCAACATGTCCTCCAAAGTCTGAATAGTACGCTCCGTTTGACCATCTGTCGCAGGATGAAATGCTGTACTAAATTTCAATTTCGTACCAAAGGGTTCTTGTAATTTGCCTCAGAAATTTGACAAGAATCTCGTATCCCTGTCTGACACAATGTCTTTAGGTACTGCATGTAACCTCAAGACCTCTTTCACATAAGCTGCGGCGAGTTGGTCCATTGACCAAGTCTTTTTCATTGCAATGAATCTTGCCGGTTTCGTCAGTCGGTCGACAATAACCCAAATAGTGTCTTTGCCAGACCTCGTCTTTGGTAATCCAGTCACGAAATCCATCGAGATTGAATCCCACTTCCATCCAGGAATTTCTAGCGATTGAACAAGACCTCCAGGCCTCCTGTGTTCGATCTACACTTTTTGGCAAGTAAGACATTTCGCCACATACTCAGCACATTCTCGCTTCATGTTCATCCATCAAAACTGAAGTTTTAAGTCTTTGTACAACTTATCACCTCCTGAGTGAACAGAATACGCAGTTCCATGCGCCTCATCTAGAATTTTCCTCTTCAGCTCGTCATTGTCAGGTATACACCATCGTCCCTTCATCTTGATCGTACCATCATCAAGGATTTCAAAATCAGGATGCTTCCCCTCCTTTATCTTGACACGTACTTCCTCTAGAAACGGGTCATTTACTTGCAACTGTCGGATCTCATCATAGTTCGACGGTCGCACTACAAGTGCATTCAGTAACACTGTAGTCTCACCTTGTTGAACAACTTCTAGGTCCAACTTTCTGAATTCTTCACACAAGTCATGCGGTAGTACCATCATGCTATTCACAGTGTGTGAAGTCCTCCTACTCAACCCATCAGCCACTACATAGGCCTTTCCCTCGTGATACTGAATATCCAGATCGTACTCAGATATCAACTCGAGCCATCTTCGTTGTCTCATATTCAACTCCTTTTGAGTGAAGATATACTTCAAACTCTTGTGATCTGTAAAGATCTTGCAATGAGCTCCATACAAGTAATGCCTCCAAATTTTCAAGGCAAAAATCACAGCAGCTAACTCCATGTCATGAGTAGGGTAGTTCTTCTCATGCACTTTCAACTGGCGAGAGGCGTAAGCAACCACCTTGCCATTCTGCATAAGCACACACCCCAACCCATTCTTTGAAGCGTCACTATAGACTTCAAATCCTTCCGTTCCAGACGGTAAAGTCAACACTGGTGCTGTTGTCAATCTTTTCTTAAGCTCTTGGAAAGTTTCTTCACATTGTTCAGTCCACTTGTACTTCATCTCCTTTTTCATCAAGTTCGTGATAGGTCTAGCTACCTTGGAGAAGTCTTGCACAAATCTCCTATAGTAGCCAGCCAAACCAAGGAAACTTCTCACCTCAGTCACACTTTTCGGAGCATGCCAATCCATGACAACCCGAATCTTAGAAGGATCAACTGAGACTCCTTCTTTAGAGATAATGTGCCCAAGAAAGGCAACACTCTCTAGCCAAAACTCACACTTTGAGAGTTTAGCGTACAACTTCTCATTTCGCAAAACTTTTAAAACAGTCCTCAAATGTCTTGCATGTTCCTCCTCGTCTTTCGAATACACCAAAATGTCATCGATAAATACGACCACAAAACTATCCAGGTATGGTCTAAAGGTGTTATTCATCATCTCCATAAACTTGGCAGGTGCATTAGTCAACCCGAATGGCATAACAGTAAACTCATAATGCCCATACCTTGTCCTAAAGGCAGTTTTCGCAATGTCGACCTCATCAATTCTGAGCTGATGATAACCAGATCGCAAATCCACCTTTGAAAACACTCCAGCTCCTTAGAGTTGATCAAACAGGTCTTCAATTCTAGGTAGGGGATACCTATTCTTGACAGTGACCTTATTCAACTCACGATAGTCAATGCAGAGATGCAGACCACCATCCTTCTTACGCACAAATAGAACTGGTGCGCCCCAAGGTGACACACTAGGTCTAATGTACCCTTTATCCAACAACTCCTCTAATTGCTCCTTCAGTTCTTTCATCTCTAAAGGTGCCATTCTATACGGTGCCCTCGAAATCGGACCTGTACCAGGAACTAGGTCGATCTGAAACACAGTATCCCTCACTGGTGGCATACCAGGAATCTCCTTTGGAAAGACGTCCGGAAACTCATTGACCATGTCAATATTTGAGATTTCCTCGTCTAGCCCCTCCATATTCTAAATATGACACAAAAATCCCTCACATCCCTTCTCTAGGTGCTTCTTCGCCACTAACATTAAAATGATGTCTAATCCTCAATATTGTCCTTCTTAAAACACTCAAATGATCGATGCCCTAACTCTTGGCAATCGAAGCATCTAACCTTATTACCTTCACAATCATCTCCAGGATGATTCTTATTGCACTTCTTGCAAATGTAGGGTTTACCTTCCAACCCCCATTATTCCTATGGCCATTTTCATTGCCGTTCTTGCCATTTCCATTCTTGGAATTCTCACCCCCGTTGTGGTTATTCCCCTTTGCATCATCTGCGCGATGAATGCATTAGACTGCGCCAAGGCTTGCTACGATTGAGCAAGTTGCGCCAGTAAGGCTTGCGCCATCTGTTCCCCATTTCTGACACCTCCGTTGTCGTCATTATTATTGTCCCCCATTGAACTGTTCGAACCTTCGATTCTCTGTCTGTTTCGTCTAGGTGGCATCTAGCGACCTAAATGATAAACAAAAACCAAAGAAAAGGGTATTAGATACCCATATCACACTCAGCTGCGATAATCACATCTAACATATACACTTGACTCATATATATGTTCACTAGCCAACTAGGGCTCTAGGCTCTTATTGCGTTCAAGCATGGCCTTATCACACTCTTGCGTACTAGCAAGTTCAAGTTTCAATTGACTTTGTTCTTTCTCATAAGTAACAAATAACAATCAAAAAGAAACATCCATGCCTTTCATAGGCGTTTTCACGATAATCATGCTCCAAATAGCAAGTAATTCACACATTTCTTGCAAAAAATCAATCTCATATATCAAATAATCAAGTATTTGTTCTCAAATTGAGGACTTGTCTCACCAAGCCTCCATAGCATGAATAAAGTAAAAACAATAACATTCTAAAATAATGTCAAAGCAACTGGCTCTCAGGCACAAGTAAAGTCTCATGTAGTTTATTTCATCAAAACTAGATAAAACTAAGAATTCACGCTTTTTTCGTGGTCTTGCGCTTCTTTGCGCCTTTCTTTTGGAGCGCCTCTTGATAGATTTCATCGAGACTCTGGTCCATCTCGTTGAACAATTTCTTTTCGAGCTCCTTGGCCTCATCGACCACTTCCTCTTTATCCTCCTTCGCAGGACTTGGTGGAAATTTGAACTTACACTGGAGCTTGACCAACGCGAGTTCCTTCATTTCGTCAATCTTGTCGATGATGCCAGGGTACTTTGCGAAGTAGTTCTTCGGCCAAAGCATAGCACGACGAAAGATAGAGTCGAAGCTCTCCTTGAACGGTTTTCCCCCGTCGTAGGATTGCTCCCACTCATCATGTATCTTGTCTCTGAAAGCTTCCCAAATCTGGTTATGTCCAAAAGCCTTGTACATAACATACGCCTTCATGCGTTGTGATTTCAAGTTAGACTTACTCCCATGGTAGTCATTATATTCCTTGAAGGTCGCACGCGCCTCGGACTCGAAGTCGTGCAGACTCTTGTCCCCCTTCCATTGCAGAGTTCGCGGATCCCTGGGCGAACTACTCATCTGCAAACGGAAAGCAATTCGTTAGTACTTCACTCGAGTACTTCGTATAATACCAAAACAAGTAAACATTACCAAATCAACTCATTTCGGCTTTATAAAGCTTTTATTCACATAACTAAAGTCTATTTAAATTTTTGACTATAAGCACCTCATAATGATATGCTTTTCCCAAATATCATTCATACTCTTAATCCTAACCAAGGTTTAAGTTAGAAGCCTCTTAAGTCAAAGGCTCTAACATAGGCTTTGATACCAACTTGTAACACCCCGAATTTCCGTCCAATTTAAAACCATTTAAAATCACGAGTTGCAGCGGAAAAACTCTGGAAATCCGAAGCGTTACCGCCGTATTTAATGTTCAAATCAAATACAAGGTTAGAAAGAAGAACAAGTGCTAGAAACCTCAATCCAACATACTAGATAATTAAATATTAACTATCTTTCAACTGACTTAAAAACAGTTAATCCAAATGAAATAAAAGTATTAAGCTTATTAATTCTCATGCAAGAGAATTAATCTCGTTACAATAATAAAATCCCAATAATACCAATGTTCCAAACTAAACAATAAATAAATGTTTTTAGAAGATATACTATCTTCTTGGTACGCCTCTTCTCTAGCTCTACTCCTGGAGCTATAATTCCTGTCAATCTACTCCCCCATATAGACAAATTCCATATAGGTTCATCATAGGCCCACCATTGAAGAGAAATGGACAACAAACACAAGTAAAAAGAAAAACAACTAATCAGCGATGCTAAGTAATTCATAACCACATAATCCATCTCAATCTCCAATATTAAGTTCTCATGCTTAATCAAATAAACTAGTCATGCTTTAAGGATAAAGACAACATGCTTTAAAAATAAAGACACAATAATCACCAAATAATAAATCTCAGTATTTATTATTATCCATTAGCCAAGTTCATTAGAGAGAAGAGAATCGCATGAATTGTCAAACCAATCGCAGTCGATTCAATAGGATCTTAGTCCCGTGCACAGTGGCAAAAGAGGGATCAACCGTCCCGAAGTATAGATGACTCCCGAAGTACTTCTAGATGTTCCTAAGTATGCATACCTTCTCTCAACCCTTAGGTTTATAAGAAGAACTGTTCCGGAGAACCACTCGCCTAATTACTCAGTATGGATACAAGATTTCCAAAACATTGAGGCCATAACCAATGGAACCACTCAACGCTACAAGTGACAAATTTCCATTCGCATCCTTTGGTGGATCTCTCACACAAAGAAGTCTTAACTCTCAATTCAATTTAATATGGTGATCACATAACAAGTAATACACATAATCTTGGCACTCAAGTAACACAATACGGTTACCAATTTCCGATGGCATATTACATGAAAGGGCATCTAGGCCTTAATTAAAAACCACCTAATCAATAGTTAAAGTTCATATTAACTTGAGGTAACATGCTTCTAACATGAATCCACATGCTTACTAACATGATACAAAAATAGCAATTCCGAGCTATATCCGATTGAACAATTATTAACATAACTTTCGTTCAATAACCAACAAATAATCATGCATCTCCTCACATGAATATTAACCAAGTAGACAATGCTACACAAGTGAATTTCCAACATTATACATGCATTCACTATTATATAATTCTATACGAATCATCACAAGCAAATAAACATCAATTATTCCTTCTCAAATATTCACAAGTCCAAATATGAATTCACACAACTAATTCAATACTAGACAAATGAACACAAATTCCCAAGCAATATGAATTATGACAAAGAGACTACATAATTCATAGAGACATGAATTACGAAAAAGGAATTTCATAATTCATCAAGACATGAATTACCTTTCACAATAGGCAATCACACAAACAATAAACGTAAGCTCCTTACATTCAAGCGCGGTCAACGGGTCCTAACAAATCCACAATGTAACAATAGTCAATACCTTGACTTCTAAACCACTTTATTAAACTTTAAAGATGATTTAATGCCCTTAATTTAATTAATTAAGTTGCTGGAATTTTCAGTTACTCATGCATGCTCAAGGTTTCCAAAAACGAATTTGCATAAACAAAATAGGAAACTTTCCAAAACCCTAAACAAGTCAATACCCAAACCAACACCAACATTACCACAACTAGCGGGCCCCACAACCAGCAGACCCGCTGGTGGTTGAACCGCCGGCGGCAGTCGCTGCCGGTTGCACGGCTAGCGGCCCGTGCAGCCCGCGGCAGGCGCGGTCATGCCTTCGGGCACGGCCGTGTCTCTCTTTTTTTTTTTTTTTTTGGTTAATTAAATTTAACAACCCTAATCTAATCAAATCCATAAAATAAGTTTCCAGAGTTAATTAGATTACTAAGATCTAGCCTTTTTCATTCAAACTTGATTCAAGTGAATAAAAAACCACAACCAAAACCCTAATCATGATTCTATCATGCAAATTAAATAGAATCTAACAAACCCTAGATAAAACTTAAATTAGGGTTTATCATACAAAACTAGGGGTTTATGAAAACATACTTGAATTGAATCAAAAAGCTTTTAATAATCAAAGGAAATCAATTTAGCATACTTACTTGAAAATTCAAGGAGTTAAAATTGAGCAAGATGGACTGTGAAAAGTGATGAACTTTTCTTCTTCTTTTTGCTCTGGAATTCGGCCGTGTGTAGGGAGAGAGAGAGAGAGACGTTTCCTTTTTTTTTTTTTTTTTGTTTGGTAAAGAATCAGTTATGTGAGGAAGTTGAGTATATTTAGGAACCCCCAAATCTATTCCTTATTTACTAAACTGCTTCCTTCCTAAAAACTCTCCTTAATTTCCTCCACTTACCAAATATTTAGGAAACAATTTTTGAAAATAAAATCTGAATTTTTGTGCCTTATTTTCGGCCACTTAGTCGAAAATATTGGCCCAAATTCCTTCCCATAATTTCGGCCATTTACCGAAATTATAGCCCATAATTTCTTTTTATTTATTTGGCCCAATTATAATTTAATTAGGTCCAAAACCAAAACGCAATATTAATTATGTACTCAAAACATTTAAGAGCCCAATTAATTATTTTAAATAAGAATTTGCATTTTCTTTTTAAGTAATTATTATTCTAAAATGAATAAAAATTACAGGGTATTACAATTGGTGTGAACCACCATGGTCAATCTATTTTGCTTGGATGTGCATTGATTTGTAAGGAAAATGTTAAGACATTTACATTGTTGTTTAAAGTGTGGTCAAAGCGATAGGTGATGTTCCTCCAAAGGGGAATAATAACAGACCAATGTCAAAGTATTAGAAAAGCAATTGAAATTGCATTTCCTACATCTAAACATAGGTTTTTTTTTGTGGCACATATTGATTATGTTCCCTGTAAAGTTTAATGCTTATAAAGAATAGGAAAATTTAGTCAAAATAATCCGAAGTTTCACCCATCCGACAATAATAATCCGAAGATGAAAAATATATGTCATTAATCCGAAGTTCACACTTGTCCCACAATTTTGGGCCAACAGCTAACTTCGTCAACAACTTAACGTTAGTTTTGTTGTTTAGTGACATAATTAACATTAATAATTATGGTTAATAATTAATAATTTTAATAATAAATTCTCCCATAAACAAAACACCCCCCTTTCTTCCCTCCATCATCCCCTACCCAGAAACAACTCAGCCCACCTCCACCATTTCTAGGTCCAATTCACCAACTGATCTCTCCAACAGCAAGATAGACCCAAACCATCTCACCTGAACCCGCAACCGCTCGAGCACAGCCGCCCTCCTGTTCTGTTCGCCACCACCGTCGACCGCTCAGTCCACCAAGCACGCTATCTCCAACCCTACAAACATTCACCACCACCAAAAAACCACCAGCCCTCACCGGCCGACCACCTTTCACGACCTCCCAGGTCAAACCACCCACGCCACCGCCACCATTATTGCCACATGTAGCTCCACCATTGGTGGGATTAATGGCATAAACTTGGGAACTTTTGCAACCATCAATTAGCTTCAATCTTTCAGTTTTATTCCTTTTTTTGGTACAATTTGATGGATTTGAACGGAACCAGATGGTGAAATACTGAAATCACAAAAAGACTGAAACTTTGAGGAAATTGCTTGGATTTGAACAATACCCAGATGCTGAAATCCCTCAAAAATCAATTTCTTTTTTATAAAAAACAATCGAGGGAATTGAAATGTGAGTATTAAGCTTAGAACCAACTGTTGAGAGGATAAACAAATGGGGGTTGTTGTTTTGTTGATGTTAACGACGAGAGAGAAAAAGAAAAAAAAGAAAAACACAAACATACAACAACAAAGGAAGGACAGAAAGAGAGTTAAGGATTGTAAATAGTTTTGGGTTGATTGTGATTATAATTTTTGATTTTTGAGTTTTGGTGGTGTTTATGAGTCCGGTGGGTGAGAAGGATTACTGGGTTGGAGGGACACCGATGTTGAAGGAGAGAAAAATCTCCATTAAGTTGTTTTCTGACTCCCGGTCGCCAAGTTGCGAATCAGTGGTAGAACCGTCTGTTACCGCCCAAGGGTAAAATGGTCTTTTCATATTTTTCGGAATACTAAAATTCCTCCGGAAAAAAGTAAAATAGACTGGATGTTGTCATATGACGACATCCAGCTGGCATCTGACAGCCGTTAGCGGTCCTGGATTAAAACCCAAGGCCGCTAGCCGCCCTGGCTGAAAATCCGGGGCCTCTAGCGGCGCTGACTCAGCCCCCAAGCCCGACTCTTTTTTCAAGCCCAATTAAAAAATTCGGCTCTCTTCAGCCGTCCAGAGCTACTTCCCCACGCCTATAAATACGACCCTCCTCCCTGAGTTCAAAACACACAGTCTACAGTTGACAACCTCTATTCTCACGAGTATTAACACTGGGCTTCTCCCTCTTTCTTCCAAATTTATTCTTGAGATCTTGTCTTTTACTATTCTTGTCAAATATAGCCTACAGTAAACTCTAAGGGCTCAAATTAAATTAATTGCCTAATTGTTTATTTTCTAGTAGTCATAATGTAGATATCATGCTAGAATAACGTTTTTATTGCTTCCTAAATATTGTTCATCCAAGCATGTCTAGTCGTTGTAATGCTCAACTTGTCAATCAAATGCATGTCTAAACAAGGGCTAAAATAAATGTTGTGATGCTTGTGGTGAACCAATTAATAGTCTAAGTCTAGGTTGTTAATCCGGTTTTGCATGGGAATTGTGTCTTTAAATTATTAAGCAAACTTGATTTAGTAGAGGCTGTCATAATACGGGCGAATTCGGTGCCTAACATCTTCCCACTTCGTACCTTCGCCCCTGAACCCTTTATTCTTGGGTACTCATATGTTCTATATGAGAGGGAGTCTTTCTAAAAACATGATCAGTTCACTTATCACGCTATTGGGTTGTCCCTTCGGATTGTCCCTTCGGTTTGTCCTTTCGATAAAACGCCAATAGCAGATTTGTGACCTCTTTCATGGTTTTTATTCAATTCAAGTCTTTACAAAATCTTTTCTAACTCGATGGTCTTTTGAACTTATCTAAGATCCCCAACTTACAAATTTTCTATAAGGATGCACTCTGTTGCCGTAGAAATCCCGGGTCCTTACAGTGACGACTTCACTGGGGATTTATTTAAGAGAGTGAGACTCGAAAGTCAAGTTTGCTTAATTGTTTAATAACATGTTCCATATTTTTGCATTATTTGCATCATTTTCATGTCCTTTGACACAACCTTTTGACCCTTATCGACCATCGAGTAAGTTTGTGTCGCAACTCGTAGAAAACCCGTATATCTAAAGGAATATACAGTTGTCGTATCGTGCAAATCGATACTTCCTCACACATGACTCATCAATCCTTGTTGGTGAAAAAGAATTACAATTGATGTGTCCACCATCCGCCGAACGGAAGTTGTAATTTGTCATGGTGACCTCACAGGAGCCAAAAGCCTCTAACCCACATACATGCATTTGCTTGCTTGTTGTGCATGTGTCGTTGTAATGGCCGTCTGATCGCATGTTTGCCTGTTACTATGTCGTTGTAATGCTTGCCTTAATGCATGAGTATCGTGACTATGTGCCAACATGTACTTACGTGCTAGAAGTCTTTTCTTTTATTTTTAGCTAGTTCCTAATGCCCAAAGATGGTGCGAGAATTCAATTCAATGAACACCCGTCATTTTCCCGATGATATATTCTAAAAAAGTCATGAACAATTTTTTAGGATTTTTTTAGCAAACAAAAAAGAGTCAGCCGTTCCAATTTTTCCTCTCCCTTTTTCTATTTATTTATTTCTGTTTTTTTTATGTAATTCAGATTCAGTAAAAAAAAAAAAAGAAATCAAAAGTAAAAAAAAATCGGCCAAAAAAAATGCCGTTGAAAAAATCGAAATCGAAAAAATAAAATAAAATGAAAGACCGAAATTCTTTTATTTTATTTTATCCCATTTTCCATTTTCTTTGAGTATAGAAAAATTAAAAAAATAGGATGGTCCGTCTTTTTCTATTTTTCTTATTTTCGTTCATTGACTTTATTTTAATTTTCTTTAATATGAGGGAATTAATTGGGCATTTAGGCTTAAGGACCTTTTTTTTAGGACAATGTGTTTTCTATGTGTGGGTCAACATTTTTCATAGATGAGAGTCTCATGGTATTTTTCACGTTACTATGTGTTCCTTGCTTCCTATTCAGGTTAGGGGGTCCGAAGAAGAAAGGAAACCTTGAGAAAAGATGGGCTCGGCCTTCGGCAAGGCTAGGTTGTCTGAAACCGTCTACACCGCCAGGTTCTCGTTTACCTCCACCACAAACAACCTCACCATCAATAAATTCGCCATCACTCCATACCTTTTTCTCCACACCTATCACACCTCCCAACTTCACAATGCCTAAGACCACTGACGAAAGACTGGATGAGCACATGAGTGAGCTAGAAAGGGTACGACTCAAGGTTGAAGATATAGAAAGGAAAAGAGAAGATGAAGCGAGGATCCCTTCCGATTCCGACTCTGAGGAAGAAGGGCCAAATGCCATGCTGGCTAACATCACCTCTGTGCTCAAGAGTAGCGGCCTAATTTCCAACTACAGCGCCAATGTGGGAAAGTTTGACACTAAAATCAAGGGTAAACTTCCGGCCAAATTCTCTATGCCTGAAGTACCCACTTTCACTGGAGTCGACAGTCCGCAGGATCACCTTAAATCTTTCACTACTGCTATCGCTCTAAGGAGAATCAACAAGAAACTCTATGCCCATCTGTTTCCCCAAACCATTGATACACATGCTCGACGATGGTTCTACACATTGGATTTGGAAAGTTACCCAACCTGGTCCGATTTTACCACAGTCTTCTTGGCTCGATACAAGGATAATGCTACGCTCCCCATCACTTTGAGAGAGCTCGAAACTACCACTCAAGAGAAGAACGAGGGATTCACTAAGTTTTGTCCGTCGATGGAAGTCTAAGATAGCTGAAATGGTGGAAAGACCTTCTAAAGCTGAGCAAATTAGGCATTTCATTAAGAACCTGCAACCAGCCTACAAAAACCATCTTCGGTATCAAGCCATTGATTCATACTAGCGTCTTTATCAAGTCGGCATCCTCATTGAAGATGATCTCAACAAGAACAAAGACCAGGTCACCCCTAAGCCCTTCACTTATGGAAGAGACAAGAGGACAACTGCTGGAACATCTTCTGGCGCTCATGTTAACGAGGTAGCTGCGGTGAATACGTTTGCTGAAAGAAAGCCACCAAGAGAATTCACTTCTCTCGGTATAACCTTGTCACATGCTTTTAAAAGAATGATAAAAAACAATCTGCTGCAGCCTATTGGTCCAACTGCGAAACCATCTATTAAGGGCCGCAACTGGAAAGAGGGCGAATACTGCAAGTACCATCAAGGAAAAGGGCATGACACCGACAACTGTTGGGCTCTTAAACACGCTATCCAAGATAGAATTGAGAATGGCACCATACCCTTACCAAAACCTGGACAAGCACACAATTCCAGCAACCCTTTAGGTGTCATCCTGCATATTAGTGTTGAAGATGCCTTGGGGCTCGAGATCACCGGAATATGGGACAACGACGAAGAAGATGTAAGGGAAGTCCAAACCAGATCTCCCATAAGCGTGGCCCTTTTGACACATTCTGGTCGTCATTATACGCCACCTAACATCTATAGTGATAGGGTCCAGCCTCCGGCTGAGGAAGAAGTTGAAGAAATTCCTGCCAAATACAAAGAGTCTCCTATCACAGGACAACTCAAAAGAATCAAAACCGATATCTCCATTTGGCAACTCTTAGCCTCATCCTATGAACACCGACAAGCCATTTTGGAAGCCTTGTCAAAAGTTTCAGTATCACAGGATATGAGGCCTGATGAGCTGGTCAGCTTCTTAGGAGGGGATAAGCTTCAACCAACTATTACCTTCTCCGACAGCGAGCTACCTCCCGAAGGAACCTCACACAACAATGCTTTATATGGGCAAGTATGTACCTATGACCCTAGTGGATAATGAATCCGCCGTGAATGTATGCCCGTTAAGAACCGCAGCAAAATTGGGCATTGATATCAAGGATTTGGCTCACTCGACACGAGGCTTAAGTGCCTATGACGGCTCCAGCCGAAAGGTCCTTGGCACCATAACCATGAACATCACCTCAGAATCTATAGAGAAAATGGTTCAGTTTTATGTCATGGATATTCCGGCCACCTTCAACTTGCTATTGGGACGACCTTGGCTTCATGGTCTAAATGCTGTAGCCTCTACCATCCACCAGAAAGTCAAGATGATGCTATAAGAAGAAATCGTGGAAATCTAAGCAAACCCAATCAAGGCAACCATTGACAAGGCTCCTGTCTTAAAGATAGAACATGATAGTGAGGATATTGACCTTTGGGGATTTTCTCCCGAAGAGGTAGCCCTCATAGAAGAAGACACCAAATCTTACAACTCTACTGGTTCTGAAGAATTCGAGACCTATCCTCCTGAAGAAATAGGAGAGCCCGACGAGTTCGAAGAAATAAAAGAAACCATCGAGGGGATGTCTATCTATGTGGCACACCATCACAATGCAATTCGGCGAATGGAGGAGAAACTTGCCTCATTGGAGAAACCCACAGAATACAACATTATTCTGGCTAAAGGGGAAGCTTGTTTCCAGCAGGACGAAATGTTCAGCAAGATGGTCAAGTACGGGTATGCTTACCCAAGAAGGCCTACCCCTCAAATGATTCCTCGGGACGGAAATCCCTATCTCCGGTGCAAATATTGTGAAGCCAATGTGCATCATACCAACCAGTGCAGGCGCCTAAAAAGGGTAATCACCACTTTCATTGATCAAGGAACCATGTGGTCTCCTAATGCCTGGGTTATAAAAGGATGGCATCGCTTCGACCAAAAACAATATACACAGCTGCACGTTCCCATCGAAAATGTTATGAATACCCTCATATGGAGAGGAGACCTTAAGCCCATGATTCCCACTGACAACCTCCAGGAGATAAATAAAGACGAGGACTCCTATTGCCGCTATCACCAAACCTTTGGGCACTACACGGACGACTGCATCCGCCTGAAAGATGATATACAGAAAGTCATAGACAGCGGGGAAATTCCCCCACCTCTAAAGGAAGAAGAGGATGCTAATGGAGCCTGGAATTAGTCAGTGATCTGCAGGAGCTAGAGGAATGGAGTTTGATTCCCCAAGTTTTGTCGAGTTAGGATCTTAGATAAATCTCTAGGTTGAGTCTTGAATAAGGAGTATTCCCCTTTTTACTTTTTCTAAGTCTGGTTTCTTTTTGACGGGAATTAGAGATCCTCTTCTCTAAAGTCATGTGTGCTTATCTTTTGTTGCAAATCAATAAAAATTCCTCTTGCTCATTTTTTTCCTTGTTTAGCTATATATTGATAAATCCAATGAACACAAAGTTGCACAAATCATTAACTAATCAATTTAAGCAATGTAAGTAAACTTCGCAAAGCAAGAATACAAATTATCTCTTTCACAGGCTTTTGAGTAGCTGAACTCCCTCAATGATGCCATTCCACAAGAAGAAGCGAGCCAGCTTTTGCAACAACCTCGACACAGATATGACCCTGGCTCCGATCGAAGAAGATCCTTGGTACCAAGATGTCTTGAACTACATCACCAAAGGGATATACCCTCAAGACGCACCACTAAGAGCTCAACGGGCCATCCGTCTCTTAGCGGTGCAATACATAGAAAACAAGGGGGTTATATATAAGAAATCCCATAACGGGGTCAACCTAAGATGCGTGAACTCCGAAGACGCCGCAAAAATTATGGACAAGGTACACAATAGTGTGTGCGGACCACACATGATTGGTCGAATACTCTCTAGAAAGGTCCTACGACTGGGATACTATTGGACCACTATGAAAAGGGATTGCCACGATTATATCAAGAAGTGCAAGAAGTGTCAGATATATGCCAACCTACAGCATATGCCACTCTCAAGTTCCACAACTTCACATCCGCTTGCCATTTTCCGCATGGGGAATAGATATCATTGGTAAAATCACCCCAAAAGGCTCAGGAGGACATGAATACATCCTAGTAGCCATAGACTATTTTACCAAATGGGTGGAAGCCCAATCCTATGCTGTCCTTACCTCCAAACAAGTGTCCAAATTCATAAAGAACAACATCATCTGCCAGTACGGCGTTCCGCATGAAATCATTAGTGATTACGGATCCCATTTCAAAGCCGAAACAGCCACCATCCTCAAGAACTACAAAATCCAGCACCACAACTCATCCCCTTATCATCCCCAATCCAATGGCGCAGTAGAAGCCGCCAACAAAAACCTCAAGACTATCATTGAAAAGATGATTGAAAACTACAAAGATTGGCCCATAAAACTGCCATTTTTCCTTTGCGGATATAGGACATCCATAAGATCCTCTACGGGAGCAACACCTTATTCCCTGGTCTACGGAATGGAAGCAGTTCTACCCATAGAAGTCCAACTACCCTCCATGCGCATAGCCTTAGAGGGTGAATTTCCTGAAACCCAATGGTTACAAGCTCGCTACGAAGAACTCATGTTCACGGGTGAAAGACGCCTATGAGCCCTAGACCACTCCCACATGTACCAGCAACGCATAGCAAGAGCATTCAATAGAAAGGTTCGACCTCGGAATTTAAAGGAAGGGGACTTAGTTTGTAAAGAATTACGTGCCCCAGTTACTGACCCCAGAGGCAAATTTCGACCGACTAGTCCGGTCCGTTCATCATCAAAGACATCTTATCAGGAGGCGCAGTCAGACTCATGGACATTGATGGCATCGAGTTCATCCAGCTCACCAACATGGACCAACTGAAGAAGTGCTATGCCTAAAAATAAAAAAAAGAAAAAAAAAGAAAAGAAAGAGACGTACACAAATTGAACGAACTACGCTGGCCTGATTCCACACTGGATACGTAGGTAACCCTTTTGAGGGGCCCGGCCAAAAATCAATCCAAAAATTACTTTCAACTCATTCAAAAAGGGATAATCTTTATTCAAACTGAACGAACAAGCCTACATTGCAAATTGTTTTTAACTTACTAAGGTTACAAAAAAGGAAGTGCAACTACGAGTGTTTAAGCTAAACAAGTTTTTATTACTTTTATTAAAAAAACTAGACTTGCTTTCTAAGAAAACTACTTTAATCCTTCTTCCCTTTAGAAGGCTTCGTTGAAGAGTTCTTCTTTGAAGGACCCTGGCTTGAGGACGACCTGTGATTGCTTTCTTGAGCTGGGGGCTTGCCTCTTTCCAGGACATGATAGCTTCCCTCATGAGGCCCTTACTTTCTTTTTTTGCTTCCTGTTCTTGAGTCATACTTAGGCTTTAGTTGGTCTCATTCCTCATGGCGAAGAGCTCGTCTCGCTTCTCCATCACTGCAGGAAAGCCAGTTGAAGTAAGTCTCAGAAACTTGAGTGGGGGCTACGACTCGAGGTACTGTCCAACGATCTCTGCCACTCCAATATTTCCCCTGATCAGCAGCAAATTCAGTGGTCAAAGTTGTGATAGGTGGTCTCGTGGTCTCCTGACGAGGGATAACCTGCTTCAACCCATACTGTCTCATAACCCTAGAAGGAAAGAAAAAAGTACTCCTGTACAGACCCACTATGGTAGTGTGAGGAACAAAATTATCACATGCCACTAAGGAAGTCAAGCTCCACCAAATCACATTCCAGCGGATAATAGGTCCTGCCTGGAAAAATGCATCCCATTCAACAAGGGTCTTTTTGTCATATAGCCTTTTCCTAACCAAGAAGCTAGCCGCGGTATAATTTTTCTTTGACCAGGCTCGAGGGACACGAGCTATCATCTGCTCTGGTGACCCTATTAACCTTAGATTCTCACATAACCAAATTTGAAGCAGCAAGGGGCTGCCAGAAAAAGCTTTATGAGGAGAGATTTTCAACCTGTAAAGCCCTATAATAGTTTCCCCCACAACCAGATGCAAAGGAGAGTGCCCTTCAGCCATTTGATTCACCACTCGTAACAACGAGACCACTCGTAACAACGAGGCTCTACTCAAGTTAGGCGACTTTGCATTAGCAAATAATAGGCGGTTTAACAGGCAATTTACAAAAGCGTGTCAGTGGCAATGCCTAAATATTGTATCTTTTTCAGAAGAAATAACAAACTTTTCACAGAGTTGAACTAAGTCCACATCGACACAAAGAATCATGCTTTTGGCTTCTACAGATGACAAGCCTAGGGAATTCCTGTACTGACCACTAAAACCATCTCTCAAATAAGGCACAGTTGGGGGAAGAACATCAGACATGTTAGTGATTACAGCAAATTCTTCAACTAAAGGGTATAATTGAGAGTTACCGAAACAGAAAATATGCAAGTCGGGGTCCCAATAATTCAGAACAGATCGAAGAAGGGGCCATAATATTTTGGTTGGTCTTAAAGTTAGCAAGGTAGAGACATGAAACGGAGCCAGTTTAAGTTTATCTTCTATGGTCAGATTTTTGCACCAGGCATCAAACAGGTTTTCAAAGGATTTCATCATGGTAGATGCTTTGAGAAATTTGAGAGAGCAAAAGCTGAAAAGTGATACAACATCAAGCATCCCGTAAATCCTATATATAGGCAAAAATAGCGGGCCAAAAGAAGTCAGAAATCCACGAAAGAGCCCAAACCAGAGCCTTTAGGGGTTGTGACCAGCGCCTCTAGAGACCCTTATCTGCCGCCCAGCACCGCTAGCGGCCCAGCCTAGCGCCGCTAGCGGCCGTGACGCTGGCCCAGTCAGATTTTCTCCTTTCGCTCCAGCCCGCCCACATGGTCATGTCTGCTTGGTTTAAGCCCAGTTTATGCACAACGGAATTACAAAGCCCGAGACTCCCTTAGTTTTATCTTTTCTATTTTCTTTTTTTTTTATTTATTTTATTTTCATTTTTTAGGGGGTATAATATGAGTAATTTTTGCTTTTTCTTGCAATTTTTTCCTTTTTTCTTATTTTATTCCCTAAATTGTGGCCTATTTCCTACTGCATAACACATTGCATACCTAGAGATCAGACGATCATAATCGAGTCATCATAGCATACATGTCATATGAATGCATAAAAAACACCGGAGTTCATAGTTTCAAGGCCAATGTTTACAAAGAAATCCTACACCGCTCAATCGGAGTCGTCATCACCATTGCTGTCAGCGTCATCATCAACGGACGACCCCTGACCATATTAAACGAGCCCTGGGTTGGTGCTTTCGAATAATGTTCCCTACACCGCTCAATCGGAGTCGTCATCATCACTAATGTTCCCATTCGAATAATGGAAGGAGCCCTGGGTACTAAACGAGCTATAAATAGGCCTGCTGTTGTTAGGCCTCATATCCCGCCTATCATATGTTGGTGCTTGCATGGGGGTACCTGCCGAAAAGCCCGCCTTGAAGAGGCTCTCCGTGGCCTGACTAGCAAAATCCATAGTCACATCCTGGTACGAAGGCCCAGTATGAGGCACATCCCATCCAGGGGCGTTCGCCCAACCTCCAACCATGGGGATAACAATGGGCCTATTATCAAGAGAAGGTTGGAAACCCGCGGAAGAAAACATCTCAGGCACAGGAATGTACGGCGCAGAAGGTCCGGGCGCCTCATCAATAGGAGGCTTGGTCACAGCCACGGGAGGTGAACGAGCAATAGACGGCCTGCTCACTGAAGAGGCCCTCAGAAGAATGTCGAGGTCCCACCGAAGAAGAATACTGGGACATCTGCAAATAATCAAGATCGAGATGTTAAGTTAAGCACTTCACTTAGCTAAACAAAGGATGAAAGTCTACTTACATCAACGGTCCTAGACCGAGAACTCTTCCCCTTGCCCATCACCCGACCGTAGCCTTTCTTCAACAGGTGAATGAGCTTGAAGATTTGAGAAGTCTGCTCCCAGCTCAGCTACAAAGAAAAAAACACAAACACAAGAGATTGAGTCAGCACTCAAAAGCAAACACAAAACACAAGAAGGGATAAAAAGGAACTTACCTCCGTACAACCGTCAGGCAAAGGCAAGCCCTCCACAGCCTCTCCATCAGCCATATGTAGAGGGAACTCCTCTACTATACGTACCCCACTCTCCCCAATATACCTCACCTCATTAGTCGGCAAGGTCACACTTGGGGGGTGACCCCGAGAAACTCTAGAATGGGACCTCCTGGGACCCTGAGGAGCCAGATGAGCCAGATGATCCGCCTGCGAGACATAAAAAGTCAGTATATCATGCATATAGCTAAAAAGATGCAGATAAACTTCTTGCCTTAGAAGTGAGGTCCGGCATCAGACGACCGAAGCAATAGGCCATGTACACGGCCGTGCAGTCCAAGCCAGCAATCTCCGGCTCCAAAAACTCTGTGGCCGCCATACCACGAGCCACGACCCCAAGTCCTGCACGCTCAGACTACGCAGATAGAACATGGTCAAGGGAGGATCCTCCGGAACCAGGTTACTACCCAAGGTGGGATAAACCAACCGAGTCAAACGGTCCCCCAAGTACCACACAAAGCCAAATGGCCCCTCAAAGACTAGCCGCAAGGAGGACACCCTAAAAGACTCCATAGTAATATGGGGCGGAACCCCAGGAACGTCGTCAAAGGCGGCCCACGACACCTGCAGATTAGCAGTTCAAAAAGTTCATTCACACCAAATGGACCAAAAAAAGATGCATAAGTCAACGACAACATACCGAAGATGCAGCATGACTCTCAATGGAAGCCTGAAAATGCTCCAAAGAGGTAAATGGATGGTTATCTCTACCAATCCACCATGAACCTAGTGGGAACATCCTCAAACCAGGACGGTGAGGACCGAAAGCCGGAAAATACTCGAAGAACCACAACTGCCATACAAGCAAAAAAGGGAAAGGATGAGCGCCAAATTCAAAAGCATATGCAAAGGAAAATGCGAAATACATAGGCCTACCTCCCGTATCCTCCACGTGCCCGAAATAAACGCCCTCTCACTCGTCAGCTTAGGCCTACAAGCCCGACGACACCATCTCACCAAGGTAGCATAAGCAGGAGCACCGAAGTTATACTCATGGACCCTGGTCAATCCTCCAAACATGTCAAGAGACCAACTTGACATACGCTCTTCTTCTGAGCAAAAATGGTCGACCCCAACAAGCAAGCCAGCAAAATACGGGCTCTCTTCTCCTCGGTAATCCCCTGCTCCGCCAAAGCCGCCCATAACCGCGACAAGGAAACTCGATCCCTATCAAAATGGGCAGACACAAGCCCATAAAGCTCGAGCAACCTGTCACTCTGTCGCCAGTAACTCACGTCGTACCGAATACGACGCCCTCTAAAGGATAGACCCGTCAGCACAGCGAACTGATAAGGGGTGGGGAAATCTCTCCACAGGTGTATGTAAAGTTTTCGTGGAATCCCAGAACCTCTCCAATAGCGCCCTGGCAATAATTTCTAGTATCACCAGAGTGAAAAGCAGGGATAATAGTCAAGAAATGCTCAAAACCCGAGCCCAATTCCATATCCCTAGCTCCAACTGAAAAAGTCTCAAACATCATGGCCCAATGGGAAGTAGACCCATGAGCCTGCAACAAAACGCCAACACCCTAGCCAACAAACAAAGTTTTCTCAAAACCCTATATACTACAAATAGCCAACATAATTTCACACAAATTATATACAGCTGACCACCAACCCAGTACAAGTCCCAATTTGTTCGTGTGCCAAAGAACTAACATTTAAAAAAAAGTTGAACAGAAAAAAAGAGAGAGTCAGAAAACATACCAACTCAAGGTTAGACAGATGACTCTGTCTGTCCAGTAGTAAGACACTACGGTCCCAAACCCTAGCCGGGTGCCAGTCCAGTCGCATGAATGAGTCCTGGTACTGACGAGCCCGATCCGCATGATGGGCCGAAGGTGCACTGGTAGAGGGAAGCCCAGTACGAAAAAGATCTCGGTCATCCTCCCCCTCACCCATGGGACGTTTTCCTTTGTCTGCGGGAGCCATGAGAGTACAATGGAGCTTTCTCTCTCTACAACTGGAAAATTAAAAGTTTCAGATTCACAAGAAACAAGCACCCATTCAACAATGCAACCCAAAATTCAGCCATTAGGCGAAAAAATAAGCAAGTTCAAGACAAAAATCAAAGAATTTGGTCAAGAATTGACTTACCACAAGCAAGTTAAAGCACTCAACAATGGTGATGGTCTTCGACAATGGCTCGAGAAGAAGAAGAAGTGGAACGCGAGAAAAAAAATTCTCGCTGAACCTAACTTACTTGGCTCAAGACTAGCCCCGCTAGCGGCCCTCACACACAGCCCAACGCCGACCTGGGCCGCTAGCGGCCTTGTAGGCCCTGCACGCGCGGGTCCCACTTGCTGTCCCATGATCTTTTTCAGCCCAGAATTCGTTACTCCAGTTCGTTCGCAGCAAATATCAGTAACAAGCGCGCGGGAGCAAGACTCTTTGGCCCACAAATTCAACTTCGACAGTTGGACCATTTTAAGGTACCAACTATTTTCAGGTAAAACTAACCCGATTATCTTTGCAGGTCCCAAATACTGAAGCCCGAAAACATACCGCGACGACTTTTACTGCTCGGAGCGTCAAAGTATTTTAAGCCCGGTAAATTTGTCGGCCTTCCCAATATCTACAACTCCTAATATCCAAAAACATCCAATGTCCCAATGTCTCAATGTCCTATAATTCCCAAATGTCTCAAATGTCCCGATGTGTCCAAATGTCTTAATGTCCCAAAAATCCCAATTGTCCCGATGTCCCAAAAATCCCAAATGTCCCGATGTCCCGATGTCTCAATGTCCCAAAAATCCCAAATGTCCCAATATCCCAAAGACACAAATGTCCCAATGTCACAAATTTGGGTCAGTCAATGATCGCTTAAACTGTTGAGGTTAAACTGTCCTTCTGCGATGTCACAAATTCTGAGGTCAGTCAATGATCGCTTAAACTATTGCGGTTAAACTGTCTTCCTGCGAGGTCAGAAAATTTTGGGTCAGTCAATGGTCGCTTAAGCTATTGCGGTTAAACTGTCCTTCAATGAGGTTACTTATTATGTGTCAGTCAATGGTTGCTTAAACTGTTGCGATTATACTGTCCTTTATTTTTTATATGTTTCAGTCAATGATTGCTTAAGCAATTGCATTTAAACTGTTCATATGTTTTAACCATTTTACAGCCGTCATTTTGATCGCACTGTCTCGTCTACCTTTTTATTTCTCATACAGGGACGGAATCTCGACACCCGCCGAGCGATGTTTAGTCACTGTTTGTCGAAGCACTCCACGTTGATCATTCTCAAAGTATTACTAACTTTTTCATTCACTCTGAATACAGGTCCCCAGCAGACGTTTAGACCATCTACAAGCGGTGTTCTATCACAGAGATGAAATCTTAGCACGCTACGAGCATGTCCAACTCAGGTTTGTCTTCATATGCATACATACTGTACACTCTCACACACCGTGCGCACATCAGCATCCTACATGTCGCCTTCTGAATACTTTGATTTTCGCTTTTACTCAAGCTCGATCAAAGTGGGGGCTTCTGTAGACGCCAAAAAAGCACCTCCATATTTTCCCGCACAAGCCCGATGATGAAAGGAGTAATTTATAAACTTGAACGCTACTTTTGCTTTAAAAGTTAAGATAATGTCTCAGGTTTTTCCTCTAAACACTCCTTTATTCTAATCTCATTCAAAAGCCCCGTTCAAGAGCTTTCCAACGACACCTCACATGCCATTTTCTAACTCCCGGTCGCCAAGTTGCGAATCAGGGGTAGAACCGTCTTTTACCGCCCAAGGGTAAAACGGTCTTTTTATATTTTTCAGAATACTAAAGTTCCTCCGAAAAATTAAAATAGACAGGATGTCGTCAGCTGCCCTTGATTAAAACCCAGGGCCGCTAGCGGCACTGACTCAGCCCCCAAGCCCGACTCTTTTTTCAAGCCCAATTCAAAAATTTGGCTCTCTTCAGCCCTCCATCCTTACTTCCCCACGCGTATAAATATGACCCTCCTCCCTCAGTTCAAAACAAACAGTCTACAGTTGACAACCTCTATTCTCAGAAGTATAAACACTGAGCTTCTCCCTCTTTCTTCCAAATTTATTCTTGAGATCTTGTCTTTTACTATTCTTGTCAAATATAGCCTACAGTTCAGGTACAAACTCCCGAGGGCTCAAATTAATTTAATTTCCTAATTGTTTATTTTTTATTAGTCATAATGTAGATATTATGCTCGAATAACGTTTTTATTGTTTTCTAAATATTGTCCTTCCAAGCATGTCTAGTCGTTGTAATGCTCAACTTGTCAATTAAAATGCATGTCTAAACAAGGGTTAATATAAATGTTGTGATGCTTGTGGTGAACCAATTAATAGTCTAAGTCTAGGTTGTTAATCCGGTTTTGCATGGGAATTATGTCTCCAAATTATTAAGCAAACTTGAGTTAGTAGAGGCCGTCATAATACGGGCGAGTTAGGTGCCTAACACCTTCCCACCTTGTACCTTCGTCCCCGAACCCTTTATTCTTGGGTACTCATATGTTCTATATGAGCGGGAGTCTTTCTAAAAACATGACCAGTTCACTTATCGCGCTATTGGGGTGTTCCTTCGGATTGTCCCTTCGGTTTGTCCATTCGATAAAACGCCGATAGCAGATTTGTGACCTCTTTCATAGTTTTTATTCAGTTCAAGTGTTTACAAAATCCTTTCTAACTCGATGGTCCCTTGAACTTATCTAACACCCCCAACCTACAAATTCTCTATAAGCACGCACTCCGTGGCCTTAGAAATCCTGGGTCCTTACAAAGTGGTTTGTGGAGAATTATATGACCGCCCTTGCGAATAAGTGTGATACCCCAATATTTTCTATAATTATTATATTGATTTATAAATAGTTTCGGAGATTAATCGCAATTATATTCAAGGATTCGATTTATTCAATTAAAGCCATAATAATATTAATTTTTATTATGGGATTTTCATAATTGCATTTATTAATTTGAGGAGTTTAATTAAAATGTTTTAAATATGAATAAGAATTATTCATATTGTTTTAATTAGTTTTAGTTAGCAATTTAAATCAGAAAATTATAAATAAATTCCTAAACCTAGTAGTAATTGACTTGGGTTGACTGAGGGCCAACATAAGGAAATAGTGGACGGAATTAATCAGTTTACGCAATTGATCAAACCCTTACAAGCATTTTCTCTCTTCTCTCAAACTCATGGCTTCCCTCTCTCTCCTCACCCGGCTCTCTCCTCTCTCTCTCTGCACCGTCGGCCACCTCCTTCTCTCGCCGGAATCAGCCATAGCCACCGGTGGTAAGCTCTCCTCTTCTCCTTCTCTCTTTCTCTTTCTTTTTCTCTCTTCTCTCCCCGCAGATCTCCCTTCGTGTGCCCCCTCGCGCGCCCTCTTGGTCGTCGGACCACCGCCGGACCATCGGGACGACGCCCAGGTGGTGACCGACGTGTGGCCAGCCGTCCCCCACCCCCACTCTCTCTTTCTTTCCTTCTCTCTCTCGCGTTCTCTCCTTCGCACTCTCATTCGCTCTCTTTTTCTCTCCTCTTCGCCGGACCTCCGGCGACCACCACCACCAACCATGGTGGTAAGTGGGTGGTGGTGGTGGTAGTGGTGATGGGTCACGTTGTGGGTCCCATGCATGGGTACCCGTGCCCTAGACCTAGTTTTGAAGTTAGGGTTTCATTTTTATATTTTTCGTAATTATTAATTCGATTTTCAGTATTTTCGATTTAATATTTTTATTCTTTTGTACTCATTCGGAATCGGAATTAAGATTTTCAAAAGCCTAGATTGGTTGAAATAAATCAACGCATTTTAAAAAATTATCAGAATAATATTTTGTTACTGTTTGGATTTTCGTACTTAATTAATACTGATTCGATAATTGTTTTTAATTAGGACCTAACGAGCAAGCGTGATACTCGTCGATCGTTAGAGCACACTTACTATTTGGTAGCGTTGTAGTGGTAAGCGCTCATGCCTACCTTCTTCCAAAGCCTAACGAGCAAGCGTAAACTATTTTGATGTGTTATGTGCTAATTGGGAATTTGTTGTGAATTTAATATGCAAAGCATGATTAAAATATATCGTCGTTAATATGAGATTTATTAAGCATGTTTACTACTATAATTATGAATTATAATGAGCATGTCGATGTTATCATGTTTTGAGAATTAATTAGTCCATATGATGAGTATTGGAAAATTGTCGAATGGTGAATTATTAGTATTATTATGCTATTAAATGATTGCTAATTGGTATGGGTATCATTGAGTGCTAATGAGAACTTATATATTACCGTTGAATGTCTTGGATGATTTGTGAATTTTTGGATATCATATTACCCTACCGAAGTGCTGCCGAAATTGTGCTAGACATTTCTTGTCATCTTTATTGAATTATCCTCGTTATTTAATTAAAGCACGTTTAATTCTCATCGTATTGAATTACCATTATCGTCGTTATTTACTATTCATTTTCAAGAGCATGGAATGAATTAGTAAGTCGTGGTCTCGTAATACCACTATGTCAACCAATGCAAATTATGTGAATTGAATTGAATGAGAGTAAGACTACTAATGGATCCCTAGGAGTAGTCGAGCAATTGGGATTAGACCTAATGGTGTAGTTCAAGGGATGACTGATACCCAAGTTACTTATGGACACATCACAGTGTGTCTGAGATGGATCATTCCCCATTTATTAAGTCCTATAGGCTCGTTTAATTGTACTAGAGGTAGTGTGCACTCTAAAGTCATTAAGTCCATGGCATGATTGTATCTTCGATGAACAGTATGGGTAATCGCTGTTCTATTCTCTCTCTTACATCTCTCTAATCAAGACGGATTGTCTATATCGTATTTTGTATGATCATTATACAAGAATTGTATATAAAAGAACGTCGTTATGCGTATGCTTGATTATATGCTTATGTGCGTATGCAAATGAATTTCAATGATTCTTCTAAAACCTCAGGTAAGGTTTGCAGTATATTTTTCCTGGGTACGGATGACGTTTATTCAGTTTATCTGATTTTTGTTTCTCTTTTGTTCTTTTCTTTTCTTCTGTATTTTGTTTCCGTCACGGAAATCAAAGTGCAGGTTTAGTTGATTGAGGACGTACAACTTGGAAGTAGAGTTGGCGTCGGTTTTTAGAACTCTCTTTAGTTTAGTTTAGATAGTTGGGATTTTATTTGATTTAGCCCTTTGAAGGCAATTTGTAATAAATTGGTTTAATGGTTTTTAACTCACTATATAGACAACTCTAATATTAATTGTTTAGTTTGTTTAGTTTCCTTAGTAAGCTCATTTTGATGCCGAGTTTTTCTTTCTGCTTAGCATTTACTCCTTAGTGATAAATGTTGCAGTAATTACCCTCGGGTTTGGGACGGTTCAGCAGTACCGAGTCATGGATAATGACGTTGATAGTTCCCAGGAAATCGTTGTGAATTCGGGGGTGTTATAAATGGTATCAGAGCCCTAGTTTTAAAAAGATTGCTTAAGTTTAATTAATGAATTAATAAAGATTAGTTTCGTTTTGGGAAAAATAAAATATAATTAAAGCTGTTGAGTGTATTAGTCCTAGAAGATAGGAATTATTTGAAATCACTTTGCTTGTGATTTATAAAGTTCTTATTGTTTGATTGTCTACTTGTAGATGGTAAGGACAAGAATAACTAAGAGGAAGTCGACTGCACACCAGAGGGCACGCGCCCTAGCTCATCGTGCACAACCCTTGGAGTATGTAGATTCATCGGACAGCGAGTCATCAGGAAACAACGTGAACGTGCACCACGAGGCCGCGCAAGACCGCGCAAGACCGCGCCGCGCACGAGGAGATCGCATGCGACGAGGCCGCACGCCTCTTGCATGCCCCGCATGCTGCGCCTCCACTCGTCTTGCACGTTGCACGTGACGATCATGACGAAGACGAGGATCCCTCCGAATCCGATCCTGAGTATACCCCAGCGGAACAGAACGATGGCATGCCGGATTTGGAAGATATTGGTGTCAAGAGCGAAAACAACATTGCACCCACTGCTGCACCTACTATTGCACCTATTCCTGCTGCAAATTGGTCTCCTCCTGTGGAGCCATTCTTCCCTACTGACGCTGATGTTGAGGATATTCGTATCTAGATACGACGTGCTTACACTACGATCGAGCGTTACCAGTACGAGAATCGCATGAGTCTACATGAAGCCTTATGGGTGGAGCTACTGCTAGCTGGTCTGCCTAATATCCATCCTTAGATGGGACTCAAGGAGAAGTACGACGACGTGGTCTCCAAGAGTGGTCATCTACATAAGAAGAAGTACAGTGAAGGGACGAGATGGTCTCTCTACTTTAGATGTGTAGCAAGCGAGTTATGCCTGTCCGAGTTTGAGTGGAAGGTGAATCGTGTGCTAGTGCCTGCGCCGAAGGGTATGTGTGAGTATTGTTGTACCAAGAAACACAAACATGCCGAAGACTTTAGGAAGCGTTCATGCCTCAGAAGTTCAGTGGATATGCTTATCCGTACATGCCCTACAAGGAGGTGAAGCCTAGGAGGAAGGGCGATCATGACGAGTCCCCTAATGCGAAGAAAAATCGTGCGAGTGTCAAATAAAACTAGTAAAGCAAATAGGACTAATTGTTGATTTAATTGTTTTATTTGAGTTTTATTGAACTTTTAGTTATTGTGATGGCCCTGCGTGGTCAAGTTTGATGTTGGTGTAGTTGCATAGGCAATAAATATTTATGATTGCTATTTCTTTGCAATTTGTCTCATTGCGAGACTATTTCATTTGATAATATGATATCGTTGAGAATTTGTTTTATATGATTGTTTTATCACATAATTGCATGGTTGACAAATAGCTTCGTAATGGTATCTCGTATTGCCTAGATATGATGGGAAATCCATGTCGGAGTTATGGCAAAATTTTCATTGAGCATGATCATATCAATTGTGAGCCAAAGGCTAAGCATGCATTGTATGCAATTAAATGTCATTGTTTATTGTCCTACTAAAAAAGTATGGAGCATCGATGTGTGAATTTTGAATGTTATTGCTTATCAATCATGTGAGACCAATGTGTCTACTTTGCTATAGCATATCGAACTATTATGCATGAGAACTGAGAACATTCAAAGCAAGTATGTTGCTTAGACTTATATGCTATTTGCTAAATGTCAAGAGATAGGTTTAAATAACAACCTATATCTCTCAATTAGACCTCAATTTGGGTCGAACGTTCCAACTTTGCTGAAATGGTGATCAACTATTGCTCTTTTATGTCTCAGATTTGTTATAATGGCAACCAACGACCGACTCGCGAGACTAGAAGTAGGTCTTACCAACGTGGTCGAGCATATTACGCGACAACTAGAGCACCAAGAGCAAGATCACAATGCGCAAAATCCTGAAACGTGTAACTTTAAGGATTTTGATGCACTCAAACCTCCAACGTTTGAGGGTGGCTCCGAGCCCAACAAGCTAGAGAATTGGATTATATAGTTCGAGAAGTTGTTTAGGGTGACTAGTCGGCCCAACAACATGAAGGTCAACACCGCTACGTACTACCTGAAGGGTGAAGTGAACAACTGGTGGAGCGATGTGGGAACTGAACTGCTCGCTATTGGGAACTATGGGTGGACCGAATTCAAGGAGTCTATTCGTGAAAGGTTCTATCTGAGAGCTATCCGTCGCCAGAAGCAACTGGAATTGGAGAACATCTATCAAGGGAATCTATCGGTGGCTGAGTACGCAAAAAAGTTCAACGAGCTTGCTGCTTTTGCATCTCACTTGGTGACGACCGAAGCTGAGCGTGTCGAGAGGTTCGAGGATGGCCTAATGTGGGATATTCAGCGTTTTGTTATGGGAAACTTGTTGACGTTCCAAGGATCGTACGAGAAAGCCTTGAACCAAGAGCGTGCTATGGATCGTCGTGATTTGTTGCTCGGAAAGCATAAGCGTGATGAAGGGAATTCTTCCCAGTCGAATGGAGCAGATAAGAGACCAAGGACAAACAACGACAATCACAACAAACAGGGTGGTAGCCAAAACCACAATGGGAACCTGAATCGTGACTCGAAGACTCATAGACCTACGATCTTAGTTGGGAGGAATACGCCTTCTAGTCGCTGCAACAAGACATATCCTGGCAAGAACTGTCGTGGTGACGTGCTTCAATGATACGAGTGCAACAAGCCTGGTCACAAAGCTTCTTAATGCTGGAGTCGTGGAAGGAACGATAATGATCAGAACCGCGATAACAACTACAATCGTGGTGGAAATGGAAATGGGAATCGCGGAAATGGTGTTAAATACCGTGGAAATTGGGGTTACAACAACAACAACCGCAACAATACTGGTGCTGCTGCGAACAATCAAGCACTACTTCCTGCACCTGCCAACCCCGTGAAGATTAACAACAACAACAACAGCAACAATAGAGGGGTGAATGGAAGGGTCTATGTGCTGAACCGCAATGAACCTGAGGCGAACCCGAATGTGATCGCTGGTACTTTTCTCGTTAACTCTCAACATGCTTTTATTTTGTTTGATAGTGGTGCAACACATTCTATTCTTTCTAAGAGCTTTGCATCTAAGATAGGTTTAGAACCAAATTCTATGTATAGTGCAAACATTATGATGCCTGATGGGTCGAATGTTAATTGTAAAGTGTTGTATGAAAAATGTCCGATTTGGATAGCGGGTTCTGATTTGCCTGCGGATTTGATTCTGATGGATTTGAAGGAATTTGACGTAATTTTTGGAATGGATTGGTTAGCCAAGTATAGGGCTAAGATAGAGTTCTTTGAGCAACGTGTGTTGTTGCGTGGACCGAAGGGTAGGAGGATTACCTACAAAGGAGTCGTGGTCAAGCCAAAGTTGAAGGTAATGTTGACCATGAAAGCAAAGGAGTGTATGACTAAAGCTGAAGCGATTTACCTATGTCACGTGGTGGATACAAGTCGAGAAGCTGAAGTGTCGAAACCTATTCCAGTTGTTTCAAAATACACTGACGTGTTTCCAGACGAGATACCCGGAATGCCTCCGCAATGCTTTGTTTACTTTACGATTGACTTAGCTACAGGTTCTGCTCCGATCTCGAAAGCTCCGTATCGTATGGCTCCTTCCGAGTGAAGGAACTGAAGACGCAACTCGAGGAACTACTGGAGAAGGCATACATACGTCCTAGTGTATCGCCTTGGGGTGCTCCTGTTCTGTTTGTGCGTAAGAAGGACGGTAGTATGTGACGGTGTATAGACTACCGCGAGTTGAACAAGATTACGATCAAGAATCGTTATCCACTGCCTCGAATTGATGACCTATTCGACCAACTCCGTGGAGCGACTGTCTTCTCGAAGATCGACTTACGTTCAGGATACCACTAGCTGAGGATCTCTGAGCCTGACATTGCAAAGATTGCGTTTAGGACGAGGTATGGACACTACGAGTTCACGGTGATGCCTTTTGGGATGACGAACGCACCTGCAAAGTTTATGAATTTGATGAAGCGTACATTCCAGCCTTATCTCGATCAGTTTATAGTTGTCTTTATTAACGATATTCTGGTCTACTCGAAGAACCCTGCTGAGCACGAGCAACACATGCGAACCGTTTTGGAGATTCGACGACGACATCAACTTTACGCCAAGTTGTCGAACTGCAAGTTTTGGCTAGAAACTTTTTCTTTCTTAGGACACGTGGTGTCTAAGAGTGGAGTTGTTGTTGACCCGAAAAAAATTAGAGCTGTTATGCACTGGTCCACACTGAAGAGCGTGACCGAGGTTAGAAGTTTTCTTGGGTTAGCTGGTTATTATCGTAGGTTTGGGGAAGGAGTTTCCAAGATAGCACAGCCTATGACAAACTTAATGAAGAAGACGACGAAGTTCGTGTGGTCTGAAAAGTATGAAGCTGCTTTTCAAGAGTTGAAGAAAGGACTTACGAGCGCGCCGATTTTGATTTTGCCATCGGGAACTGAAGGATACAAAGTCTATAGTGACGCGCTAAGCATGACTTTTGCTGTGTTTTGATGCAACATGGAAAGGTAGTGGCTTATGCCTCAAGACAACTGAAGAAGCACGAGGATAACTACCCTACTCACGACTTAGAGCTTGCTGTTATCGTATTTGCTTTGAGGATTTGGCGACACTATCTCAATGGTTCTGCTTTCAAGATGTTTACGGACCACAAGAGTCTCAAGTACATATTCACGCAAAAGGATTTGAATATGCGACAAAGAAGATGGCTAGAGTTATTGACGGAGTACGAAATCGACATCCAGTATCACGAAGGGAAGCTAACGTGGTAGTTGACGCTTTGAGTAGAAAGACTCGTCATACGTTGAACACTGCTTTAGTACTTCCAAAGGAGATCATTCGTGACTTACAAAGTCTAGACGTGGAGATTGTGCTGAAAGGTGACGTTCAATGTACCATAGCGCATATGTCAGTTCGACCAACCTTACTCGATGAGATCAAAGGGAAACAGAATTCAGATGAGGATCTTCAACGGATTCTACACCACAAGAACGAGGGTAGATCCGAGGACTTTTCTACTGGTCAAGACAGTGTGTTGAGATTTCGTGATCGTGTCTTTGTGCCGAATGACCCGGATATCAAGAGTCAGATTCTGGGTAAAGCTCACAATATGCTTTATACTGTGCATCCTGGTGGAGACAAGCTTTACAAAGATCTTTGCCAAATGTTTTGGTGGAAGGGAATGAACAAGATGTCGCTAAGTTCGTGGCTAAGTGCCTGACGTGCCAGAAGGTCAAGATCGAACACAAGAGACCTGGTGGAATGATTCAATCACTTGAAGGTCCTACTTGGAAATGGAATTCCATTTCAATCGACTTTGTCATGGGTTTACCATTGACACAGAAGAAGAACAACGCCATTTGGGTAGTTGTGGATCGTTTGACAAAGTTTGCGAGATTCATCCCAATGAATGACACTTAGGAAATGGAAAAACTAGCGAATTTTTACGTTAAGGAAGTCACGAGACTTCATGGTGTTCCAGAAGATATCGTTTCAAATAGAGACTCAAGATTCCTCTCTCATTTTTGGCATAAATTTCAAGAGGCTTTTGGAAGCAAGTTGAAGTTCAGTACTGCTTTTCATGACTCCCAGTTGAAGCGATACGTACATGATCCAACCCATGTCGTTCAATCTGAAGCAATCGATCTCAACGAGAGTCTGACTTATGAAGAGCGTCCTATCAAGATAGTGGATCGCAAAGAGCGCTCAACTCGAAAAAAGACTGTTCCAATTGTCAAAGTCGTTTGGTCTCGACAAGGTCAAGAGGAAGCAACATGGGAAGATGAATCCATGATGCGCGAGAAGTATCCGGACCTCTTCCTAGAAGGTACTAGTCCCACTTGAGTTTCGGGACGAAACTCCTTTTAAGGAGGGTAGAATGTCACGCCTCAAAATTTCGTCTTTTTGCATGTTTTGTTTTTCACTTCGCATGAATTGCATGTTCAAGCATTGCATGTTGCATTGCTAATCAACTTGAAATCCTGATCGTACTTGCTCATCTTGCATATGTTAGTGTCCTAGAAATTGTTTTATACCTTCGTATGGGTAAACCCGTTTTGTTTTTGGAAGTGATTACTTCACGTCTCAAGTTTCGGGACGAAACTTCTTTTAAGGAGGGTAGAATGTGATACCCCAATATTTTCTATAATTATTATATTGATTTATAAATAGTTTTGGAGATTAAATCGTAATTATATTCAAGGATTCCATTTATTAAATTAAAGCCATAATAATATTAATTATTATTATGGGACTTTCATAAATTGCATTTATTAGTTTTGAGGAGTTTAATTAAAATGTTTTATATATGAATAAGAATTATTCATATTGTTTTAATTAGTTTTAATTAGCTATTTAAATCAGAAAATTATCAAATAAACTCCTAAACCTAGTAGTATTTAACTTGGGTTGACTGATGGCCTATATAAGGAAAAAGTGGAGGCAATTAATCAATTTACACAACTGATCAAACCCTCATAAGCATTCTCTCTGTTCTCTCAAACTCACGGCCTCCCCTCTCTCTCCTCACCCGACTCTCTCCTCTCTCTCTCTCCACCGCCGGCCACCTCCTTCTCTTGTCAAAATCAGCCATAGCCACCGGTGTTAAGCTCTCCTCTTCTCCCTCTCTCTTTCTCTTTCTTTTTCTCTCTTTCTCTCCCCGAGGGTCTCCCTTTCGCGCGCCCTCCTGGTCGCCGGACCACCGCCGGACCACCAAGTCGACGCCCAGGTGGTGACTGGCGGGTGGCCAGCCGTCCCCCGCCCCCGCTCTCTCTTTCTTTCCTTCTCTCTCTCTCGTTCTCTCCTTCGCACTCTCTTTCGCTATCTTTATCTCTCCTCTTCGTCGGACCTCCGGCGACCACCACCACCAACCATGGTGGTCAGTGGGTGGTGGTGGTGATGGGTCATGTTATGGGTCCCATGCATGGGTACCCGTGACCTAGAACTAATTTTGAAGTTAGGGTTTCGTTTTTATATTTTTCGTAATTATTAATTCGACTTTCAGTATTTTCGATTTAGTGTTTTTTTATTTTTTTGCATTCGGAATCGGAATTCGGATTTTCAAAAGCCTAGATTGGTTGAAATATATCAAGGCATTTAATAAAATTATCAGACTAATATTTCGTTATTGTTTGAATTTTCGTATTTAATTAATACTTATTCGGTAAATGTTTTCAATTAAGACCTAACGAGCAAGCGTGATAATCATCGATCGTTAGAGTGTACTTACTGTTTGGTAGCGTTGTAGTGGTAAGCGCTCATGCCTACCTTCTTCCAACGCCCCATCAAAACTATTTTGATGTGTTATGAGCTAATTGGGAATTTGTTGTGAATTTAATATGCAAAGCATGATTAAATTATATCGTCGTTAATATGAAATTTATTAAGCATGTTTACTGCTGTAATTATGAATTATAGTGAGCATGTCGATGTTATCATATTTTGAGAATTAATTAGTCCATATGATGAGTATTGAACCATTGTTGAATGGTGAATTATTTGTAATATTATGCCATTAAATGATTGCTAATTGGTATGGGTATTATTGAGTGCTAATGAGCACCTATATATTATCGTTGAATGTCGTGAATGATTTGTGAATTTTTGGATATCATATTACCTTACCGAAGAGCTGCCGAAATTGTGCTAGACATTTCTTGTCATCTTTATTGAATTATCGTTGTTATTGAATTAAAGCATGTTTAATTCTCATCAGATTGAATTATCATTATCGTCGTTATTTACTATTCATTGTCAAGAGCATGGAATGAATTAGTAAGTCGTGGTCTCGTAGTACCACTATGTCAGCCAATGTAAATTATGTGAATTGAATTAAATGAGAGTAAGACTCCTAATGGATCCCTAGGAGTAGTCGAGCAATCGCGATTACACTTAATGGTTTAGTTCAAGGGATGAGTGATTCCCAAGTTACTTATGGACTCCTCACAGTATGTCTGGGATGGATCATTCCCTATTTATTAAGTCCTCTAAGCTCGTTTAATTGTACTAGAGGTAGTGTGCACACTAGAGTCATTAAGTCCATGGCGTGATTGTATCTTCGATGAACAGTATGAGTAATCGTTGTTCTATGCGCTCTCTTACATCTCTCTAATCAAGACGGAATGTCTATGTCGTATTTTGTATGATCACTATATAAGAATTGTATATAAAAGAATGTCGTTATGCGTATGCTTGATTATATGCTTATGTGCGTATGTAAATGAATTTCAATGATTCTTCGAAAACCTCAGGTAAGGGTTGCGAAATGTTTTTACTGGGTGCGGATGACGTTTATTCTGTGTATCTGATTTTTGTTTCTCTTTTGTTCTTTTCTTTTCTTCTGTATTTTGTTTCCATCACGGAAATCAAAGTGCAGGTTTAGTTGATTGAGGACGTACAACTTGGAGGTAGAGTTGGCGTCGATTTTTAGAACTCTCTTTAGTTTAGTTTAGATCGTTGGGATTTTATCGTATTTAGCCCTTTGAAGGCAAGTTGTAATAAATTGGTTTAATGACTTTTAGCTCACTATATAGACAACCCTGATATTAACTGTTTAGTTTGTTTAGTTTTCTTAGTAAGCTCCTTTTGATGCCTAGTCTTTCTTTCTGCTTAGCATTTACTCCTTAGTGATAAATGTTGCAGTAACTACCCTCGGGTTTGGAATGATTCAGCGTTGTCGGGTCATGGATAATGACGTCGATAGTTCACAGGAAATCGTTGTAAATTCGGGGGTGTTACAATAAGATATATGCCGAAGAAGATGCAGACGGTGATTGCCTTCATGGATCAATTCCGACCAGATTTAATCTTGGAATGGAGAAGACATTCTAGAAGGTTTCCACTGATAATATATTTCGCAAAGTGCAAGATGAGATGGAGGCAATGTTCTATTTAGATGTAGAAATTGTTTGTAGTGTTGGTGATGTTATTGTGTACAAAGTGGTAGAGGTGAAGGAAAATAAGAATAAGACAACTACCACACAGGAGTTTAAAGTTACATCTGATTGTGTATGCAAAATGTGGGTTTGGAAAGACCTTATGTGTATGCATGGTATGAAAGTGTTACAGAAGTGACATGTTGTTTTGTTTTAGAAAATGTACATATCACATCGTTGGTGTAGGGAGTTGATAAGCCTCATAGCAAGGTGAGGTTGATAGGAGTTGGTGGGAAGTGGAAAGATGAGAGGGATAGACAATGTAGATTAGAGATGGAGTTTTATAGTGTTGCTGATCATGCAGTGGAGACAGAAGAGAAGACAGAATGTTTGGAAGGTGTTTTGAAGGAAGTTGGTATTATACTATAGGATGGTACATGGCTTGTAAAATCAAGTGAGAGCAATGAAGAAGTTGAAGAAAGTGAAGGCAAACAGTGTGAAGATCCATTGGTGGTGAAAACGAAGGGTAGACCTGGTGGTAGGTTGAAGACTTTCAAAGAATTAATGTTGATGAGACTTTCTAAGTCATCAGGTGGCAGAGGGAGAGGGAGAGATGGTCGGGGGAGGGAGAGGTGGGGGAGGGGAAGAAGAAGCCCCAACGACACCAACTCCTAGAAGGAAGCGTAGACGTCATCTTGAATATGATGAAAGCCCATCAACTATGGTAAAATTCTGAAATTTTGATAAAATTGTAAGTAATTATAAATAAATAAATATTGATAGTCTTTATGTTTGTATTTTGGATAGGATGTTATTGAAGGTAGTTTAATGAGCCCAAGAATACCTCCGCCTTGTCTAAGTACACCACCTAATACATCATTGGAGGGTAGCAATTCAAATTATGAGGTGAATTGTGTACTATATTGTGTGCTAGTTTGGGTGGGTTTGTTTGAATAGATGCAGAGATTTAGGATGTTTATAACAATTTTATAAATATAATGTAGGATCCATACGAGTATGGAAGCAATGAGCGTCAAGGTTGGGTTTTTTCATCTGCTCCATTTAATGCATCTGGAATGATGCCTTATATGCATATGGTAAAATGCTAAATTAATGAAGAAATATATGATAGTTTTAGGTTATGTATGGAGTATGGTAAATTGATAAAGTAACTTGCAGGGAATGATGCCACAACCAATTGTGAATGGGCAAATGACAAGTTTGTTGCAGAATATGGTATCACAAGAGCGGCGTGGTGCTTGATAGCAAGTAAGTAATGTGTTAGTCAGTTTTGTTAAGTTATTCAGAGTGTGTATTTGTTAATTAATTTTCTGTTAGTTGTGCATTGTGGTTAATATACTGTTGGTTGTGTAGAATTAGGAATGTTGGGTTTAATGTGAATGGATTGATGGTGGGCTTGTATGTTAGTTGGGCTTAGTGTGAAAGGATTGACGGTGGGCTTGTATGTTAGTTGGGCTTTATGTGAATGGAATGTTGGTGGGCTTGTATGTTTGTTGGGTTGGGGGAGAACGGATTGTGGACCTTGTTATGGTTGGTGGGTTGGGTAGGTTCGACTGTAGTAAACAATGAAAGTTTTTGTAGTAAAATGGGTTCTTGGGAAGTAAATGGAATGATGGTGGGCTGTATGTTTGTGGGGCAGGCCTAATTTGTATGTTTGTTGGGTGGGCTGGTGAGAATGAAATCGTCGTGTTTATGGGTTGATGGAATGTTGGGTGAATTGCTACCTTTCATATGCTTGAGTATAATTAGGAATGTTGCGTATATTTGATGGGCTGGGTTAGAATGGATAAGGGAGGTCATTATTATTGGTGGGCTGGGGAGGTTGCAGTGTAGTAAGAAGGGTAGGTCTTTGCAGTAAAAAGCATTGATGAGGGTAGACTGTAAAAGGTGATAATACCTAAGTTTGACTTCAATTTAATTCATCAGTTTCTTTTGGAAAAGGAACTTTGTCCGGTGTTACCAAGGGCCATTGATATGACCTATCACTGTAAAGAATCTGAATTCATGAATTAAATCCAAAAATAAATTGCATGTAGCTAAAGTTTGTCTATAAAGAGGAGGTTTAGATGGTTTTCATACCGTAAAAAGGTTAGGAGTGACTCATACTTCTTGCATAGTTAGAACTCTATCTATCTATCTCTGGTAAGTAGTTTACAAGTATGACAGTTATTTTATTTATATATTTCAAAGTTTAAATTAGTTCTCATATTATCTGTTTTAAATTTAGATTAAGAAAATGAGGATTTTTGAAGCATGAATTCTAGACGGATTCCCAGATTCATAAGGTTTTGTAATGAGTCTGATTTCATGCAACAACTGGTATGAATCCACCCAATTTGTTAAAATTATATATGTAAGATATATTTAGATACAAAAAAAGTTTTATTTTGTTATAGGAAATCCCAGTTTTTTCTTAGTGAACCATGACATCCCAAATGAATGCATTTTAAGAGGCTCAAGTGTGAAGATCTGTAGTGTGAAGATTGTAAGAGATGCGCGTCGTGCCTATTTTAAGGAAGAATGAGAAGTGTTTCTCAGGGAGCATCAGATAGTGCTTGATTATTTGTGTATGTTTAGTTTGGTTGGTGGTGACACATTTGATGTTTTGATTTGTGAGGCTAACCTGTCCCATAGTGAAATACAAGAATATTGTGGCTCTATTGAGAATATTGAATATCAAGTTGCAAGATTAGGTGGCAGTGATGACGAAGAATGAAGTGGGAAGAATGGGGTTTGTTTGTAGAACATTAAGAACTTTTTATTTGCTGTTATGTTGAACAATATCTATTGGTGAACATTTAATTGAACAAGTTGTAATCTGTGTTGGACTTTGAATTTGAAATGCACTAATTGACTGTTTGTGATAAATTATTTGTATTATACTGGTTTTGATTATTAATTTTTGTATGCTTATAAGAAAATGTTAAGGTACGTGAATAGCATTTGGAAGGTAAAGTTGTAAATAATTTTATTTATTTGATTTATTTGATTTATTTGTTGTGTATTGAACATTGAAAATGAGATTTTTATTTTGCAGGGTTTTAATGGTGATTTCATCTTCATCTGATTACAGAGTTTATGATGTATGTTGAAATTAAATATGTAAAGGAAAACCCTTATATTAAATTGAATTAATGTTGTTTATTTATTTAATGTGACCTTTTGTTTTTGTTTCAGGTATTCTGGAATGATGCAAATTTGTGAAGAAAACGTGATGATTGATTGTAAAGTAAATGTGAAGATTATTTGTAAAAAGACTGTCAAGATTTTATTTATTATGTTTTTAAAGAATTTATGTTATTACGTTTGTAAAGATTTTATTTTCGTGTTAATACGTTAAAGACTTTATTACTATTATAAGTGCGCTTACTGCAAAACATGAGTAGGATTAATTAAGGTTAAAACATTTGCTTACTAAAAGGACACAGATGTTTACTATATCACCATGTTCAGATTACATAGAAATATTTTACATTACATTGAAACATAGAAATACTATATATAGAACTAGACGACTGTAGAAAAAACACCCAATCCTTACAGATTAAGGGTTCCTAAAGAGATAGACTTCATGGATTATAGAGAAGCCTATGCCAATAGATCATACAAACAACTAGCCAAAAGCATAAATAATTCCTAGCCAACTAACTGATATGATCATAGAAACTGCTGTACATCATCATGAATCGTTCCCCTGCCATTAAAAAAATAGTTTCGTGATTAGTAACAATAGGAAAGGTAAGAAATGACTTAGGAGAGATAGTAGAATGAATTCCTGGATAACTTCATGCACATTCTTTAAACCAACTCTAACTGCATCGAACTTCACCTTATTATTGATCCAGATGATAACGACCCCTCCCGCAAAGCCCTCGTGTTCCAACAGGAACCAACCAGAGAACGTACCAAGTTTCCTAATTATAATGTTGGTGTGCTCTCTACCTAATCTTATTTCTGTTAGAATGAGAACATCGTGTTCATGTTCATATAACAACTCCATGATTTGAGAGAGAAATTGGTGACGACCAATGCCCCTTACATTCCACACCATAATCTTCGAATATAAAGCCAAATTAGTTATGTTGTGGATGTGGTTATATCATCCAATAGTTTCAGGAAAACATGAACCAACAAACATTCCTTGGTAGAAATATACCAGAATCTACGAAGCACTTCTATGTTGACATTATAATAGCGCCTACTGACTTCTACTCCATCATCCCATTTTATCCTTATATGAATTTGTTTTTCAGACCTTTCGACTCTCAACAATTGAGCACTGAATGAGTAACTGACAAACTTCAATTCAACAGGCTGATATCCTAACATGCAACAAGTTGTTATCTAAGGGGTTGGCAAACAAGGATTGAGTAGGCTTTGCAATTGAGATGGGATCCCAAAATCACTTGCAGTTGATCTTGGCAAACAAGTGATCTTTTAACAGAATTGACAAAGTCAGTCGTAGCATCAAAAAGGTCACCAAGGTTTGGAATATGGGCAGGGAGAATAGAACAATCTGACATGACCATCGTCATAGTCATGTCCATTTGGTCGGCTTTTTTGGGATTCATAATCAAAGTCTTAAGTTTTTTAACAAAAACAGAATATCTCCCTCCACCATCCCGTTGTATGAAGTATTTTTTTAGCATAAGAAACATAGGGGGGAAGATCATTTGGTGGAGGCTGCCAAAAAAGATAGAATTCAACTCCTGTAAACAGGGGCACGTTTGTGGCACAGTCAGAGTTGATGGGGTTGAATTGGAAGAGTGGCCATGCATATATGTTTCTTGTGTATGGGAATGGGTTGAACTTTCACAATCCATAATATGGGGTAAAGAAAATAATGAGCATCGAAAATATGAATGGAAAATGGTCAAGCATTAGGCTACATTTATAGGCGTTTTGGATGGATTAAGGAATTAAAAAAAATTCTAAAAATTATTAGGATAATATCGAAAACTTGGAATAAATAACTAAAATTACATGCCACTGATCTTATTGCTACCCATCATAGTTAACTACCCTTGGATAATTAATATTTCTAACAAAACATAACAATTATGCATGAATTACAAATTAATAATTGTAACGAAATATAACAATTATGCATGAAAGACAAGTGCCATTATAAAGAATTAACCATAACAATTTAAGCAGGATAATAATAGGAATAAATCCCCAATAACCATACAATTATCACTTCAGTACGCAAAATTAAAAAGCAATTTTAATGCTCAGAAAAAAATTAAAAATTACATTTTAGTAATGACCCAAGCCACAATAGCAATTGCAAAGCAGTTAAGTGGGAGAGCTACCAATTTTGCAGACCAATCACTCCTTTTAACTGTTGTAGCGTCCATTTCATTTTTAAGGATTGCAATTTGGCCTTGCGAATCCAATTTCTTCATTTTATTTCTCGCAACTTTGGCCTCCAACCTGGAGATTTCATGACTTTGGGTTGCAATTTGCTGAGCATTCGAGTTAGGGAAAAGTTCAACATATTTTGCTACAATTGCGGTCTTCAAATCGTCCACCAAAACTAACAAGTTACAATTGTCGTTCTGCATGGAGAAGAATTTGTAAACATTTCAAAGAATTGAGGAAAAACATAAACTTTACTTGTGAAATCAGAAATTGTACCCTCCACGATGAACATCCATAGAAGTTTCTTCCATGGTTTTCGGTTATCTTCTTCACTATCCGAAAAATAGCTGGAATATCGTGACCGCAAAGAAGGGTGTCATGGTTCCCTAATCGTATCACTTGTGAGCTTTTTTGAGTCCCAGAAGAAGAGGGTAGGTTGGAGGATGAATGAGACATGGGTGTAGTCGGCAGAGGAGTAGCGTTGGACATGGTAGGTGGTGTATGATAGACGGCGATGGGTTTTGAGAGAGAAAGAGTTAGAGGAGGCAATGAGTTATGTTTTTATACGCAACTAATTAGGCAGGCATTAGGCATTTGTATGCCCCTCCCAAAACGGAAATTAAGTGTTTATTATATACAAATTTATAAGTTAAGGGTTTTATAATAGAGGATTAGCAAATGATTATGAAGGTTGATTGGTGATTAAGATATGATTATGGATGTGGTCAGACAGAAAGTTAGTTATGATTATATACAAAAAAAAATTAAAATGGATTAGGATATGATTATGAGAATGTGTCTGATTGTGGTCCAGGAGTGGTTGAGATGTGTCTATTGGAAGGGGTCGTTACATATGATAATAGAGTGATTAGCATATTATAAGCAAATGGGCATTATGATGTCCTAGAAGTCTTAAATATGATTCAATTACTCACAGTGATTGCCAATTTAGAATGATCATGTGTCTAATTGTGGTCGGGGGTGATCGAGACGTCTATTAAAAGTGGTCGTTACATATGAAAATAGAGTGATTAGCATATGATAATCAAATGGGCATTCTGATGTCATATAAGTCTTTAAATATGATTCAATTACTCATATGGAATGTTGATTTAGAATGATCATGTGTCTAATTGGGGTTCGGGGGTGGTCGAGACATCTATTAAAAGGGGTCGTTACATATGATAATAGAGTGATTAGCATATAATAATCAAATGGGCATTCCGATGTCATAGAAGTCTTAAAATATCATTCAACTAATCATATTGAATGCCTACTTAGAATGATCATGTGTCTAATTGTGCTCCGGGGGTGGTCGAGACGTCTATTAAAAGGGGTCGTTACATATGATAATAGAGTGATTAGCATATGATAATCAAATGGGCATTCTAATGTCATAGATGTCTTAAAATATGATTCAATTACTCATCTTGAATACCGATTTAGAATGATATGTGTCTAATTGTGGTCCGGGGGTGGTCAAGACGTCTATTAAAAGGGGTCGTTACATATAGGGGTGGCAAAATGGTCATGTCGTGTCATGTTCGTGTCGAAGATAAACGTGTTAGAAACCTCCTAACTCTAACCCAACCCATTTATTAAACAGGTTGGAATTTTCAACATTAACCCAACCTTTTTAATAATCGTGTCATAGTCGTGTCGACTTGTTTAACCTGTTCGACCAATTTAACTAATGTTTTCTTTGAAAATTTGAAAAAACTACTTGTATAAATAAATGATAAAATTCTAGGAAAAAAAAAATTCAAAATGGATCCATTTAAACTTCACTAGTAAATATATTTAAAGTAAGGTAAATTATATATTTTCACTTCAAATTTAATAGTAATATTGGTTTAATCGTGTTAGAGCATGTCAGTTTCGTATTTTAAATCTCAACCTAAACCTAACCCATTTAATTAAGCGTGGTAGTCGTGTTCGACCAAATTAACTACACGTGTCGGAAACCCTTGACACTAACCTGCTAATTTCGTGTCCGGTTCGTGTTGTGTCAGCTTTTGCCAGCCCTAGTTACATATGATATTAGAGTGATTAGTATATGATAATCAAATGGGCATTCTGATGTCATAGAAGTCTTAAAATATGATTGAATTACTCATCTTGAATGCTGATGTAGAATGATCATATGTCTAATTGTGGTTCGGGGGTGGTCGTGACGTCTATTGAAAGAGGTCGTACATGATATGATAATAGAGTGATTAGCATATGATAATCAAATGGGCATTCCAATGTCGTAGAAGTCTTAAAATATGATTCAATTACTCATATTGAATGCCGACTTAGAATGATCATGTGTCTAATTGTGGTCCGGGGGTGGTCAAGACGTCTATTGAAAGGGGGTCGTTACATGTGATAATAGAATTATTAGCATATGATAAGCAAATCGGCATTCCAATGTCATGGATGTCATAAACTACGATTCAATTACTCATTTTGATTGCCAATTAAGAATGATCATGTGTCTCATTGTGGTTCGGGACTGGTCGAGACGTGTCTATTGAAAGAGTCATTACATGTGATAATAGAGTAATAAGCATATGATAACAAAATGGGCATTCCGATGTCATAGAAGTATTAAAATATGATTCAATTACTCATATTGAATGCCGATTTAGAATGATCATGTGTCTAGTTGTGGTCGGGGGGTGGTCGAGACGTCTATTAAAAGGGGTCGCTACATATGATAATAGAGTGATTAGCATATGATAATCAAATTGGCATTCCGATGTCATAGAAGTAGTCTTAAAATATGATTCAGTTACTCATATTGAATGCCGATTTAGAATGATCATGTGTCTAATTGTTGTTCGGGGGTGGCCGAGACGTCTATTGAAAAGGGTCGTTACATGTGATAATACGAGTGATTAGCATATGATAAGCAAATCAGCATTCCGATGACATAGAAGTCTTAAAATACGATTCAATTACTCATATTGATTGTCAATTGAGTATGATCATGTGTCTAATTATAGTCCGTGAGTGGTCGAGACGTGTTTATTGAAAGGGGTCATTACATGTGATAATAGATTGATTACCATATGATAATCTAATCGGCCTTCCGATTTCATAGAAGTCTTAAAATATGATTCAATTACTCATATTGATTGCCAATTTTGAATGATCATGTGTCTAATTGGTCCGGGGATCGTCCAGACGTGTCTATTGAAAGGGGTCATTACATGTGATAATAGAGTGATTAGCATACGATAATCAAATCGAGATTTCGTTCTCATACAATGTCCCTACGTGTGCTACGGGAATGATCGTTAGATATCACAATATACTAAATTGCATAATTATATCCTTCCCATAAAATATTTGAAACATTGGCATAATTGTTGAAATATTATCATTAAATAATAATTACAAAAAATTACATAACTATAGCATATGACATGAAATATTTTTTTTCCATTCACGATTAAATGAACCACAATTAAATGAATTTTTTATTTTATTGAACTAGGATTTTATTTCAAATTATTTCAAAAATCCCTAATTTTGGCCTGTCATTTGGCTGTCCAATTTTCGTTCCCATCACAGTACCACGCCATGTCTACAATAGTAGCTGTTCAAAATGTTAGGCTACAAGTACATGATAGACAATATTGACGTTCACAAGTAAGTATCACTTGACTAGGACAACACAATGCACAATTACTATAAGCTACTTTTACGTTTACTACACAAGTACTCATATGCTTTTGTATTTTTGTACACGGTGTCCTAGGAAAGATACGATATATCTTGTGCATTGACAACCATCTGACGACTCTATATCAATATTACATTGCATTACTACAACCAATTGAAAAACCTACTGCAGATTACAGTTACTGTATACTACAAGTAAGTTGGGTTGTTACTACAATTATATTTTACATCACCTCCTCCTATGCATATTTAATGATGGCACGGAAACCAATATGACATGTTTGCGTATCTGTTGCTGCCCTTCATTAAGAGGGTTCTATCCATTATTTGGAACCGATTTGACGATCATTTAATGTGGTTGGTAAGTTATAAGACATTATCTGGGGCACAATAACAATTACCCAGCATTTCCTCCTATTTTACTGCTATGTTTCACAATTTGCCCATTCGGAAGTTAGTATTTAACTAAGGACTTCACATATTAAATGCTTATGAACATTGAATACAACAAAAACTCATTTATTTGTATTTGTTCTTAAATGGTTTCATCAATGTCCGTCACCAAAGTTCCTGAGTTGGGTTCAAAGACAAAGGTGAAAAGGCCTCGTGCTGGTGAGTTTACCATGATTGTTTTTAGATAATTATGCAAGATGTTCATTTTTGAAATATTTGTTGTACCATTATGTAAAAATATCGGGTGTACATGTTTGATTAGCACTTGAGAATCTAAAATAATAATAATATTTAATATTTAAATTATGCAAGAATGTAAGTCATATGTATGAAAATGTAAACAAAAATTTGCGTTTAACTAAATTAATTACGGTTTGCTATTAATTATGTATGGAAGTTCATATAATATGTCACACTATGCGAAAATGTAATGAAAATTCTATGTTTCTTATGAAATTAAATTTCACTTTAATGAATAATCTTTGCAAATTCATATAATATGTGGTGGAAGTTAATTTCAATTTGTGTTTGATTATGAAAAATAATTATGATATTCTTAATTTATGTTACACTATGTGAAGTGCTTGAAGACTATGAGGATAATGCTCCACCAAGTACTTTGTCTCCACGTGGAATCCAACAATTGGTGAAATACAGCAAAAATCGTCTTCAAAATTTGGAGGATTAGGTGGTTCAACTTTTTAAGTGTCTGCTACATGAAAACACTAAGAAACATATCAATTGGTTGCTTGCTTGAGATGATCCTTTGGTCAGAATGTTTGGCCTATTAGGTAGAGCTAAAGGTGTACACTTTGCTCCTTTGGTTCCATCACCTCCAACAACTGTGCCTCAACTCAAGAAGCAAAGAATTCAGCCTACCAGGAATTCTAGTGGCAAGGGTAAGCTAGAAAATGGTCAATCATCCAAAGTTGGTGGTACTAGCAGGAAGCTTTTTGTTGACTTTGAAGACCTTTCCTCTTCCAAGAGTGTAAGTAGCACTAAATGAAGACACAGATGTTGGGGGGGGGGGGGTTAGTTGTGGACAAACTGATCTAATCTATGTTTAATCAATGGTGTTAATTATTATTCTATCTTTTCCTTTTGAATCCTTTTGTAAAACATACAATACTACGCACTACAATTAAAGTCAACATGTATTTAGTTGGAAATTAATACAACTATTTGTTAGCATCCCTACTTAACTAAATAAAAAAAATACTCAATAACAAAAGATAACTATACCACTTATTCGTAAGGACTTCTCTTCCGATATATAAAGGGTAATCAACTTATATAGACAAAGTTAAAAACAACAAACACTTCCAAACGAAATTACCCCACACATGGATCCCCAAAACGAAAGAAACAATGGTGGCCAACAAAACAACTTCGTCAACGAACTTAACAATGTTCCCATACATAATCCAGACAATGAAGTCGTCCCCAACATAGGTAACAATGGTCTTTTATTAATTTTTGACATCGCTTAATATATACTCATTTTAGATGTTGAATGCCTTTGTAGATTTCCTCAATCAACAATATTAAGAAGATGAGAAGTACTACAGAGAAATCAAGGAGGAGGTGGCTATCCTCATAGAACGTTTGTCTAACAAGTTGACCCCAATTCTTCTTGATGATCTTTGGTCGAGTGAGAGGCATATACTTCGAACCCAGAACCCAGCTCTAACAAAAATGAAGCAGATATTCAATTCACATCTAGAGAAAAAGGCATACGAGGATAATTGGGAGACAATACTTTGATGAGGAGAATTATGAAAAAAGAATGAGAAAGGAGGAACTGCAGGGCTTATCTAACAGCCCTGTCAGTTCTTATTAGTTAGTTAATTTATGGTTGTGCTATGGGGGTGGAGTAATATTTTCTTCATGTTTACTAAGTTTACTATTAGTAATGTTTACAAGTGTTTTCTAAGTTTATTAGTCATGTGTGAACCTTCTTTTACTAGTCACCACAATGTTCTTAATTTTGGCCTCAAATCATTTTTCCCCTTCCCCATAAGCATCAATGAATATTCCTACTACCAGGATAATTTATATCAAGAAACATATACATAAAACTAACTAACAACCAACAAGCTTTCTCATTCATGATATTATCAAACAATACCTAATTTAGTTCAACTAAATACAAATAATTACTAACTAAACCAAACTAATAAAAGACTATTACTAAACCAACCAAATACATAAAATTACTAATAAACCAACCAAATTACTTCAGTCCCAAATGTCCCTCCTTTTTGGCCTCTCAAAATACATCTCCTCCAACTTGACCAATGGAGTGAATTTATTATTTCATGCACCTCTTCATCCTTCAATATCTTTGTACGCCGACCCAAGAACACAGTCACTTCACTCAACAGTTCATCAATGCACTTAGTATAATACGCAATTCTCTCTTCATACCATATGTGAGCCATTGCAATCTGAAAGAAATTTTTTGTAGGGGATATTGAAGTTGTACAACTGAGGAACTGAGTTAGAATATAAGAGGCGAGAACAATATATAGGGCTAAAAACCCTAAAGTTAAATGGTTTAATAGTTGATTACTACACCTAATATACTTGGTTTACATACACCACACACTACTGGCCTCACTCAAAGTCAGGCCCAACTAAGAACCCAACAACACCCACATGAATATATACACCACACACCACAACCCTCACTCACAGTCAGGCCCAATTAACAGCCTAACAACACCCCATGAATACATACACCACAGACCACAGGCCTCACTCACAGTGAGGCCCAACTTAATAACCCAACAACGCCCCATGAATACATACCCCACACACCATAGGCCTCACTCATAGTAGACCCAACTTAATAACCCAACAACACCCCATGAATATATACACCACACACCACAGGCTTCACTCACAGTCAGTTCCAACTTAATAACCCAACAATATCCCATTAATACACCACAGACCATACGCCTCACTCACAGTCAGACACAACTTAATAACCCAACAACATCAATAGCACTACAACCAAATATCACTGTCTCAGGGAAACAAAAGAAATAACCATACTACCACATTTGTAGCAACTTACTACACCTATAATTACTATGACCTACAAAGGTAGCCACATTTGTAGCAACAAGTCATATACTATTTTGAGAATCTAACAAATCATATCTAACTTACTTACCCAAAACTATGGTCTTTATTGACCAGAAACAACACCTACACCATAAGTAAACCAGCCAAAATATGGCCATCAACAGCCATTACCCAACACCATCAACAACACTAAGCACCATCCCTCCTCTCTTACATCAATCATTCATTCATTTAGAATTTCAAACCAAAACAACCAATTCTTAACGTTACATTTTCACAATAAAATAGGTAAAGCAATATGTACATATCCTTGTTTCTCAAACTCCACAACATTATACTGCATTCTTGCCATTACCCTTACCCTTTACCTTGGGGTTCAACTTATCCAAGACCTCTTTCTTCTTAGTATTCAGGTCACTCTTGACCATCTCCAATGTTATTCTTTGCCGGATTTTATGTGCTGGTATCTGCATTACCAAATGTCAGATTTAAAGGGAATATGTTCAGTGCATATTATATTACAAACAATGCTATGCAATGGAAATGTTGTAACAATTCTTACCACATGATCAAACAATTGATCATTGCCCATCGGCCATACCTCCATGACAGACATCATATGAATCCCACAATCATCCATAAATAAGAATCCAACAGAAGTTTCAAATTCTCAACAAATAACACACAAATTTTTAAGTTTAACTCCAAATATACTTACAAGTTTCTCTGCATTGACACATCAGCAATGGACACTTTTCACATACGCAAACTCACATCCTTCACAAATAATGACAACACATCCTCCATACTCTTGATCTACACCAAGTGTTCCATAAATACAAACATTAATGGTTTTCTAAATATATGAATAGCCTTATGAAACCATACCGGTTCTAGTTATTTACCAGTTTCAATAACAGCAAATCAGATACAATATCCACATTATCCACTTCTTTTGCTGAGGAATCAACCTTGGTAATTGTTTTCTCATGCATATCAAAATGCAAAGCCCACCAATGATTCCCATTAACAACAGGCAAAAAAATGTTCATATTAACAAAGATCAGAATATTTTGCCCCATCAACTACTCAATCTATCAAATGTATGTTGTTCAAAAAAAAAATCTATCAAATGTATGTATATCAATGACTTACATGTATGCACCCTTTGGACTCACTTCCATGTCGTCCAGTATCCTCCGAATAGCTTTAAGATTCTTACCTTGGACACACTCCTTTAAAAAGCCTTTCAGGGAATTCTTCAACGCCACAATATGCATTTAAATAAAATTACTACAATTAAATCCATGCAATATATCATTACAATGTCAGATTAATATGTGCCTACGATAAAATTCATGCCATTAAATTAATGCAACATATCAATACCCCATATTCGCCATCGAAAATAAATCTGCCTGCACCTTGACGATGCCACTCCACATTCTTCATAAAGGTCCACACGTTAACAACCTACAAACAAATTATATCAATTCCAATGTCAGCAAACTTTACTTTCTAATTTGCATAGCATAATGACCTACCCCTTTATTCAGCCATATACTCTATTTCGCAAGTGTCATTATCTCACTTCTGCTAGCAAAGTAATATTTGACATCCACAACCGTAAAAAAATTAGATTTTAAAATTAATTTTTTTTAAACTACAAATATAGACACTTAATATTGTCAAATTAAATACACTTAATTGTTCACAATCTCTCCCTCCAATAGAAATATAGGCAACAATCTATTGTCTTTAGTATCAGTTGTTGCACGAAGTTCTTTGCGCGCGCTCCGATCACTTTTCCGCTTCTTCGCACTTCTTTTTTTGCACAGACTCCCTAGAATTCAACCTCGCTGATCGTCGCCTCTTCTTATCTCCACCACTACATTCCTCATCACCCAAACCATCATCATCTCCTTCTTCACCCATCTCCTACTTCCTCCTCTGCATATCTACAATGACTACTCTCTTACTGCTCATCCACCCCATCATCATTAACCGTAATATATTCTGGAGTATAAGGCTCTTTGGGGAATGGCAATGATTCATTTTTAACCAGTTTAAGGGAGGGAGATGAAACTTGTTCAATCTCCAATAAAGTAGAAAGATGATCAGCTACTGGCTTCGGTGTCTCCTTAACTACCCAATCATGCAACAAATTATAATCAACATAACCAGTACCACATGTACTCTCTCCAATACCTACACTCCCTAAAGCACCCCCACAGACTGTCTGTCCAAAACCATGTTTCCCATAAGCATATTGTGCAAAACCAAGTTTCAACCCACCATTCACACCGCTATCATTCCCCCACTCCCACCTCCGCTCCCACCACCACTGCCACAGCCAATGCCACCACAATTGCCACCACTACTGCCAACATCGACCCCACCACTCCCACCACTCCCACCATCACTGCCACCATCATAAATACCTACATTAACATCAATGTCACTATCAATCCTACCACCACTGCCAACATCATAAAGACCTACATTAACATCAATGCCACCACCACTTCCACCTCCAATGCAACCATCATTAACAACTGCATTCAGATCATAACTTCCACCACCTACATTGTCACAAAAACTTGCTCCACTTCCACCAACACTACCTCCAACACTGCCACTATCAATAACACCTCTATTCAAACAAATAAATCCTACATTCCCACCAACATTGCCACCATCATTCACACCTACATTCACACCACCATTAACATTAACACCTCCTTTCACAACTTCATTCAAACCACCACTCCCATTCATGACAACGACATTCACACAACCACTACCACCACCATTGAAACAAACACTGCCACCGCCACTGCCACTAGCGCACTCATTTACACCACCACTCCCACCATCATCTACAACACCACTACCACACTCATTCACACCACCCTCCCAACCTCCATCACACTACCAACATATGTTGGCCCCACATTATCACTTGACCCTACTTTTCCAATTACACCACCCTCTTCTTTTGGACCACCTCCATCCAATTCTGTCTTCTCTTTCCTCTTATTAGTCTTCTTCCGCTTCTTATCACCACCATTGTTCAACAACTTCAACCTTTCTAGGTACTTCAAATCATTCGGAATAAGCTTCGTATTTTGTAAAAACATTACTTACTATAATCAAATACAAATATCATATCCATAATAAAGTTATATAATTAACACTTACATAATTATATTACATATTTAAGTTACATAAATAATTAAACAATCACTCTTCACGGCTATTTGCATTACCTTGTGGAAAATTGCATGGGTTCTATCTTCATTGCATACATCATTGTAGAGGACCCCTTTTGGTTCATCCGGATGCCTCTCCCCATACCGAAAAGCAGGATCATCCAACAATTGCAATACAATTTACACAAACATCACTTGCAATAAAAGCGTTATTACCAGTAACTAAACTAATTGTTTTATATACACCTTAGCCTGACCATACTCTCTGGTTTGTGGACAATAATCATCTAACACGGCATGCTCCATTGAGTACTCAGTCCATGCACAAACCCGAGTTGTATAATCGTGCTGATTACCCCAACCAATCACCGGTCTGCGCTTCAGCCTATCCAAATAAATTATCTAACAACAACATAATATTAAATAAACTCATTTACTTCAATAATTATAACTAAACTACTGTCACAAACTCAAAATAATAACTTACCACTATCAAACATACACAGCCTCCATACCCTCCAAACAATAAACTTTCAAGATCAACCTTCTTCTTCCCGTTCCCTACACCTCTCTTCTCCTTGTTCTCTCTAACCTTTAACCTTGTTGCCAACAGCTCTTCCAAAACAAATGACGCCCAATCATACTGCATTGGATCACCAATGTTAAGAGCAATCTTGAAAACTCTAGAGGTTATCGTATTTGCCTGAGTAGGGCACAAAAATATCCCCATCACATACACCAAAAAATGAATTTTGAATTCCTCGTATGGAGTGCTTTTCTGTATACAAGCAAGCACTCCATTGCTATGGAGTCCATTACCCATCCCAGTTTTTGGGTCTTTCGACAATTCCTCATACCGAGGTTTCCATGCTAAATAAGTTTCATCTTCAATATTTGGGTCCTCTACTAAACTAACACCCCCAGGAACTCCCAATATCCAACTAACATCATTTGATGTTATCTCCAGAGCCATGTTATTAGGCACGTGCAATTTTGCAGTCCTATCATCTAATCTGTCCATTAACCAAAATGCCAGGCCTCTGTCCAACTTCAACTTGTCCATTTCCAAAATGTAATGAAACCCCATTTGTGTAACCCATTCAATCTGTTGATCTATCAGCCCTAGTCTAAGGAAATATATCTTATCAGGCAAACAACGGATATTCGAAACCGGTCACCTCGTATTCTTTGAGGTCCCAACCAGTTGAACACCCTTCTTGCTTCTTTGCTTACCCATCTATTTTATCAATAACTTCACAATTACTCAAACAACAAGTACTTTCAATAATCAACTGTTATTATGGACTGTCATGCAAAATTTTTACATTCATTATACTATTATATCCTACATATATTTTTAACCACCTAATCAAACAATTAAAAATTTGTTGCAATTTGTTTTTTCAAAATGATATTTCCCATTTCTTTTATTCTGTATCAAGTAACACTCAACCCATTTCTTAAAGCTTCACACTTATACAAATGCATCCGGTCCCTGATAGGCTTGTAAGGGCGGTTTGACGCGATGCCAATGTTTTTTTTGGTGCAAGTCAGAAATTGTATTATTGCTCTCTGTAATGTAACAAGATTACAGTCCTTAGGCAATGCAGATCCAAGGCCACCTACTAGGTAGGGTTCCTTTTTGCTACATCCCTCTACTACCTTACATCCCTTCAATCTGGTGCAACTCACTACAGGCAGTGGTTCACCCTCTCTGTAAACATTTACAATTTGCAAATATTGTTTCTCACCATCTCTGTAAACATTACAGTTCGCAAAAATTATTTCTAACTTACAGCAAAATACAAAAACATATATATCTAAAAATATTACAACAAAAACTTCCAGGAGCTTATTCATTCCTCCTTCTTTCTTGCTTCATTTACCTGCTGTGCCCAATCAAGCTGATCCACATCACTCTACTGTCTAGCTCCCTGTACGGGTACTGGAGTCCTGCATTTCTTCTGTTTTTTCCTGCAAGAACCTCTCCTGGAGTCTGGTCCTGCCTATCTGCTGGGTCTGCTGTGGTACACAGATCAGCTGAAAATCTCTCTAACCATTTTTTATCCCTGCTGTTGATCTTTCTCAGCCTGCTGCATTGCTGCATTCTGGTCCTCATTGATTGCTGCATTCTGGTCCTCATTCTTTCTGATCTGCTGAATTTTATTTCTTCGTCACTCTGCCTAGCTTCAGCAGCCTGCTACAGATACCCTGCTGAGACCTACTGCCTGAGTTCCATTACTCACTCAGGTCCCCTGCAGGGCTCTGTTGTCTGCTTCCTGCTTGTTTTCAGAAACCTGCTGCTTTGTTCTTCACTGCTCCACAGCAACCTGCTACTGACTCCTTCCGGAGACATCTGTTTCCTGGCCTTTCAGGTCTGCTGCATATTCTTTGATCCCTCATTCTGTCTATCTTCAGCAGCCTGCTGCTGATCCCCTGCTGAATCTTTTGTATTTCTGAACTGCTGGACCCTGCTGCATAATCTTCTAACTTCAGTCTATATTTCCCCTATCCAGCTCTTGTCCCTGCCGGAGATCTTCCTTTTGCTGTTGCAGCATTGTTGAATTCTGCATCTGACTGCTTGCTGAACCTGTAGTATGATCTGCGGAACTGGTATATTGCCTTTGCCAGCATAGTGGGTATTCCTGCATCTCCACACCCAGTATACTGCTGCTGCTAACCCTGATGCATATATTTCCTTTCTGAGTCTCGAGAATTTCTGCCTGCTGATCCAGTTAAACATCCCCTGGATTGTACTTGCTGTTGCTGAGATTTGTAACCATGCCCTTAACTGTTCCAGGATTGCAGCTGACACTTTGCATTTGAAGAACAGGTGGTTGTGTTCCTCTGGTTCCTGCTTGCACAGGTAGCACAAAGCATCCCCATTCAGAAATCCCATTCTCTGTAGTCTGTCCTTTGTTAACAGTCTATCCATTTGGGCTAGCCATAGGCAAAAGTTATGTCTAGGCATGGATATCTTTCCCCATATCAAATCTGCATGCCTGCATTTTGTCATGTTACCCTGTAGCATTCTGTATCCACTTCCAGCAGAGTATATACCATCAGAACTAAATTTCCAAACCCCCCTTGCTGTGTATTGCCCCTGGAAGTAGCTTTTGATCTTGTTCAGTTTGCTCCAGTACCAGCTGGTGCCCCATACTGGAGCATAATTCCAGATGTTAACACCTTTCAGGTACACCCCATTGATCCATCTCACCCACAGAGTGTCTTTTTTTGTTGCAATATCCCAAATATGCTTGCCATTCAGGGCTATATTGAACCATTTACAGTTCTTGACATTAAGTCCTCCATTGTTTCTTGGTCTACATACCATATCCCACGCCACCAAGCTTGTCTTGTGTTTCTGCTCAGTTGTCCCCCACAAGAAAAATCTACACTTTTGCTCCACACTTTTCAGTACTCCAGTTGGCATTATGAAGATACTAGACCAGTATACATGAATTGAGAATAAAACAGAGTTTATTAGTTGGACTCTTCCTGCATATGAAAGGTTCCTTGAAGCCCAAATTTGCAACTTCTTTGACATTTTATCCACCAGACATTCACAATCTATTTTGCTCCATTTCGAAGGGGACAGTGGGACCCCTAGGTATCTCATGGGCAAGGTACCCTCTCTGAAGCCTGAGAGCTGTAACAGTGCATTTTTCCTTTGTTCATCCACCCCTGCTATGTATATGTTTGATTTCTCCTTGTTTGCATACAGGCCTGTTGCTTTTGAGAAATGATTTATGCTGTTCATCATTATGCTCACAGATGCTGTGTCTGCTTTACAGAAGCACATTAAGTCATCTGCAAAACACAGATGACTTAGTGCTAGCTCTTTGCACATGGGGTGCCAGCTGAAGGTCTTGTCCATGCATGCTATTTTCAGGTTTCCTGACAAATATTCCATTACCAGTACAAATATTAATGGGGAGATGGGGTCACCTTGTCTGATGCCACGTTTAGCAATAAAGTGTCCATGTGTTTCCCCATTTATATTAATACTGAAGCTTGCTGTTTTGATGCACTGAAGTATCCAACCACTGAATTTTTCAGGGAATCCATACCCTTGCAGCATTTCCTTCACAAATCCCCAGTGAATTGTGTCATATGCCTTCCTTATGTCTATCTTCATTAAGCATCTAGGAGACGATTGTTTCCTGTTATAATGCTTAAGTAGGTCCTGACAAATCATGATGTTGTTGACAATGGACCTCTGTGCAACAAAGGCTCCCTGGTTGTCAGACACTAGCTCAGGGAGGACTACTGCTAGTCTCCCACACAAGATCTTGGCTATGCACTTGTATATTGTATTACAGTAGGCTATTGGTCTGAAATCTGATGCCTTTTCTGGGTTTTGTATCTTCTGTACAAGGCATATGTTTGTAGCATTTGCCTCCTTGAGCATTCTAGATGATTCAAAAAAATCAATTATAGCACCAGTTACTTCTTCCCCTACAATGGGCCATGCTTCTTTGAAGAACCCTGATCCAAAGCCATCAGGTCCCGGGCTTTTATTGCAATCAATTGCAAACATTGCCTTTCTCACCTCTTCTGTATTCACAGGGGCTATGAGGTTCATTTGTTGGTGGATGTCTAGTCTGTGACCTGCTTGGAAGTATCTGTCTTCAGCTTTTCTTGTTCTGACCCCTGTTACCCCCAGCATATCCTTGTAGAAGTTTACAAATTCTTGCATAACCAGATTCTGATCCTCCAAAAGGGTACCCTGCTGTGTCCTGATGGATTGAATTCTGTTGTTATTCCTTCTTTGCTTCATAAGTGCATGGAAGAATTGATTGTTTCCATCCCCTAATTGAATCCACTTTGCCTTGCTTTTCTGCTGTAGGAAGTTTTCAGCTGCCATGTTGACCTCATTGTATTTTTTCCTGGCCTGTAATTCTCTCTGTTGCCTTGACTCATTTAGTGGCTCATTGTTTGCTTCAATCTGTGCTTGAGTCATGGCTATCCTGGCTGTATCTGCTTGTGCCAGGATGTCTGTGAATTCATTCCTATTTAGCTTTTTTAGCACCTTCCTCACCTTTTTCATTTTTTGGTACACTCTGAACATTTTTGTGCCTTGTGTTCTGAAATTCCAGGTTTGCTGCACCTTAGCTTGAAATTCAGAGTGGAGGCTCCACATGTTGAAGTATTTAAAGGGTATGGTTTTTTTTGTGTCTTCTCTATGGAGAGACAGACAGATTGGGGAGTGGTCTGAGACCCCCTCTGGAAGGAATACAAGCTCTGATTGATCTAATTCCTGGAGCCATAAACTGTTTACAAAAGCCCAATCAATTTTAGAATATACTCTCCCCCCTTTTTCATGTCTACTATTCCAAGTAAATTGGCACCCTGACCACCCCATTTCAGTGAGAAAGCATTTTCCTATGCACTCTTTAAATTCCTGTATTTCTGCATAAGTGACTGGTGCACCACCTTTTCGATTTTCAGGGTACAGTACATTATTGAAATCCCCCCCTACAAACCATGGGGTGTTGCAATTAATTGCATAATCATTTAAGTCCTTCCATAGTACTCTCCTTTCCTCCTTTTCATTTAAGCCATAAACAAAGCTCATCACAAATTCCATTTTTTTCACAACATTTACTACTTTACAGATAATCATTTGCACAGAGGAGAATAAAATATCCACATTAAAAATGCTTGGTAGCCATCTTAACCATATTCTACCCAATCTATGCTCACTATGATTACTGTAAGATTCCCACCCTGGCATGAAACAATTTTTGTATTTTTCTAGGTTAACTAATCTGATTTTTGTTTCAAGAAAAGCTACCAACCCACAATTATTTTTTTTGCAAAAGAGAGCAACATCTCTCTGTTTATTTGGGCCATTAAGGCCTCTGACATTCCAAATTAGTACCCTATCCATGACTACCAGTCAAGATGGGGGACTTACCATTCAGTGGCACCTCCTCTAAGTTCTGTTCTGTTTGTTGCTCAGGGTCCCCTACTGGTGCTGGCAGTTCTTTTTGTTTTTCCTGTATTTCTTCGTGATTTTGCAGAATGTCAAAACTGTTTTGCATAACAGTTTTGGCCTGCTGGACTTGTCTGTAGTAGCCTTTTCCTGTTCTTGCACCTCTTCCTGTATTCCTGGCTCTCCCTCTACCTCTCCCTGCAGGCTGCCATTGCTGATTCCTTGGGATTTCCTGCTGTGCAGGCTTTGTATGCACTTGCCCTTGTTGCACAGGTGCATACACAGTTTCCTTTTTCCTGCATTCTGCTTCACTGTGGCCATATTGTTTACAGTGGTTGCAGAGAATTGGCTTCCAGTCATATTCTACTGCTTGTTCCACAATGTTTCCCCTCTCATTCTTGAAATGCACTTTCTCTGGGTATTCCTCTCCTATTTGCACTTCAATCAGCACCCTAGCATAGTGTATTCCCACTTTGAGCTCAGTATTTCTGTCTGCCAACATTGGTCTCCCAATTAGGCTCGAGATTTTGCTCAAACCCACTGCATTCCAATACTTGACATTGAGTCCCGGGAATTTAACCCAGATTGGTACAGAGGTGAGTTCCTCTTGCTCATAGTCTATGCTTTCTGACCATGGCCTAACAATCATTGGTTTGTTATCAAAATGGTACACCCCCTCCTGGATGACAGTATCTCGTTGCTCCATGGAATCAAATCTAACCAAAACTAGTCCATTTCTCAAACTTGCTATCTTGTTCATCCCTTTTTTTCCCCAAATTCTTCTTAGGAAACCACTAAGTACTGTAATTGGGGGTTTAGAGCCCATAACATAGCACACTACGGCTTTGTTCCAGTAATCAATTTCTGATTCAATATCCATTAAATTGATTTCCCCTACTGGTTTGCCATCATGCAAATTTGGTGCAACATAATCCAATTTAAAGCCAGCATTTTTCAGTTTAGATATGTCAAATTTATCCCAAGCTGAAACCTTACCGAAATCTGTAGCTTCCTGTTGCTGTTCTTGCTCCGGTGCTTCTTCCTCCGATTCAGATGAGCTTTGTGATTTTGCCTTTTCCTTCATTTTTGACAGCCACGAATTGATCTTTTCCTGAGCTAGTTCCATTCGCTGCACGGTTTCATTTTGGATATCCGGTGTCATTACCTCAGAATCTTCCAATTCGTCCGCAAGATTTTGCATGACTCTATCTAGGTTTTCATGATTTCTGATGTTTTTTTGTTTTGGGGTTGCAATTTTCGTGGTACAATGTTTATTCCCTGAATTCCCCGCTTCGTCAATCTGGGTTTCCTTTCCCCTCTTAGCTTTTTCCTTCTTCCCCATTCGAACTCAGCGCTGTTTCATGAGCTTGCGATGCCAATGTTTTGGTGCAAGTCAGAAATTGTGTTATTGCTTACTGTAATGTTACACAGATTACAGTCCATAGGTAATGCAATTCCAAGGCCACCTACTAGGTAGGGTTCCTCTTCCTCTGCATCCCTTTGTTCCTTACAACCCTACTCTCCTAGGGGTAACTCACTACATGCAGTGGTCCCCTTATCTGAAAAAAAAAACAGATACAAAATACAAAAAACATCCCTGACTTACAGCAAAATACAAAATACATAACAATCTAATTATTGAAGTTTTCTTGTCCTTTTTTCTACTGGATTTTTCCTCCTGCTTCTGGTTTGCTATTACCCTTTCCTCAGTGTCCTCTGCTAGGGCAATCTTCCTGAGCTAATGTATTTTCCTTTTTTTCCTGCAATCATAACTTGCTGTCTTCCTCCTGCTGTTTGCTGTCTTGATATCTGTACAGGTACTAATGTCCTGCTGTCTCTGCTGGCTGCTCATCTGGTGTAGTCCTGCCTTTTTGCCTGAGTCTACTGTGGTGTAAGAGCAATTAAATTCTCTCTAACCATTTTTTGTCCTTGCTGTTGATTTTTCTCAGTCTGCTGCACTGTTGTATTCTGACCCTCACTAGTTGTTGGATCTGCTGCATGATCTGCATCACAGAAAGAGTGCTTCCCACAAAATGTTTAATATTCCTGCTTCTCCACAGCCAGTATACAGCTGCTGCTAGCCCAGCTGCTGCTAGCCCAGCGATGTCTTTAAGGCCCGAAAACGGGCGACATGGGTGATATCGGAGTTCGGGGATAAGTATGACCCTCCCGGGGCACCGAGGGTCCCCTAGGGCCATAATAGAGCCCCCAAAAAAAGTTTGGGCAAAAACGAAAATCGGGCCCTGGGAATGCTCTAGGGGACGTGCTTTCGGCCTCCAGACGCAAACTTTTCGACTTTAATATGTTCGCCCCATATCGCACGGGAGACCCCTAGGGTCGGTTATTGGGACCCTGATAGGCTTGTAAGGGCGGTTTGACGCGATGCCAATGTTAAGGCCCGAAAACGGACGACATGGGTGATATCGGAGTTCGGGGATAAGTATGACCCTCCCGGGGCACCTGGGGTCCCCTAGGGCCATAATAGAGCCCCCGAAAAAATTTCGGGCGAAATCGGAAACTGGGCCCCGGGATTGCTCTAGGGGACGTGTTTTGGGCCTCCGGACGCAAACTTTTCGACGTTAATATTTTTGGCCCATATCGCACGGGAGACCCCTAGGGAACATGGGAGGCCCCTAGGGTCGGTTATTGGGTCCCTGATAGGCTTGTAAGGGCGGTTTGACGTGATGCCAATGCTAAGGCCCGAAAACGGCGACATGGGTGATATCGGAGTTCGGGGACAAGTATGATCCTCCCGGGGGTCCCCTAGGGCCATAATAAAGCCCCAGAAAAAATTTCTTGGGAAAACGGAAACCGGGCCCCGGGAATGCTCTAGGGGACGTGTTTTGGGCCTCCGAACGCAAACTTTTCGACGTTAATATTTTCGCCCCATATCGCAGGGGAGACCCCTAGGGGACATGGGAGGCCCCTAGGGTCAGTTATTAGGTCCCTGATAGGCTTGTAAGGGTGGTTTTATGCGATGCCAATGTTTTTTTTTTTTTGGTGCAAGTCAGAAATTATAATATTGCTTACTGTAATGTAACAAGATTACAGCCCTTAGGTATTGCAGATCCAAGGCCACCTACTAGGTAGGGTTCCTTTTTTCTGCATCCCTTTACCACCTTACAAACCTTCAGTCTAGTGCAACTCACTACATACAGTGGTTCATCATTTTCTGTAACAACAACAAATTACAAAAATCATTTCTAACTTACAACAAAACACAAAAACATAATGGCTACAAATTATATCTTCTGTTACATTTTCTTGTGCTGCCTGTCTTCATTCCCCTGCTCATTGTTTTACCTGCTGGATTCTGCTACCTGGTTACAGCCTATCTTCTGCATTCTGCTGCTAATTCCCTTCTGAAATCTCTGCTGCACCTGCTGTTGATTCCTAATTCCTACAGCTTTTCCTAGCTTTTCACCTCTGCTGCATACTCTTTTATTCCTTTTCTGCCTGGCATCAGCATTCCTGCCACTGAGACCCTTCTAACTCTTCCTGGGATCCTGCACTAATACTTTAATACTTGCACCCTGCTCTATTCTTTGCTGGTCTGTTAAGCTGCTCTCCTGTTGCAGTGCTTCTGTATTTTTTCCATTTTCCTGATTTTCTCTGCTGCCAGCTGATTCAGGCTCACAGTTGCCTTATCCATCTTTTATCCTTGCTATTTAGCTTTCTGTTGCTGCTGCACTGTTGGATTCTGACTCTGATTGCTTGTTGTATCTGTTGCATAATCTGTGATACTGGCAGTCTGCTCTTTTCAAAGCATATCAGATTTCTGGCTCTCCAAATCCAGTATGCAGCTGCTTCTATTCCAGCTGCATACACTTCCTTTCTGAATCTCGAGCATTTCTGTCTACTCATCCAGTTTAGTAACCCCTGGATTGTGCTTCCTGTTGCAGAAATGTGTAGCCATGTCTTTACCTGTTTCATTGTCTCTGTTGAAATACTGCAGCTGAAAAACAGATGGCCATGACTTTCTGTCTCCTCTTTGCACAGGTAGCATATGGTGTCTCCATTAAGGAAACCCATATTATGTAGCCTGTCTTTGGTCAGCAGTCTACCCATTTGCACCAACCATAAACAGAAGCTGTGCCTAGGTACAGAAATTCTTCCCCATATCGGGTCAGAATGTCTGTATTTTGGCAAATTTCCCAACAAAACTCTGTATCCACTAGCAACTGAGTACATTCCATTTTCAGTTTCCCTCCACACTCCTCTTGTTGAATAGTGCTCCTGGAAGTGACTTTTGATCTTGTTGAGTTTAGTCCAATACCAGCTGGCTCCCCACACAGGAGCATAATTCCAGAAATTACTTCCTTTCAAATATACTCCATTAATCCACTTCACCCACAATGTGTCCTTTTTTGTGGCTAAATCCCATATATGCTTCCCATTTAGGGCTATATTAAACCATTTGCATTGTTTAATATTTATGCCCCCATTTCTCCTTGGTCTGCAAACTACTTCCCAAGCCACCAGGCTAGTTTTGTGCTTGTGGTCAGCTCCCCCCCCAAAGAAACAATCTGCATTTTTTCTCTATACTTTTTAGTACCCCAGCAGGCATAACAAATATGCTTGACCAGTATACGTGTATAGATAATAATACAGAATTTATTAGTTGTGCCCTTCCTGCATATGAGAGGTTCTTGGAAGCCCATGTGTGAAGTCTTTTTGTCATTTTATCCACCAAGCATTCACAATCCATTTTACTCCATTTTGATGGGGATAGAGGGACACCTAGGTATTTCATTGGCAATGTACCCTCCTGAAACCCTGAGAGGCTCAACAGCACCCTTTTCTCTTGTTCACTAACTCCTGCCACATAAATGCTTGACTTTTCCTGGTTTGCATACAAACCAGTGGCTTGTGAGAAGTAATTCAGGCACTCCATTAGGATATTCACAGAGTCAGGTGTAGCTTTGCAGAAACACATCAAGTCATCTGCAAAGCATAGATGACTTAGTGCAAGCTCTTTGCACATGGGGTGCCAATTGAAGCTGTTGTCCATGCAAGCTATCTTCAAGATTCTTGACAGGTATTCCATCACTAACAAAAAAATTAATGGAGAAATTGGGTCTCCTTGTCTAATGCCACGCTTTGCAGTGAAGTATCCATGGGCTTCCCCATTCAAGTTGATGCTGAAGCTTGCTGTTTGCACACACTCTAGTATCCACCCACTAAACTTCAATGGGAATCCATATCCTTGCATCATTTCCTTGATAAAACCCCAGTGTACTGTGTCATAGGCTTTCCTAAGGTCAATCTTCATCAGGCATCTTGGGGAGGATTGTTTTCTATTATAGTGCTTGATTAAATCCTGACAAATCATAATGTTATGGACTATGGATCTTTGTGCCACGAAAGCTCCCTGGTTCACAGATCTTAGTTCTGGTAGCACTCTTGCCAGTCTTCCACATAGGATCTTGGAGATGCACTTGTAGATGGTGTTGCAACAGGCTATGGGTCTGTAATCAGAAGCCTTTTCAGGATTTGATATTTTCTGCACAAGACACAAGTTAGTTGCATTCACTTCTTTTAGCATTTTGGAAGACTCAAAAAAATCAATAATAGCCTCTGTCACTTCCTGCCCCACTGTATTCTATGCTTCTTTGAAAAACCCTGATCCAAATCCATCAGGGCCTGGGCTCTTATTACAGTCAATTTCAAACATAGCTCTCTTTACTTCTTCAGCAGTCACAAGGGCAATCAGAGACATCTGTTGGTGTATGTCTAGTCTGTGTCCTGCTGAGAAGAAGCTGCTTTCTGCTGAAGTGGCTCTGATTCCAGCAACTCCTAGCATTCCTCTGTAAAAATCCACAAATTCCTTCACAATCTGGTTCTGTTCCTCTAGCAAGGTACCTTCCTGTGTCTTGATGGAATGTACTCTGTGCTGCTGCCTTCTTTGCTTCATAAGTGCATGGAAAAATTGAGTGTTTACATCCCCTAGTTGAATCCATTTTGCCTTGCTCTTTTGTTGTAGGAAGTTCTCTGCTGCCATATTCAGATCATTGTACCTCTTCCTTGCTTGAACTTCCTCTTGCTGTATGGTCTCATTTAGAGGGTCCTGGTTTGCTGCAATCTGTGCTTGATTCATTAATTCCTAGCTGTCTCAGCTTGCTTTAGTATCCCACTGAATTCATCCCTATTTAGTTTTTTCAGCACTCCTCTCACATTTTTTAGTTTCTGGTAAACTCTGAACATTTTTGTGCCTTGTGTTCTGATGTTCCAAGCTTGCTGCACCTTAGCTTGGAAATCAGAGTGGAGGCTCCACATGTTGAAAAATTTAAAGGGGTTGTTTCTATTTTTTGTGGGCTCTCTGTGCATAGTAAAACAAATTGGGGAATGATCAGACACATCCTCCGTATGGAATTTAAGATCAAATTGATCAAATTCCTGAATCCAAAGGCTATTGGCAAAAACCCAATCTATTTTAGAATATACTCTCCCTCCCCTTTCATGCTTATTGATCCAAGTAAATTCACACCCAGACCAGCTCAGTTCTGTTAGTTTACAGTCCTCTAAACAGTCCTTGAAGTCCTGTACTTCAGAATATGTGACTGGGGCACCTCCTTGTCTATTACCAGATGTTAACACATTATTAAAGTCCCCCCCAACTATCCATGGTACATTGCAGTTCAGTGCATAGTCAGAAAGGTCCTGCCACAGTTGCTTTCTTTCCTCTTTTTCATTTAGCCCATACACAAAACTCACCACAAACTCCTTTTTTTCACAATATTAGCTACTTTGCAAGTCACCATTTGCACAGATGAAAATAACACATTAACATGGAAATAATTTGGTAACCATCTAATCCAGATTCTACCTAATCTATGATTGTTATGGTTGCTAATTGATTCCCACTCTGGCATGAAATTTCTCTTGCATTTTGCTAAATTAATTTCCCTAATTTTTGTTTCTAACAGAACCACCATGCCACAATTTTTTTTTTTTGCAGAAAAGACTCACATCTCTCTGTTTATTAGGGCCATTTAGGCCTCTCACATTCCATATAAGGATCCTATCCATGACTATCAGTCAAGATAGGAGACTTACCATGTGTTGGCACCATCCCAGGAAGTATATCCTCCTTTGCTACATGTTCTGCTGCTTCCCCTTGAGTTTTCTGCTCTTCCTGCTCTTCTTTATCTTGCAGTGCTTCAAATGAGTTCAGTGTCTGGGTTTGTTGTTGTTTTTGTCTGTACACCCCTCTCCTGCTCTCTGACCCTTCCCTGTAATTTCTGCTCTTCCTCTTCCTCTCCCTGCATTCTGCCATTGCATTGTTCTAGGGTTTGCTTGTGTTGGAGGCCTATTCTGTATAGGCACAGCTTGTGCCACAGGAGCTGCAGCAGCAATCTTCTTCCTGCTGTCAGATTCTCCATGCCCATGCTGCTTACAGTGGCTGCATATGCTTGGTTTCCAATCATATTCTACCTCCTGTTCCACAATGTTCCCTTTTTCATTCTTGAAATTAACTTTCTCAGGGTACTCATCTCCAATTTACACTTCAATTAACACCCTGGCAAACTGTATTCCTACTTTTAGCTCAGTGTTCTTATCTGCCATCATTGGCCTACCAACAAGGCTAGAAATTTTGCTTAACCCCTTAGCATTCCAATACTTCACATTTAATCCTGGGAATTTCACCCAAATAGGCACTGAGGTTAATTCTTCCTTTTCATAATCCACATTTTCAGACCAAGGTCTGATTATCATAGGCTTGTTGTCAAAATGGTACACTCCTTCCTGAATTACAACATCTCTCTGTTCCAGTGTATCAAATCGAACCAGGACCATTCCATTTCTCCATCATGGCTATTTTGTTCATCCCTTTTTTTGCCCAAATTCGTCTTAGGAAACCACTAAATACTGCAGTTGGTGGTCGAGCTCCCATGACATAACAGACTACAGCTTTATTCCAGTAATTTATTTCAGATTCAATGTCACTAAGCTTAATTTCCCCTACTGGAATTCCATCATGCATAGCAGGTTCAACAAAATCAAGTTTAAAACCAGCATTTCTAAGCTTAGTTATGTCGAATTTATCCCAGGCAGAGACCTTACCAATATCTGTGTTGTTTTGCTGAGTAGTCTGTTCTGGCTCTTCTTCTTCATCCTCAGATGAGGTTTGAGTGCTTGCTTTCTCCTTCATTTTCGAGAGCCAGGTATTAATCTGCTCTCTAGCTAATTCCAATTTATGTACTGTTTGTGTTTGTATTTCCGGTGTCAACACCTCTGGCGCTTCCAATTCATCGCTTAAATTGCGAACAACCCGATCTAGGTTTTCGCAGTTCATGCTCAAGCTTTGCTTTTGATTCACAATTTCGGTCGGACATGGTGGGACTGAGTTTTCAACATTATCGCCTTGCTTTTCGGCTACTCGCTTTGTCTTTTCTTTCTTCCCCATGGTAACTCACAGCTTCATCAATGGATGCGCGGTGGAGAGGAGAGAGAAGAGAGCATTTTAGAGAGAGAAAAGGATCCGCCATGCCAATGTTAGGGCGTTCATTGAATTGAATTCTCGCGCGATGCTAATGTTAAGGCCCGAAAACGGGCGACATGGGTGATATCGGAGTTCGGGCATACGTATGACCCTTTCGGGGCACCGGGGGTCCCCTAGGCCCATAATAGAGCCCTCGAAAAAAATTTCGGGCGAAAACGCAAACCGGGCTCCGGGAATGCTCTTAGGGACGTGTTTTGGGCCTTCGGATGCAAACTTTTCGACGTTAATATTTTCGCCCCATATCGCACGGGAGACCGCAGGGGACATGGGAGGCCCCTAGGGTCGGTTATTGGGTCCCTGATGGGCTTGTAAGGGCGGTTTGACGTGATGCCAATGCTAAGGCCCGAAAACGGCGACATGGGTGATATCGGAGTTCGGGGATAAGTATGATCCTCCCGGGGGTCCCCTAGGGCCATAATAAAGCCCCAGAAAAAATTTCTTGGGAAAACGGAAACCGGGCCCCGGGAATGCTCTAGGGGACGTGTTTTGGGCCTCCGGACGCAAACTTTTCGACGTTAATATTTTCGCCCCATATCGCATGGGAGACCCCTGGGGACATGGGAGGCCCCTAGGGTCTATTATTGGGTGCCTAATAGGCTTGTAAGGGCGGTTTGACGCGATGCCAATATTAAGGCCCGAAAACAGGGGACATGTGTGATATCGGAGTTCGGGGATAAGTATGACCCTCCCGGGGCACCGGGGGTCCACTAGGGTCATACTTATCCCCGAGAATGCTCTAGGGGACGTGGTCTGGGCCTCCAGACGCAACCAATAACCGACCATAGGGGCCTCCCATGTCCCCTAGGAGTCTCCCGTGCGATATGGGGCGAAAATATTAACGTCGAAAAGTTTGCGTCCGCAGGCCCAAAACACGTCCCCTAGAGCATTCCCGAGGCCCGGTTTCTGTTTTCGCCTGAAATTTTTTCGGGGGTTCTATTATGGCCCTAGGGGACCCCCGGTGCCCCGAGAGGGTCATACTTATCCCCGAACTCCGATATCACCCATGTTGCCCATTTTCGGGCCTTAACATTCGCATCGCTGATGACTTGATGGTCATGGAATATCTCTCAAGAATTCTGAAAATAGCATGCATGGAAAAAAGCTTCAGTTGGCACCTAATGTGCAAAGGAACTTGCACTGAGTCACTTGTGCTTTGCTGATGACTTGATGTGTTTCTGCAAAGCATCCCCTGAATCTGTAAGTATAATGATGAATTGCATTAACTACTTTGCACAAGCTACTGGCCTGTATGCTAACAAGGAGAAATCCAACTTATACATAGCTGGTGTGAATGAGGAAAGTAAAAAAGAACTGTTAGCAATATCTGGGTTCAGGGAGGGCACACTACTTATGAAGTATTTAGGAGTCCCACTTTCCCCATCAAAATGGAGTAAAATTGACTGTGAGTGCTTGGTTGATAAAATGACAAGAAAATTGCAGATCTGGGCTTCTAGGAATCTCTCATATGCAGGAAGAGCTCAACTCATAAATTTTGTGCTGTTTTCTATACATGTGTACTGGTCTAGCATATTTATACTGCCTGCAGGGATACTTAAAAGGGTAGAACAAAAATGCAGAGATTTCTTATGGGGGTCCACTGATCAGAAGCAGAAAACCAGTCTGGTGGCTTGGGATATGGTTTGCAGACCTAGGAAAAATGGAGGCATAAACATAAAAAACTGCAAATGGTTTAATATTGCCCTAAATGGGAAACATATATGGGATTTAGCCACAAAAAAAGATACCTTGTGGGTAAAATGGATTAATGGAATATATCTGAAAGGTACCAACTTCTGGAACTATGCACCAGTCTGGGGTGCCAGTTGGTACTGGAATAAACTCAACAAAACCAAGAGATATTTCCAGGAGCATTATACAGTTAGAGGGGTCTGGAAGGGAGATGCTGGTGGATGCTATACAGCTGCAAGGGGATACAGTACTCTGATGGGAGTTATGCCAAAGTATAGACATGCCAATCTGATTTGGGGAAGGGTAACCATGCCAAGACACAGTTTCTGCTTATGGCTAGCTCAGCAGGGAAGACTACTAACTAAGGACAGATTGCTGAAAATGGGTTTTTTGAATGGTGATGCTGTTTGCAATCTGTGTAAAGCAAAGCCAGAAGACCATAATCAACTTTTCTTCAGCTGCAGTGTGGCAACAGGTGTATTAGATCAGCTGAGATGCTGGTTGCAGATTACACCAAGAGCAAACACAATTCAGGGCATGCTGAACTGGATAACCAAGCAGAAATGTTCAATTTTCAGGAAAGAAGTGTATGCAGCAGGGCTTGCAGCAGCTGTATACTGGGTATGGAGAGGCAGGAATATCAAGCACTTTGTGGGAAGCAGTCTATCTATATCACAGACCATGCAGCAAATACAGCAAACAGTGAGGATCAGAATACAGCAATGCAGCAGGCTGAGAAAGATCAACAGCAGGGATAAAAAATGGTTAGAGAGATTTTAACTGATCTGTTTACCACAGCAGACCCAGCAGAAAGGCAGGACCAGACTCCAATAGAGGTTTTAGCAGGAAAAACAGAAGATATGCAGGGCTCCAGCACCTGTACAGGGATCTAGACAGTAGATTGATGTAGATCAGCTTGATGGGCACAACAGGCAGTTGAAGCAAGAAAGAAGGAGGAATGAATCAGCTTCTGGAAGTTTTTGTTGTAATATTTTTAGATATTTATGTTTTTGTATTTTGCTGTAAGTCAGAAATAATTTTTGCAAATTGTAATGTTTACAGAGATGGTGAGAAACAATTTTTGCAATTTGTAATGTTTACAGAGAGGGTGAACCACTGCCTGTAGTGAGTTGCACCAGATTGAAGGGTTGTAAGGTAGTAGAGGGATGTAGCAAAAAGGTACCCTACCTAGTAGGTGGCCTTGGATCTGCATTGCCTAAGGACTGTAATCTTGTTACATTACAGAGAGCAATAATACAATTTCTGACTTGCACCAAAAAAAAAAAACATTCGCATCGCGTTTCTCTCTCTAGAATGCTCTCTCCTCTCTCCTCAGCATTGCTCGTTAGCCATTAACGAAGCTTTGAGTTTCAATGGGGAAAAAGGACAAGGCGAAGAAGGGAGACAGACATGGCGATGATAAAGCACCACCAAGCCCAGTCAAAGTAACAAACAAACAATCGGCAATGTAACAGTACCAAGAGGCCTAATTTGGACAGAGTTGTACACAATCTTACGAACGAGCTAGAGGCGCCTGAGATTATGACCCCTGAATTGCAATCTAGGACAGTGCAACAACTGGAGTTAGCTAGGGAGAAGATTAATTCGTGGCTCTCGAAGATGCAAGACAAAGCTAAAACCCATTTTTCATGGGATGATGATGTAACAACAACAGAAGAAGCTGAGCGCCATGGACCTATTCCTGAAGCAGGTAACCCGTCAGCTTGGGAGAAATTTGATGTTTCTAAATTAAGAAATGCTGGGTTTAAGTTGGAATTTGTAGAACCTATGTTGCATGATGGAAAACCTGTTGGAGAAATTAAACCCTGTGATATTGAATTTGAAATTACTTATTGGAGTCAAGCATTGGTTGTGTATGTTCTTGGCGCCAGACCTCCAATTAATGTCTTTAGTGGGTATTTGCGAAGGGTTTGGGCAAATAGGGGAATGAATAAGATTGCTATGATGTCCAATGGTCTTGTCCTGGTGCGTTTTGATTCAATTGAGAGAAGAGATGCAGTACTGCAGGAGGGGATTTTCCACTTTGATAACACGCCACTCATAGTCAGGCCTTGGTCTAAGCATATAGACTATGCAAAAGAGGACCTGACATCAGTGCCAGTTTGGGTTAAATTTCCTAGACTAGATGTGAAATACTGGAATGCATTAGGGCTCAGCAAAATTGCTAGTTTGATTGGGAGACAAGAACACAGAGCTCAAGGTGGGTATACACTATGCCAGGGTTCTAATTGAAGTGGAACTGGGCAGTTCTTTCCCTGACAAAGTCCATTTCAAAAATGAGAGAGGCAACATTGTTGAACAAGATGTGGACTATGATTGGAAACCTACTGTTCGTACATATTGCAAGCAGTATGGTCATATTGAACCAGACTGCAGGAAGAAACCTAAGGCAGCACCACAAGCTGTACAAGCTACAACTACTCAGCGAGCTGTTCCAGTGCCTGCACATGTGCCAAGACCACCTCAATGGAAAAATGTCAATAGAGGCAGAGGCAGAATAGGCTTTGGTAATAGGGGAGGAACTGGAATGGGAAACAGGGGTGGCTACAGGGCAGTACAACAGCAGCAACAACAACACCAAGAAGCAATTCCTGTGGCTAATAAATTTGCTAGCCTCAATGAAGGGAATGATCAGGGTGACCAAGAAGTAGTGGAAATCTTTGAAGGACAGGGTATGCAGGGAGGTCAAGGGGTGGAGGAGGTCAATGCATCAGGTATGAGTCCCATCCTGAATGTTGATCATGGATAGTATGATCATATGGAATGTGAGAGGTCTAAATGGCCCAAATAAGCAAAGGGAGGTTTCTCTCTTTTGCAATAAAAATAAATGTGGTTTTGTTGCTTTGCTAGAAACAAAAATCAAAAGCAAAAATTATGAAAAGTGTAAAAATAATGTTTTATATGGTTGGGAATCTTATATTAACCATGATAAACACAATTCAGGGAGGATTTGGATTTTGTGGTTGCCTCATCTGTTTCATGTGGATATTTTGTTCTCTTCTGCACAAATGGTGACTTGTAGGGTTACTAATTTGGCAACAAATATGTAGTTTGTGATGAGTGTAGTTTATGGGTTGAATGAGAAAGAGGAAAGGCAGGAATTATGGCAGGATATGCAAGATTTTGCAAATGCATGTAATTCTCCTTGGATTACTGCAGGTGATATTAATAATGTTCTGCATAATGACAATAGGCAGGGGGGTGTACCAGTGACCTATGCTGAATACCATGAATTTCAAAATTGCCTTGATGCTTGTATGCTCACTGAATTGAGCTGGTCTGGATGCCAATACACCTGGAACAACAGACATGAGCAGGGGGGGAGAGTTTTCTCAAAAATTGATTGGGTTTTTGCAAATTGCCTATGGATACAGCAGTATGATCAGTTTGCTGTGCATTTCCATCCTGAAGGGATTTCTGACCATTCCCCAATCAGAATTCACTCAAAGTAATCACTACCCAGGGGGAAACCTAACTTCAAGTACTTTAATATGTGGAGCAGCCATCCTGAGTTCCTAGCAGTGGTGCAGCAAGCTTGGAGAACAGCTGTGACTGGCACTAGAATGTTCAAGATATATGATAAACTGAAGAATACAAGAAGAGCTCTAAAGGAGCTGAATAATAAGGAGTTTAATGATATAGTGTATTCAGGGCCCAGACTGCACTGAATTCTGACCCATTGAGCCTGGAACTTCAGAATAAGGAAAGTGAAGCAAGGAAGATTTTTGTGGGGACATGCATAGCTGCTGAAGCTTTCTTACAGCAGAAGAGTAAAGTCAAATGGTTACAATTAGGAGATGGCAATAATCAATATTTTCATGCAATTATGAAACAAAAAAGGCAAAAACCAAGGGTTTCTTCAATTAAAACTCAAGATGGCATGATTCTGCAGAACCAATATCAGATCATGGAGGAACTCTCCTCTTTTTACAAAGGAATCTAGGGGTCACTGATAGCAACAGAAGACCTACAGATTCTTTCATGTTCTCAGCAGGTCACAGGCCCAACATCCCCCAGCAGATGGAGTTGATTGCCCCTATCACAAGAGAGGAAATAAAGCAAGCTATGTTTGCAATTGATGTGAATAAGAGCCCAGGTCCAGATGGGTATGGTGCAGGGTTTTCCAGAGATGCATGGTGCCTGATTGGAGATGATGTTACTGAAGCCATCCTGGATTTCTTCTCATCCTCCAAGCTACTGAAGAAGGTAAATGCTACAAGTTTATGCCTTATACCAAAGGTGCCTAATCCTGAATTTGCTTCAGATTTTTGTCCCATAGCCTGCTGCAATACAATTTATAAATGTATATCCAAAATATTATGTGGAAGATTAGCAAAAGTGCTACCTGATTTAGTTGCTCAGAATCAAGGTGCATTTGTGGCACAAAGATCCATAGTACATAACATCATGATTTGCCAGGATATTATTAAGCAATATAGGAAGAAAAGTATATCACCTAGATGCTTGATGAAAATAGATTTGAGAAAAGCATATGACATTATTCACTAGGGATTCCTGAAGGAGATGCTGCAAGGGTATGGGTTTCCTGTGAAATTTGGGGACTGGATAATGGAGTGTGTTCAATCTGCCAACTTTAGTATTGCTCTGAATGGGGATAACTATGGATATTTTGAAGCCAAGAGAGGGATCAGACAAGGGGATCCCATCTCCCCTCTTCTTTTTGTTTTGGTAATGGAGTTTCTGTCAAGAATTTTGAAGCTGGCCTATTTGGGGAATGAGTTCAATTGCCATCCCATGTGCAAAAGCTTAGCTCTGAATCATTTGTGCTTTGCAGATGACCTAATGGTTTTCTATAAAGCTGATGTTAAATCAGTTGCAGTCCTCACTGATAACCTCTCTTATTTCTCACAAGTAACTGGATTGTATGCTAACACTGAGAAATCCAGCATCTATGTAGCAGGGGTTAGTGATGATGTTAAATTACAGTTGACCACTTTATCTGGTTTCAAAGAAGGCACCTTCCCCATGAAGTACTTGGGGGTTCCCCTATCCCCCTCAAAATGGAGCAAAACTGATTGTGCTTGTCTAGTTGACAAGATGACAAAGATATTACAGATATGGGCTTCAAGGAATCTCTCTTATGCAGGAAAAACACAGCTGATTAATTCAGTGCTATTCTCCATTCATGTATACTGGTCAGGGATTTTCATCTTACCTGCAGGAGTGATCAAAGCAGTGGAGCAGAAATGCAGGATGTTTCTTTGGGGATCAACTGATCAGGGGAAAAGATCTAATTTGGTAGCCTGGGATCTAATATGCAGACCAAAGAAGAATGGAGGTCTAAACCTCAAAAATTGCAAGCTTTTCAATATTGCTCTCAATGGGAAGCACATATGGGATTTAGCCACAAAAAAAGACACTTTATGGGTTAAATGGATAAATGGTGTCTATCTAAAAGGACATGATTTCTGGGATTATGTGCCTAAATGGGGCAGTAGTTGGTATTGGGTTAAATTGAATAAGATAAAGGGGAACTTTGCTGCTGCATACAGACATGGAACCTCTTGGACAGGGTCTGGGGATGGTGTTTATTCAGCTTCTAGTGGATATACTTTCCTGCAGGGTGATTTACCTAAATGCAGACATGCAAACTTCATCTGGGGGCCTCTCACTATGCCTAGACATAGCTTTTGCTTGTGGATTGCTCAAATGGGAAAACTGCTAACCAAGGATTGAATGCAGAAAATGGGGTTTTATGCTGGAGACATAACATGTCTCCTGTGCAGGCTGGAACCAGAATCACATAACCATCTGTTCTTCAGGTGTGCCAGAATCAAGCTGATCATGGACAGGGTTAAACAATGGCTGCAATCTAGTTCTAGCTCAGACACTATTGGAGGAATGCTCAACTGGATAAGCAGAAAGAGACTCACAAGAATGCAGAAGAACACCTATGCTGCTGCTGCTGCAGCACTGGTGTACTGGACTTGGCAGGCTAGAAACAAGATGTGCTTAGAGGGTCAGTTCCTTACAGATGACACTATGTTCCAGCAAATTCAGAGCGCAGTTTGTGCAAGAATTCAGGGGTGCAGAAAGAAGAAGATGAGCAGGCAGGATAGACTTTGGTTAGCCAAGATTTTAAGTCCTTTTGATAGTCCAGTTTAGATGTGGTGTGTATTTCAGTTTAAAAGATGTAATTTTCCCTGTTTTTGTTTAGGTATGGGTGTATGTTTTTTCTGCTTGTAAGGTTTGGGGGTAGCCTTTATGCTTGGTTTAGTTCTGGTCCAGGAGAGTGTCCAATAGAGGGGAACCCTACCTAGTAGGTGGCTCCTTGGATACATTGCCTTTAGGTGTGTAATTATTTTTACCATCTTTAATGCAATTACTATCTTGCACCAAAAAAACATTGGCATCGCGTCAAAATGCCCTTACAAGTCTATCAGGGACCCTAGGGGCCTCCCATGTCCCTTAGGAGTCTCCCGTGCGATATGTGGCGAAATTATTAACGTCGAAAAGTTTGCGTCCGGAGGCCCAAAACACGTCCCCTAGAGCATTCCCGGACCCAGTTTCCTTTTTCTCGGGAAATTTTTTCGAGGGCTCTATTATGGCCCTAGGGGACCCCCGGGGCCCCAGGAGGGTCATACTTATCCCCGAACTCCGATATCACCCATGTCGCCCGTTTCGGGCCTTAACATTGGCATCGCGTCAAACTGCCCTTACAAGCTCAGGGACCCAATAACCGACCCTTGGGGCCTCCCATCTTGGGGTCTCCCGTGCGATATTGGGCGAAAATATTAACGTCGAAAAGTTTGCGTTCGGAGGCCCAAAACAGGTCCCCTAGAGCAATCCCAGGGCTTGGTTTCTGTTTTCGCCCGAAATTTTTTCGGGGGCTCTATTATGCTCCTAGGGGACCCCGGGTGCTCGGGAGGGTCATACTTATCCCCGAACTCCGATATCACCCATGTCGCCCGTTTTTGGGCCTTAACACTGGCATCGCGTCAAACCGCCCTTACAAGCCTATCAGGGACCCAATAACCGACCCTAGGGGCCTCCCATGTCCCCTAGGGGTCTCCCGTGTGATATGGGGCGAAAATATTAACGTCGAAAGGTTTGCATCCAGAGGCCCAAAACACGTCCCCTAGAGCATTCCCGGGGCCCGGTTTCTGTTTTTGCCCGAAACTTTTTCGGGGGCTCTATTATGGCCCTAGGGACCCCCGGTGCCCCGGGAGGGTCATACTTATCCCCAAACACTGATATAACTCATGTCGTCCGTTTTCGGGCCTTAACATTGGCATCGCGTCAAACCGCCCTTACAAGCCTATCAGGGACCCAATAACCGACCCTAGGGGTCTCCCGTGTGATATGGGGCGAAAATATTAATGTCAAAAAGTTTGCGTCCGGAGGCCCAAAACACGTCCCCCGGAGCATTCCCGGGGCCCGGTTTCCGTTTCCGCTCGAAATGTTTTCGGGGGCTTTATTAAGGCCCTAGGGAACCCCCGGGAGGGTCATACTTATCCCCGAATTCCGATATCACCCATGTCGCCGTTTTCGGGCCTTAGCATTGGCATCACGTCAAACCGCCCTTACAAGCCTATCAGGGACCAAATAACCGACCCTAGGGGCCTCTGATGTCCCCTAGGAGTCGCCCTTGCGATATGGGGAGAAAATATTAATGTCGAAAAGTTTGCGTCTGGAGGCCCGAAACACGTCCCCTAGAGCATTCCCGGGGCCCAATATTCGTTTTCGCCTAAAATTTTTTCGGGGGCTCTATTATGGCCCTAAAGGACCCCCGGTGCCCCGGGAGGGTCATACTTATCCCCGAACTCTGATATCACCCATGTCGCCCATTTTCGAGGCTTATCATTGGTATCGCTTCAAACCGCCCTTACAAGCCTATTAGGGACCCAATAACTGACCCTAGAGGCCTCCCATGTCCTCAGGGGTCTCCCGTGCGATATGGGGCGAAAATATTAACGTCGAAAAGCTTGCGTCTGGAGGCCGAAAACACGTCCCCTAGAGCATTCCCGTGGCCCGGTTTCTGTTTTCGCCCGAAATTTTTTTCAGGGACTCTATTAGGCCCTAGGGGACCCCGGTGCCTCGGGAGGGTCATACTTATCCCCGAACTCCGATATCACCCATGTCGCCCGTTTTTGTATTCTGCTGAAAAAGGCAGCAGATTTCAAGAAGGAAACAGAAGCAGGTGGCAGAACCTAGGCTGTGAACCAGGCAGCAGGTTCTAGCAGGCAACAGGAACCAGCAGAATGCACAGGAAATCAGAAGGTGTTGAAGCAAGAAAAAAGGAGGAATGAATCAGCTTCTGGAAGATTTGTTGCAGAAACTAGGATGTGAACCAGGCAGCAGGTTCCAGCAGACAACCAGTGACAGGTTGCTGGAGAAAAGCAGAGCAAGGAATGAAACAGGAAAACAGAAGATTTGGAAAGCTAGAAGAATTTGTAATTTCTAGTTTATTATGTTTTTGTACTTTGTTGTAAGTCAGAAAAGATTTTTGTAATTTGTTATGTTTACAGAGATGGTGAATCACTGTCTGTAGTGAGTTGCACCAGATTGAAGGGTTGTAAGGTAGTAAAAGGGATGCAGGAAAAAAAGGGACCCTACCTAGTAGGTGGCCTTGGATTCGCATTGCCTTAGGCCTGTAATCTTGTTACATTACAGTGAGCAATAATACATTTCTGACTTGCACCAAAAAAATTGGCATCGCGTCAAACCGCCCATACAAGCCTATCAGGGACCCAATAACCGACCGTAGGAGCCTCCCATGTCCCCTACGGGTCTCCCATGTGATATGGGGCGGAAATATTAATGTCGAAAAGTGTGCGTTCGGAGGCCCAAATACGTCTCCTAGAGCATCCCCGGGGCCCAGTTTCCGTTTTCGTCAGAAATTTTTTCGGGGGCTCTATTATGGCCGTAGGGGAGCCCCGGTGCCCCGGGAGGGTCATACTTATCCCTGAACTCCAATATCACCCATGTCGCCCGTTTTCGGGCCTTAACATTGTCATCGAGATTACGCGGATCAGCCTCTCTAAAATGCTCTCTCCTTTTTTCTCCACAGAGTTCGTTAAACTCCATTAGCAACTCTGAGTTCGATGGGGAAGAAAGAGAAATCAAAGCGAGGGAATGGAAACGATGATGAGAGTGCGGAGAAATCGACAGCTCCACCTTGTCCCACAAAGAATGTGACACAAAGAAAACGTTCGAGCCAAACTCATGAAAACCTAGGTCGTGTTATGAGAAATTTAACGGATGAATTGGAGGACCCAGACATCATGACACCGGAAGTGCACACTGAAACTCTGCAGGAAATGGAATTAGCGCAAGAAAAAATTAATTCTTGGGTGTCGAAGATGAAGGAAAGGGCTAGAAATCAAGTCTCCGATGAAGAGCAGGTCGAAACTGCAACACAAGAAAAACAGCAACAATTTGCAGATTCAGGTAAAACATCTGCTTGGGAAAAATTCGACATTACAAAACTTAAAAATGCTGGATTTAAACTTGATTTTATAGCACCTGTAATGCTTGATGGGAAACCAGTAGGTGAAATTAACCTCAAGGACATAGAATCTGAAATTAATTATTGGAACCAATCTGTTGTCTGCTATGTTATGGGGTCAAGACCACCTATCAGTGTGCTTAGTGGATTCCTTAGGAGAATTTGGTCGAAGAGGGGAATGAATAAAATAGCTATGATGAAAAATGGGCTAGTTATTGTTCGATTTGATTCAATGGAACAAAGAGATGCAGTGCTAGAGGAAGGGGTTTATCATTTTGACAATAAACCAATGATTGTTAGACCTTGGGCTGAGAACATAGACTATGCCCATGAGGAACTCACATCTGTTCCTATTTGGGTTAAATTCCCTGGTCTGAATGTCAAGTATTGGAATGCAGTAGGGCTGAGTAAAATGGCAAGCTTGGTAGGCAGACCAATGATGGCTGACAGAAACACTGAACTGAAAGTTGGGATTCAATATGCCAGAGTTTTGATTGAAGTGGAGATAGGGGGGAAATATCCTGATAAGGTACACTACAAGAATGAAAGAGGGAACATAGTGGAACAAGAAGTTGAGTATGACTGGAAACCTGTACTATGCAACCACTGCAAACAACATGGACACAGTGAGACTGAATGCAGGAAAAAGAAAGCAACACAGGAGCCTATGACACAGACAATGCCTGTGCACCAAATACCTGCACAGCAAGCAAAGCCAAGAACACAGCAATGGCAGAATGCAGGGAGAGGTAGAGGCAGGATGGGCAATGCAGGGAGAGGGACAAGGGCTGGAAGTGGTTTCTACAGACAAATCCAACAGACTAACAATGCAGCAACCCAATTACAGAATCCATTTGACATACTCCAAGATGTAGATGGGGATCAGGAGAGAAGACAGACACAAGGGCAAGTAACAGTGCCAGGAATGCAGGAAGAACAAGTATCAGAGGAAGTACCAGTACATGGTAAGTCTCCTATCTTGACTAGTAGTCATGGATAGGATGCTTATTTGGAATGTTAGAGGCCTGAATGGCCCAAACAAGCAGAGGGATGTGGCCCTCTACTGTAAAAAAAATAAATGTGGATTGGTAGCTTTTCTTGAAACAAAAATTAGATTAGTTAATTTGGAAAAATGCAAAAATAGTTTCATGCCAGAGTGGGAATCATTTAGTAACCACAATGAACACAGACTTGGTAGAATATGGATTAGGTGGTTACCTAATTATTTTCATGTTGATATAATTTTTTCCTCTGTGCAAATGGTCATTTGTAATGTGAGAAACAAGGAGGGGAAAAAGGATTTTGTGGTGAGTTTTGTATATGGAATGAATGAGAAAGAAGATAGGAAGCAACTGTGGAAGGATATGAATGATTTTGCTACTACCTGCAACAAACCATGGATTGTTGGAGGGGATTTCAACAATGTGTTGCTACCAGAGAACAGACAAGGTGGTTTGCCAGTTACCTTTGCTGAAATTCAGGATTTTAAATTCTGTATAGATAGCTGTTTCTTAAATGAAATGTGTTGGTCTGGATGCCCATATACCTGGAACAATAGGCATGAAGAGAGGGGAAGGGTATACTCTAAGATAGATTGGGTTTTTGTCAACAGTGTATGGATGCAGGAGTTTGACCAGTGTACCCTACAGTTCATGCCAGAGGATGTATCTGATCATACCCCTATCTACATAACCCTGCACAAAAACCTAAATATAAATAAAACCCCCTTTAAATTCTTTAATATGTGGTGCCTCCACTCTGAATTCCTAGCCTTGGTGCAGCAAGCATGGAATTGTAGAACACAAGGTACAAAAATGTTTAGGGTTTACCAAAAACTGAAAAATGTGAAACATGCATTGAAAAAGCTTAACAGAGCTGAGTTTAGTGATATTTTAGTTCAGACTGATATTGCTAGATCAGTAATGAATCAAGCACAGGAAGATGCAAACAAAGAGCCACTGAATGAGTTACTGCAGAAGGGAGAAATTCAGGCCAGGAGAAGGTTCAACGACCTAAACCTGGCAGCTGAGACATTCCTACAACAAAAGAGCAAGGCTAGATGGGTGCAACTGGGAGATGGAAATAATCAGTTTTTCCTTGCAATTATGAAACAGAGAAGGCAACAAAACAGATTGCACTCCATACAGACACAAGAGGGCATCTTATTGGAGGACAAAGATTTGATTATTGAAGAATTTTTGGGGTTTTACAGGAAGATGCTGGGGGTATCAGGCACCAGAGGCACTACAGCAGAGGAGAGTTTCTTTTCAGCAGGGAAAAAACTAAATATGCAACAACAGATGAGCATCAGTGCACCAGTGACTGCTGAGGAAGTACAGAGAGCTATGTTTGACATTGATAGGAATAAAAGCCCAGGCCCTGATGGCTTTGGCTCAGGTTTCTTCAAGGAAGCATGGAGTCTTGTCGGGGAAGAAGTGACCAATGCAATTATAGATTTTTTTGAATCCTCTAAAATGCTTAAAGAGGTGAATGCAACTAACCTTTGTCTTGTGCAGAAAATAGGGAACCCTGAAAAAGCCTCTGATTTCAGACCTATAGCATGCTGCAACACCATATACAAATGCATTTCAAAGATCCTATGTGGGAGATTGGCAACAGTGCTACCTGACCTCATCTCTGTGAACCAGGGTGCCTTTGTGGCACAGAGGTCAATTGTGCACAATATCATGATATGTCAAGACCTAATCAAGCACTACAACAGGAAGCAATCCTCACCCAGATGCTTGATGAAGATAGACCTGAGGAAAGCTTATGACACAATACACTGGAGCTTTGTCAAGGAGATGCTGCAAGGGTATGGCTTCCCAATTAAGTTCATTGGCTGGATACTGGAATGTATACAAACTGCAAGTTTCAGCAACAACATAAATGGAGGGGTGCATGGATTCTTTCTTGCTCAACGTGGCATCAGGCAAGGAGATCCAGTATCCCCATTGATATTTGTGCTGGTCATGGAATATTTCTCAAGGATTCTGAAACTTGCATGTATGGACAAAAGCTTCAGTTGGCACCCCATGTGCAAGGAACTAGCTTTGAGCCACTTGTGCTTTGCTGATGATTTGATGTGTTTCTGCAAAGCAACCCCTGAATCTGTAAGTATAATGATGAATTGCATAAACTACTTTGCACAAGCTACTGGTCTGCATGCTAATAAGGATAAATCTGACCTGTACATAGCTGGTGTGGATGAGGAAACAAAAAGAGAACTGTTAGCATTATCTGGGTTTAGGGAGGGTACATTACCTATGAAGTACTTGGGAGTCCCACTCTCCCCATCTAAATGGAGCAAAATTGACTGTGAGTGCTTGGTTGATAAAATGACCAAAAAATTGCAGATATGGGCTTCTAGGAACCTATCATATGCAGGAAGAGCTCAACTCATAAATTCTGTGCTTTTCTCTATACATGTGTACTGGTCTAGCATTTTCATAATGCCTGCAGGGGTACTTAAGAGTGTAGAACAAAAATGCAGATATTTCTTATGGGGTTCCACTGAGCAGAAGCACAAAACCAACCTGGTGGCATGGGATATAGTATGCAGACATAGGAAAAATGGGGGCATAAACATAAAAAATTGCAAATGGTTTAATGTGGCTCTGAATGGAAAACATATCTGGGATTTAGCCACAAAAAAAGATACTTTGTGGGTAAAATGGATAAATGGGATATATCTGAAAGGGACCAATCTCTGGGATTATGCACCAGTGTGGGGTGCCAGCTGGTACTGGACCAAACTCAACAAAATCAAGAGCTATTTCCAGGAGCATTACACAGTCAGAGGGGTCTGGAAAAGAGATGCAGATGGTTGCTATACAGCTGCAAGGGGATACAGCACCTTGATGGGAGATATGCCTAAGTATAGACATGCCAACCTGATTTGGGGAAGGGTAACAATGCCTAGACACAGCTTCTGCCTATGGTTGGCTCAGCAGGGAAGATTGTTAACTAAGGACAGAATGCAGAACATGGGCTTCCTGAATGGGGATGATGTATGCAACCTGTGCAAAGCAAAACCAGAAGACCACAATCACCTTTTCTTCACATGTAACATGGCTGCAGGTGTTTTAGAGCAAATGAGAAGCTGGCTACAGATTACATCAAGAACAAACACAATTCAGAGCTTGCTGAACTGGATAAGTAGGCAGAAATGCTCAAATTTCAGGAAGGAAGTGTATGCAGCTGGGCTAGCAGCAGCTGTATACTGGCTGTGGAGAAGCAGGAATATTAAACATTTTGTGGGAAGCACTCTTTCTGTGATGCAGATCATGCAGCAGATCCAACAACTAGTGAGGGTCAGAATACAACAGTGCAGCAGACTGAGAAAAATCAACAGCAAGGACAAAAAATGGTTAGAGAGAATTTAATTGCTCTTGCACCACAGTAGACTCAGGCAAAAAGGCAGGACTACACCAGATGAGCAGCCAGCAGAGACAGCAGGACATTAGTACCTGTACAGGTATCAAGACAGCAAACAGCAGGAGGAAGACAGCAAGTTGTGATTGCAGGAAAAAAAGGAAAATACATTAGCTCAGGAAGATTGCCCTAGCAGAGGACACTGAGGAAAGGGTAATAGCAAAGCAGAAGCAGGAGGAAAAATCCAGTAGAAAAAAGGACAAGAAAACTGCAATAATTAGATTGTTATGTATTTTGTATTTTGCTGTAAGTCAGGGATGTTTTTTGTATTTTGTATCTGTTTTTTTTTTTTTTCAGATAAGGGGACCACTGCATGTAGTGAGTTACCCCTAGGAGAGTAGGGTTGTAAGGAACAAAGGGATGCAGAGGA